>JASVER010000175.1:852141-890292 GCA_030449065.1 Oceanodroma leucorhoa
TGAGCATGACATCACATGGTATGGAATACCCCATTGGCCAGCTGGCCTAGCTGTCCTGGCTATGCTCCCTCCCAGCTTCTTGTGCACCTCACAGAGCATGTGAGCTGAAAAGTCCTTGGGAAAGTAGACTACCTAGCAACAACTAAAAACATTAGTGTGTTATCAACATTCTTCTTATACTAAATCCAAAACACAGCACTATATCAACTACTAGAAAGAAAATTAATTCCACCCCAGCCAAAACCAGGACATAAGTAACAAGTGATAGGATGAGAGGAAATGGCCTCAGGTTGTGCCACGAAAGGTTTAGATTGGATATTAGGAAAAAAAATCTTCACTGAAGGAGTTGTCATTGGAACAGGCTGCCCAGGGAAGTGGTTGAGTCACCATCCCTGGAGGTATTTAAAATACATGTAGATGTGATGCTTATGGATATGGTTTAGTGGTGGACTTGTCAGTATTAGGTTTATGGTTGAACTTGATGATCTTAAAGGTCTTTTCCAACCTAAATAATTCTATGATTCTATGATCAAATTATTTTCGCTTCCCTCTAGTCATAAGTACAAAGAATCAGTGCAACTATGATTTGGTCCTTGAAAAGACTCAGTAAATATTTTTTCTCATGTGTCATGTTATAGAAGTCATAGAATAGAATCATTAAGGTTGGAAAAGACCTCTAAGATCATCAAGTCCAACTGTCAACCCAACACCAACATGCCCACTAAACCATGTCCTGAAGCGCCACATCTACAYGTTTTTTGAACACCTCCAGGGATGGTGACTCCACCACTTCCATGGGCAGCTTGTTCCAATGCTTCACCACTCTTTCAGTAAAGAAATTTTTCCTAATGTCCAATCTAAACCTCCCCTGGCACAACTTGAAGCCATTTCCTCTAGTCCTATCACTAGTTACTTGGGAGAAAATACCAACACCCACCTCACTACAGCCTCCTTTCAGGGAGTTGTAGAGAGCGATAAGGTCTCCCCTCAGCCTCCTCTTCTCCAGGCTAAACAACCCCAGCTCCCTCAGCTGCTCCTCATAAGACTTGTTCTCCAGACCCTTCACCAGCCTCGTCGCCCTTCTCTGGACACACTCCAGCACCTCAATGTCCTTCTTGGAGTGAGGGGCCCAAAACTGAACACAGTATTCGAGGTGCGGCCTCACCAGTGCCGAGTACAGGGGCACAATCACCTCCCTACTCCTGCTGACCACACTGTTTCTGACACAGGCCAGGATGCYGTTGGCCTTCTTGGCCACCTGGGCACACTGCCGGCTCATGTTCAGGCAGCTGTCGACCAGCACCCCAGGTCCTTTTCTGCCGGGCAGCTTTCCAGCCACTCTTCCCCAAGCCTGTAGCGTTGCCTGGGGTTGTTATGACCCAAGTGCAGGACCCGGCACTTGGCCTTGTTGAACCTCATGCAATTGGCCTCGGCCCATCGATCCAGCCTGTCCAGATCCCTCTGCAGAGCCTTCCTACCCTCAGGCAGATCAATACTCCCACCCAGTTTGGTGTTGTGTGCCAACTTACTGAGGGAGCACTCAATTCCCCTGTCCACATCATTGATAAAGATATTAAATGACTGGCCCCAATAGTGAGCCCTGGGGAACACCACTTGTGACCAGCCGCCAACTGGACTTAACTCTGTTCACCACAACTCTCTGGGCTCGGCCGCCAGCCAGTTTTTTACCCAGCAAAAAGTACACCTGTCTAAGCAAGTGTCTGTTGCAAGACCTCACTAGAATTAAGTACTAAGTTTGCAGCATTCATGTACTCTTATTGTTGCCAACCTCAAGTACAGACAAGTTCAAATGTGGGTTTTAGTGGCTCAGATGCTATAATTTCACACACAGGTAGATTCTCAACCAGTACAAGTTTTAATTAACATTTTCTTTTCATTGATTAGGGGACTTTTGCTTCATTGATCTTTGACAACCAATTATTGAATTCCAAATACAGACAGGATGTAGAGTAAAGCTGGTATATCTCATATAAAATCAATTGTAATATTTCAAATAGTATATATGCTGATACTTGCTTCAGATCTTTGAAAATTATTTTTCTCATTTGCCTATCTAATTCCAATAATGAGCTTCTTAAATGGAGTAAAATAGTTCAAGGACAGATGTATCTGATTCTCAGAGAAATGGGCTGTTAATCTTTGCCCTGCGGTAGGTGCAGATCAATGTGTCCCCGCTCTTTTATGTTTCCCTATTCCTTCAGAAACGCTTTGTCCAGTTCACTATTGTATTAAAATAATTCTCAGCATTCTACTTTTCACGATTTACACCGTCCACCAAATGTATGTTTTTCAGGTAAACTTATCCCAAGTGTATTGATCTGTGTTTTCCAAGGTGAATATCATCATCTTCCTTTTTTACTAAAACCAATTTAAATCATTTTGTCTTTGTACAATATCTCACCTGCATGACCATGTGTAACTCCTTCCCATCTTGAAGTCTTTATTAAATTATTCATTACTGCAGGATTCTGAATGGCAATATTAGTTTATTTGTGACCTTAGTTTGTAATAGTGACTGTGGCTACTAAGAGGAGCCTCTGTTTCTCATCTCATTGCAGAGCTGAGGTGAAACTGGGGCACACATCCATATTAAAACTTATGAAGCACTCCTGAGCCTTATAGTTGTGTGGTGGGCTTAATGCTATAAGTTTTAGGCTTAAAACCTGAATTCTATTTGGTATTTTTTGAATCTTAACCTCTATCAATCCCACTCTAAACTGCTATTTTATCTGTTTCGATTGGCTGTATGACATCATCAGTTGTGATGTTGACCGCGTCTTCATATGACTTAGCCTTGCCAGCTTGATGAGCTCTAGTGGACCTTAGACATTAAGCTTGAAAAAACTCTCTAAACATGCTCAAATACTGTATTCATATAGCAACTTGACAAGACAGAAGGTATTCCTTTCTACTTTTTGCTGGGACTCAGGGAAAAAAGGAGAGTCTATCGCTGTTGGAAGGAAGGGCGGGCGACTCAGGAAGAGTACAGGGATCTCGTCAGGTCGTGCAGAGAGGGAATTAGGAAGGCAAAAGCWCAGCTGGAACTCAATCTGGCCACTGTTGTCAGGGACAACAAAAAATGTTTTTACAAATATGTTAACGACAAGAAGAGGGCCAAGGAGAATCTCCCTCCCTTATTGGATGCCAGGGGGAACATTGCCACCAAGGATGAGGAAAAAGCTGAGGTGCTTAATGCCTTCTTTGCCTCAGTCTTTAATAGTCAGACCGGTGATCCTCAGAGTATTCACCCACCTGAGCTGGAAGATGGGGATGGGGAGCAGTGTAAACCCCCCATAATCGAAGAGGAAGAGGTTAATGACCTGCTACGCCACCTGGACACTCACAAGTCTATGGGGCTGGATGGGATCCACCCGAGGGTGCTGAGGGAGCTGGCAGAGGAGCTTGCCAAGCCACTCTCCATCATTTATCACCGGTCCTGGTTAACGGGGGAGGTCCCGGATGACTGGAGGCTTGCCAACGTGACGCCCATCTACAAGAAGGGCCGGAAGGAGGATCCGGGGAACTACAGGCCTGTCAGCCTGACCTCGGTGCCGGGGAAGATCATGGAGCGGTTCATCTTGAGGGCGCTCACGAGGCAGGTGCAGAACAACCGGGGGATTGGACCCAGCCAGCATGGGTTCATGAAGGGCAGGTCCTGCTTGACCAACCTGATCTCCTTCTACGACCGGGTGACCCGCCTAGTGGATGAGGGGAAGGCTGTGGATGTGGTCTACCTGGACTTCAGCAAAGCCTTTGACACTGTCTCCCACAGCATTCTCCTGGAGAAGCTGTCGGCTCATGGCTTGGATGGGTGTATACTCCGCTGGGTAAAAAACTGGCTGGATGGCTGAGCCCAGAGAGTTGTGGTGAATGGAGTCAAATCCGGTTGGCAGCCGGTCACGAGCGGTGTTCCCCAGGGCTCAGTTTTGGGGCCAGTCTTGTTTAATATCTTTATCAATGATCTGGACGAGGGGATCGAGTGCACCCTCAGTAAGTTCGCAGATGACACCAAGCTGGGCGGCAGTGTTGATCTGCCTGAGGGTAGGAAGGCTCTGCAGAGGGATCTGGACAGGCTGGATCGATGGGCCGAGGCCAATTGCATGAGGTTCAACAAGGCCAAGTGCCGGGTCCTGCACTTGGGTCACAACAACCCCAGGCAACGCTACAGGCTTGGGGAAGAGTGGCTGGAAAGCTGCCCGGCAGAAAAGGACCTGGGGGTGCTGGTCGACGGCCAGCTGAACATGAGCCGACAGTGTGCCCAGGTGGCCAAGAAGGCCAACGGCATCCTGGCCTGTATCAGAATTAGTGTGGCCAGCAGGAGCAGGGAGGTGATCGTGCCCCTGTACTCGGCACTGGTGAGGCCGCACCTCGAATACTGTGTTCAGTTTTGGGCCCCTCACTACACGAAGGACATTGAGGTGCTGGAGCGTGTCCAGAGAAGGGCGACGAGGCTGGTGAAGGGTCTAGAGAACAGGTCTTATGAGGAGTGGCTGAGGGAGCTGGGGTTGTTTAGCCTGGAGAAGAGGAGGCTGAGGGGAGACCTTATTGCTCTCTACAACTACCTGAAAGGAGGCTGTAGAGAGACAGGTGCTGGTCTCTTCTCCCAAGTAATAAGTGATAGGACGAAAGGAAATGGCCTCAAGTTGCGCCAGGGGAGGTTTAGATTGGATATTAGGAAAAATTTTTTCACTGAAAGGGTAGTCAGGCATTGGAACAGGCTGCCCATGGAAGTGGTGGAGTCACCATCCCTGGAGGTGTTCAAAAAACGTGTGGATGTGGTGCTTCGGGACAGGGTTTAATGGGCATGGGTACTGGGTTGATGGTTGGACACGATGATCTTAGAGGTCTTTTCCAGCCTTAATGATTCTATGATTCTATGATTCTATACTCCAGTCACTGCCATTTGATTTCCTGTTATTCTTAGAAAGGACAGTATACTAAATAGTGCAAGAGTTTGTACTGCTTTCTCATCACATTCTTTAAATAAAATATACTGGCTTGTTTAGTTTCTGGTTTATTACATGAATTGTTATCTAATAGGCTTAATAGCTCTTTTATGGCAGTATTAGAAGTAGAAATAATAATAATTCTAGAATTAGCACTGTGAAGTGGTACTTTAATTTTGCTCTCTGTTATAACATCAGTCACTACAGTAATAAATCCTAAGCTGTATTTATTTTCTCTATTGTTCAATATCTATCTGTTAAGGCAGTTCCCATATGATATTTACTATCTCTAATGGTTTAGACCTTCGACCAATAATACATGTCCTCAGACTCTAACTTTTCCATGAGTGTTATTGATTTCTGTAGTCTTTTTTATGATTGCCAAGTTTTACTTTCTGTATTTTCTCTAATATTTAACAAATGCCACATTTTTTTTAGTTCAGGATTGAATCTTAGCTACTTAACAAGACTATGCTTTGAAAAGAAGAAAAATATAAGGCAAATTGTATTTTGGCGTGATTTTCTTAACTTCTACCATTTTAAATGTAAATATCTTATCTGCCTACCTGCCTGGGCCTGAATTGATCATATTTCAGGCCATCAGATACGCTTATTATCTTCCTGCACCACATTGCTACTGCTATGCATTGTTTGTATATGTGCAGTCTTGTTTACAGGCTTCTCTTCTGTGTCTCCAGAGGTGTCTGAAGTCTTAAATGACAAAATCTGAGGTCACACTTTATTGAACAAATCTCCATTAATTACCTCCAGTAGACCACTTGCATCAGCAGCCATCAACAGTCTAATGAGCTAAGTTGTATTGAAAGGTCCCATGCACATGCAAAGGAGAAAAGTTTGGGCTAATTTGTTACCTTTATTAATTAAAAGTGATAGTTTTTCCTTAGTCTCAAATAAAACCAGTATCTTAATACAAAGATATTCTACTTTAACTAAACTCTGGGATTAGCAAGAATATTTTATATCAGTTTGCACAATAGCATTTTAAATTAAACTTGATGGAATAACTGTACAGAACTTTTTTATCTAACCAAACCTGTTAGACAGGGAGTTGAAGTGTGTAAATGAATACTAAGACTAGTACAGAAATTATAGGACCTGAAGAGTGACAGTATTATGCAAATTATATTTTTAAAAAACCTATATTTTTTATTTGGTGAGTACCATGTTCAAAAGAAGTTAGTCCCAGGCATTTGTATTGGTTCTGGATGTGATGGAGTTAATTTCCCCACAGCTGCCCTCATAGTGTTGTGCTTTGTATTTGTAGCTAGAACATTGTTGATAACACACCAATGTTTTGGATACTGTTGAGCAGTGCTCACAGCATCAAGGCTGCCTCTCCAACCTCCCTTCTCTCCCAGAGGCCAGTAGGCTCAGTCTGGGCAAGAGGTTGGGATGGGACATAGCCAGCACAGCTGACCCAAACAGACCAAAGGGATATTCCATATCATATGACATCATGCTCAGCAAGAAAAGCCAAAAGAAAGGGAGGGAAGGGCATTCATTATTAAGGCATTTGTCCTTCGAAGCAACCGCCACGTGTACTGAGGCCCTACTTCCCAGGAAGCGGCTGGACTTTGCCTGCTGATGGGAAGTAGAGAATAAATCTTTTTGCTTTTCTCTGCTTCCACATGTGGCCTTTGCTTTTCTTTATTAAACTGCCTTTATCTGGATCCACAAACTTTTAATCTTATTTTCTCCCCCTGTSCCTCTGAGGAGGGGGAGTGAGAGAGCGGCTTGGTGGACACCTGGCGGCCAGCCATTGTAAACCCACCACAGCATTTCATAAGCACAACCCTCCCTGTTGACCAGATATTAAACTGATTACATGGATATAGCTGTATTGGCAATACCATCTGTCCAGTAAGGTGTAAAACCAAACACATGAGCATATGTGATCTTTAAAGGTCCAAAGGACATTTCAGTGAGAGCAAAATTCTTCATTCTGGCAAAACCCCATCCCAGGCAATTATGTTTGAACTGCTTAAATTCCCCCTTTAATTTTAACTGCATATAAAATTCTACTTTAGTTCCCATCTGCACTGTTACTGTGTATTAAGGGGCAAACACTTTATTTTACCTGGTGGCAACTGGAATTATAAAAGAACCTACCGTAACATAATGCTATATCTTAATTAATGAATATTAAAATCTTGAATAATTTCAAATTAGTAGACTGCTTAGAAGCACAACATATTCTCAATGGCCCTGAAGAATATTGACTAAAATCTGTTTCTGTGTGGATAACACTTAATTATTTTCAATCTTTTCCCTCTGCTATGCAAAGATGTTGTTCGGGAGCCAGCCAATATAGTGATAGGACCCTGACACTAAGTTAGCCCTGCAGGAGCAGCCCTTAGGGTCAGACTGGCCCATGCTCTGTACAGAAAGCTTGTGAAGGCAGCCTCACAAGGTAGAGACCAAGAGCTCACAGCATCCTCTGGGCTTAAGCACTCAGTCCATGCTAGCACAAGTATAAGCAACCTGAAAGGCAGCTGTGTACACAGGAGGTGGGTGGAACAAACAGTAAACTATTCCTGGGTGCCTCAGAGCAGCACAGGTATTAGGAGAATACACTTATTTCATATCCACTGCAGTGAGATTTACACAACCTTTACCTGTAAACACAGATAAGTGAAAACTACTTAGTCCTACACTTGGCTATACTCTAACTTTGGTCATGGGAAAATAGATACTGCCCTATTTACTAGCTAAGGGAAGAGCATGCCATCCCATTGCTATGTGTTCCCCCAGAGGTTTCATTGCAAAAGCTGGATGGGTGTCTACTTTGCAAAGTAATGCTTATTCCCTCCTCAAGGTATTTCTAAAACAGAAAAAATCTGTGACAGTTTGAATTACTATCCACTACTGGAGTAACAGATACATCTCATTTCTTACTCCAGATTGAAAAACACCTTGAAAAAATAAGCATCATCACCTATATCTCAACATGTATAGGTTCCAACTAGATTAAGAATATGTGAATATGTGTTTGCCTTAGAAATCATTCAGATTTCCAACATTTGGTTTATTTGAATTTTATTTATCCAAATAAATATTTTATTTTATTTTATTTTATTTATTTTATTTATCTTTAGCTCAATTACAGCAAAAAACAAGAAGAGAAGACACAATGTAGGTGATTAAGCATGGGAATATGTTGCCCAGAGGGGTTGTGGAGTCTTCATCCTTAAAGAAATTCAAGACCAAACTGGATAAGGCCCTGGGCAACCTCCTCTAGCTGACCCTACTCTGAACAGGGCTTTGACTGAACCACCTCCTGAGGTCCTGGCCAACATCAGTAATTCTGTGACATAGGTAAGGCAAGGAATGGGGCCAAGGTTTGAGCCTGGGCCCAAGCTCCAATCCCTTAATCATCTTACTGGCCCTTTACTGGACTTGGAGGGACACCGGAGGGATGAGCACAGCACCAGAAAAAGGGGGTAGATACCAGGAAGGTTCGTGTAGCAATTCTGTAGCAGGACTGTTCTGTAATGGATAACTTGGACTGTTAGACTGTTAAAACATTAACCAACCTTTTTCCTGTAACAAAATTTGGAGTGTAACAGCGTAGACACCTGTAATATCTATAGCTTTATCCCTGCCAGTCCTTTCACCTAGACAAATCTTTGTCTTAAGTCATGTTATTCCAGAAGTCATTTTCAGTCATTACAGTTTCAGTTTACTAAAATCAGTCATCTCAACACTGTGTAATCCTCCACTCTTTTTTCTGATTTTCATGAGGTCCATCTTCTTTCCTTATGTTTAGCAGTTATTCTCCCATGGGTCTGTTTCTGGACCTTCTTTTCAGCCTCAGCAATGAATTCCAGCTTTCCCACTTTATTGCACAATCTGTGCATTAGATTATAAACATAGTATTATCTTATACAGGTATAGGTACCTTTAATCGTATCAGGCTTCCTAGCTCTCAGTCAATGTTACTTTCACATACTGCTTTCACTTACTCTTTTTTTCACAGTTAAATCTGGATTTGCTTGGTTTCCATCCCACTAATGTACTAGATGTGGAAAAAATCCTAATATTGTGCTCTGACTTCCTAATATAAATTTTCTTTTATTAACTGTGTTCATTTAACTCTCAGAAGGCTATTTCCTTAATTATTTAAATGGAATCAGTCTTTAAATATGCCTCTCAACCCAAGAATAGCACCTTGTAACAATGGTTTTGATAGCACCATTCTTTGAAGCAGATAATTTCAAAATCTTGCTCTGCCTTTACCTTCTGTAGGAGCAGAAGAAATCACATTAAATGTCATCAGAGCCTCAATTTCTTGTGGTCTTTCTATGATTATGTATTATCAATTTTTATCCAATTTTATTTTTTATTTTCTATTGAGAATTATTTTCATTGTAAGTGCTTCATACCTACATGATTTGTGAGACTGATAAGATCCTGTCTCAAAAAAAGAGAAAGTATGAACCAAAACAAAATAAAGTTTTAACTAGAAAAGAAAATGGAAGCCTCTTGAACAAAAATAATGAAAATAATTTAATTCTTATGGTGATCAGGCATCTAGTGCCATTGACAGCAGTCACAGAGTGGCAAGCATAGAAAAACATTATAAAGTAATGTCATAATTTAGATGGCTTCAAATAAACTAGACCTACAAAAATTAATCTTGAAATACTTAGAGATGTACTTGTAGCAGAGATGTAAATGGTTATTTCTGAAGAAATGATGAAAAACAGATGAGATTCTAGAAAATAGTTTTTGTTGCTAAAATGGGAAGGGACTGTGAATTAGAAACTCATATTTTTTTTCTTCTATCCTCAGAAATATATGGAAAAAAAATGTGCCTATACACAGGAAACAAATTCTATATCAGCCAGTATGGATTCATCAGGAACAAGTCATGTCAATACAATTTAATTTTGTTCTGTGGCAGACTGGCAAGGTTGAGGATTGAGAGAGAATTAGAAAATATTATATGCTGTGACTGTAGAAAAGCTTTTGACACAGACGTACTTGATATCTGTAAGAAAACCAAGAGAAAATAGGATGCACATTCATAAATGGGTGCAAGACTAGTTGGAAAAACATACCATACTATTATCAAAGGGTTCTTTGCCACCTGCAGATGAGTAAGGTGACATTTTCTGCCTGTCTATCCTGGACAACAGTTACTAAGTATTTTCATTCATAACCTAGGAAATGAAATAAGTAGCCCTTTTATTTTGCAGATGACTTTTACCTCCGTAAGCTTGCGAGGTTGAAAACCACAAAGGATAGGGTAAGAATTCAAAAACGTCTTGATAATTTGAAAAGATTTGAACAAAAAATATTCAAATCAATAAATACATTTAGGTAGAAATAATCACACAAATACAAGATGAGCAAAGACAAAACCCGCTAATAGTTCTGATCTGAAAACAGGTCTTGATACATAAAAAAGCAAATATGACAATGAGGTGTATAAATAGGAATAGTCTGGTATGAGCGGCAGAATGAAGTCCACAGCAGCAATACTGAACCCACTTATGGGTGCTACACTTCCTGAAAGGTGTGAGCTAACTGGGGAAGATCCATGATAATTAARTGTAGCTAGAACAGCTAAATGTTTATTGAATTTGACTTACAAGGTAAGTTTGAAGATTGGGTTTGTTTATTCTAGAACATAGAAAACTAAGGAAGAAATAATAAGCGTTTTTACACTGTTCAAGTTTTCTTCAAAGAGAATAGTAATTGCTCCTTAGGTTTGTTGGGAAAAGGTTAGAAAGTAAAGGGCTGCTTCATCAGGAGAGACTGTTTTAGAAATTTCCAACAGTAAACAACTAGAATGGTGGTGGGATACTTCTCATCAGAAGGATTTATGAGAACAAGCATCTGTCAGGAATGTAATAGACACACTGATTCTGTTTTGAGGCAAGGATGGACTTGAAGACCTGCTAGGTTCATGCCAAACTTGCTTTTCTGTAGTTCAATGATTATTTTCAATGCTTGAGTCACTATACTTTTGTATAGGACCATTTTGTTGGTAGAAATATACATCCAAGCTGTACAAACTCAACCTAAGTGCAGTGCTTTCTATAGTCAAAACTTTCTTCCTAGAGCCTTCTATAAGAGAAGCTGTTCATAAGATTCCTCAAGGCCATTCACTTCTTTTAAGAGATTTAGTGTTGATTGGTTTATGGTCTATTTCATTGATATATACTTAGGAAAAAAATAAGAAAGACTGCAAAAGGCGGCTAAAAAATCAAAAGTTTTGGTGAAACAATCTTAATATTTACAGGTATGAAAAAAGAAATAAGCARTACACCTGAAGGAATGTTCCCAAAATCTACAAAGCATTTCCCAAGTGTTGCGTTAAAGGCTAAAGTAGTAGCCCAAGTTTCATTATAAGTCCAGTCGCATTCAATACACTGAACTATTACCATCACGGATGCACAAATAACGTGATACACTTAGTTCAGTCTAGCCGCGTTCCATGAACTACCACGGCCACACTCACAGGGTTTGGTTGCGTTCAGTGAGAACTATCATGGCTAGATTAATGGGCAGTGCAGTTTATTAAAGCAACAGATACACAGGTTCTTTGGATTGCCAGTGATAAAATTACTGCCTACAAAGCACGTGCAAATGCCAAAGTATGAGTACAAACTACTTGGCTACAAATGCATTAAAAGAGGTAAAGTGACTCTATAGAGATTTCTAAGTTTCCCGGGCAGGCACTTGGTATGACCAAGTGTTAGAATCTTACCCAAAAGCGTCCCGATGGGGGGGGAAGAGAAGCTCAGCCCATCGACTGATCCCAGAAATTAGAGTAGTACATGGCGATGGTATGTTCCCTAACATTCTCTCTCTTGCAAGCTATTTTTATATTATTTGTTATCTTTCAGGTGGAGCTTGAGTGACTCTAGTCATACATACCTTTGTTATGATTGGTGTAAAGCTTTCTTGCTTTGTTTTTTCACCAAAAGGACAGCATTTCGTCAAAAAAGTGACAGACCGCTGACTCAGGGTAGTGAATGTGCAGCTTATAGGTACCATGGTATCTCTCAGTTCCTGTTATCTCACAGAGCCTGGCCACGGTGTCTTCACTCCGCTCCACCCTCCCTACAGTTCCTCTTAGAGTTAGCACACCAAGTTTCCCTGATGTTCTAATATCTAAAATTACAGGCCTAGGGAACTCTCATGGAGACAAGGCCGAGCATCAGGAATGGATTCCTTACATACCAGCTGCACTACACCCTGGTAGCTTCTTCAGTGCTGTACCTTTCTTTAAAATATTAATATAAGTCAAATTTCTAGGTTACCTCCAGCAGTTATACCACGCCAAGGCTATCATGTTTCAAAGAATTTTTTTTCTTTTTAAAAATCTCATTTATCCCAGGACTTACACAGTTGGTAGAAGTCCTTAGTCAACAAACTGCAGGTTTGGTTGTTGACTCAGAAAGTATGAACCTTCCTTGCTGTATAGGACTTGTACATAGTTTTATGGGGTTGCTTTGTCAAGAATCTCAATAAATTGTAATTAGCTGTTTAAACATTATCAAGGCTTTTGAGAGATAATCCCTATGGACTTCCCAGGAGCCTACTAGAGTATGATGGATTGTCAGCTAGTCTGCTGGAATGGTAACAGACTAATATACTTGATATCACAAGGAAGTATTACTCATGATGCCATTATCAGACAGGCAGGTTAAAGGGAGAGGGCAGGTGGTATCCATTCTGATCTTGCAAACCTATAAAGACACCTACAATGTCAAAATGAAGGTACTCCTTTGAAAGTAAGACTCAGCCATGTAACCTTATATGATAGAGAGAATGAGGGCAAAGAAATGTTTTAACCAAATGACAAGACCATATCTGAAAGTTCAGAATATTTTAACACTGTTCAGATACAATCAGATCTCTAAAGATTTCCTATTGTTGATTATCCATTAACCTATGGAGACCAGAGGCTAGCAATCATATCAAGGTGACTTGCTAACCTACCAGCTAGCTTGGTTTTATGATGCAAATGAACTCTGCTTTTCAGTTTCTCATTTATAAATGAAGCAGAAGGGTATTTACAACCTTGCATAAAATCTGAAATAAAATTGAAGAATTGAAGCTACAGTGTGGCCTGTCAGTGGTTAATACTAGTCAAGATAAGTACAGGAAAGCAAGTTTCAGGGACAGCAAAGGTTATGGGCCTAGTTTTGCATACTCCCAGCTGCTGGGGATTTTGCAGTCAATTTGAAGAATATCTATTTTTCTGCATACTAAGCTGTCAGACAGAGTCTGTTACTGAATGTTGCTACTGCATATGTCAGCATTGGTATCAAATTAGAATCTTCAGTTTTTCAAAATCTGCTTGATGGAAGCACTTTTTTTGATTAACTGTTAAGAGCAAGGGGCTGCATTTGTTATTTTGTATACCTCTCAATATCTTTATTTTTTAAGTTTTATAAAACCACTCGGTGGTTTAGAAATATTTGTATATTATCATGCTAAACTTCAGACATAGTCTTCTCTGCTTTATTAATTTGCCATGTGACTTACCTACAGTAACATAGAAGTTAGATAGTGTCAGCTAGTCATTTAGGCTCAGTCTTTGTCATGTCAGCGGAAAAAAAAAGCAGCACCCTCAAAAGACCATTAAGTTCAACTCTGAAGAGTTTTTAAAGAGAAAGAAAATCCCTTGTGTTTTTGAAACAGATGAAAAATATTTTAGGTTTGATCTGCATGCATAAAATGAAGTTAGATGAATTTGATTAGATTAGATGAGGAGAAGCAAGCTGATTTGAATATTACTGTGGTAGGAACAAATAATTAAAATAATGATTGTTATTATTTCTCCCAATACCAGTCTTGCTCTGAAATCTTTATGTAGTCTTTATTGAGGACAAGCAAGCAGAAAACAGTTATAATGTCTTGCAGTTTTAGTGCCTAATGTGCTAGGCAGGACAATTCAGGGGAAAATAGTTATTTTCTAAATGTAAATTGGTTTGTTTACAACTAGTCCTAGAAGAAAGTTCTGATCATAAATAAAATGAAAAGGTTGTTTTCCCTCAAATCTTAGTGAAAACCTACTTCTCATTCTTGGGAATCATTTCTGCTCAAAGAATCAATAATTGGAGAGCAAAGATGGGTTTCATCCGATCTAACTTTGGCCACCTAAACAGCCAGCAGTTGCGATTCATTTACTGAAGCATTAGTTTTCAGTGCTCTTCAAGATTCCATACAGTATCTGCAGAGCTGGCAGATATGAAGCACAATAAATCCCTCCAGACAATCTATACCTTTTTGAAGAGACAGTTGTAGGCCTGCGAGAATATCTGGGTACATATCAAAAACTACTACATGTCTCTGTCTGGGCAATTAAATATCTGAGGTTGTGATTTAATGTGATATGAAGACATTTAGATGCACGTGTCTAGACATAGAGACATGTTAGAGGCCTAGGTTCCATTTATAGTGAGTAGAAATCTAGCCAAGGGAGTTTAGAGAGCTATTTAGCTGGCCACCTGGCAGATGTTGACTTTAAAGTGAGTTGAATCTCTGCCTACACCCATGGATTGTATTGACCTATGGTGGGGGCGTGGACATATGTAGACAGCTAAATTTAGAAGATTTAATCATGCACTCAGCCTGACCTCTAAGCTTTAATTAATTTTAACTTAGAGAGATAGGTATGTACTGAGAAACACTAGCTATCACAGAAGAGGAAAATATTCTGTCAAGATATTTGCAGAAAAAAAATGCCCAAATGACCAATTTTAAATATACACTGACAGCTAAAAGGTTAACTAGTGTCATGGACTTCATTCTAAAAGACTCTAGTACAAAACCAGACAAGAATAACTAACCTGGAACAGAGTAAGGAAAGGGAGAGAGATTAATTTGAACTTCACTGCCATGCTGCCAATGACTGTATTGGAGTGGAAGTATATTTTGGCTAAAATAGGTCATCTTAGCAAGAAGGTTTGGATAAGGTGTACCAACTTAATAACAGTGATTCATACATTAAAACTAATTCAAGAAAATTATTCCTAGGACTGATCTGTCCTCAGGACAAAAATTTGCTACATGCAACACTTCAACTGTACCTTCCTCCATTTATAGTCTTCAAAAAACGCATATTAACTGTATGTCTTCTAAAGTTTCTGTGTTTGTTCCCAAGATAAGAAAAATAACTWGAAACAATATCTGCACACCTTCATGATATTTTTAAAACAGATATGAGCTTTCTTTGTGTACACTCCAGCCAAGGAAAGTAGATGAACTTGCCCTAATCCCGAAGCGATTTCTTCATGGTAGCAAGTCATGATGGTAAGAACGTTGGCTCACTCATATGTTAATGTCTCAACATCTTAACTACTAGTTTAAGGGTAGTTCACGTCCGGCCACGTTGGAAGGAGGATATAATTACCAAGATTTGCCTAGAAAAGAAAACACAACTGTACCTTCAGTATAGCAAAACAACCTGATAACTTGCTACATACTGCTTTTTAATTTGAAGCTTTTTATACCAAGGATGCGTCTTCATAAACCTCATAGTTTGGAGATTATAAACACTTTCTCTAGACATTCTTTTCCCTCAGTGACAAGCAGTAGCCAAAGCAGATGGCTGGATTGCATAAAAATCTTTTTGCAAGAAGCTGTACTGGCATTTCCTAACCCAGTACTGTACTTCAGTCTCACACCAACGACAGCATTGCCCAGAGTTTAAGCTGGGCAATATTTATTTCTAGAGGTCTCTGGGCATGTGGAAAATCTCTGTAAAATGGAAGCTTAGAGCTCTAATCTCTAGCAAAGTTTATTTCATATTGAATGTCAAAAACAATTTTATGATTCTTTATTTAACACTGATTATTGTGCTGTACTTGCTTTATGCAATCTAACGGTTAACTCTAACCTTTACATATGCAAAGATGCATAAATCATTGTTTTTACAAGAGAAAATTAATATTAATGAACATTTAGAATTATTTATCTGAAGTTGGTGGATTTACTCAATACTTGAACTTCTAGATAAGGATTTCTAGAATTGTGGTCATCCAGATGACAGAAGCTGTCTGGATGTCATGGAAATTGATAAAAGTTAACACATTTTTGTTAGACACTTGAAAGCATTCTGCAACCCTATGTGCTTTTTGGCTGACTATCTACAGTCCAGTGGATAATGATAAAACTGTTCTCTCTCAAAAGGAACTTTTAGAATTAAGGACTCTTCATGAGACAATGAATTTGTTAAAATAAACTTGTGTGGAAGTAGGGGGCTTCTACAGAGCTTTATAATAAATTTTGTTTTCTTTAATTTAAACATAAATTGATGGAGTAAATTTGTATTATTGAAGACAATACCAAACATTCATTTCCTGGGTTCAATTTCATTCTAAACTAGCAAGCACTTAACACTGTCAGCCCCTTGTGCTTTTAACTGAATAAAGGTCAGATAATCAGACAACTGAAAGGACAGCTCATTTATCATCCTTTGATAAATGTGTCAGTAGCTAATCTTTAGCAGTGGATGATAACACCACACAATGAAAAGTTAATGGATTCAAAGCACTGAATTTACCACAACAAGGATGTAATGATGCTGTAGAGCAGAAAGTTCAATTTTATTCCATATTTTATATGAAATTATATTTGTGGCTGAAAGCAATAATGACCACAATCTAAACATTATTCTGATAAATTGTGTTCCACAGAGGTCAACACTGATCTTGATAAGAACTATAAGTTAATTATAGAACTGATTGAAGCATTATTTCAACAAACAATTGTAGGATTTCTATCCCGCCAAGGTAATTGCTGAAGCCTCACCAGTTTAAAAATTATTGGTAAATGTTTCTTGCTACAAGTTCATATATACCATTTTAGTCGCACATATTCTGATTTATATCTCATTTATTAGTCATCTAAAATAAAAACTAGTCTAATCATCCTAGATCTACAGCTGAGGTTAAAAGTATAGGTGTCTGCCTTAGGTTGTACCTTATCAGCCCTACACAGGTATTTCTGACCTTCTAAGGCATCTCAAATGACTGGACACACCTGTTTAGAAGACAGTTTATTTATTTTCTTAAAACTTTTGGAATCTTTTTTTATATTGTTTTTCTTTTATCTAGTTTTGTAAGTATTATAGAACATAAGAAAGAGTAGTGCTGAAGACAGGATATAAAGACAAATGATACACAAGAGTTATTACATTCATGTATTGATTCCAGAAGAAAAATATCTAACTTATAAGTTTATATTACTTGAGGAACACAGAAGGCAGGTCTCTACTTCCCTTTGCCTTCATCGTCTCTCCAGAAATCCATGATGGAATCACGTAAACAGATATAGTTGATTATTTTTTGCTAGAACTCAGATTATGGCAGTTATGGCTAAAACAATTAAAGTTTATTGACCTACTATTCAGGCTGGAGGGCCTTAGAAACCCGAGCTAGAGCAGATGCAGAAGACCTTCAAGCAAGTGTCCTGTATTCCCTTGGATTCTGTTGGGATTTACAAGTTTTGGGAAGGTCCCATGCAGTACAAGGGAGATGACAGAGAAAATATCTTACACTCCAGTGATAAAAAACAAGTTGAGAGAAGTCTTGAAAAAATTGTCAAGATACTTTACTACCTCACAGTCACATTTTTCCACAGAAGGGAACAATCCATGTCTAAGTGGTTTATATTCTGGGTTACAGTACACACAAATAAATTTTGGATTTGTTACTTCAGTTAAGAAAGGACAGGTGTTGTTAATTAGGTGTTGACTTAGGTTTATTTAGTTAATTCTAAAGAAGTTTCAAGTGACTATGATGTATTTACCTTTTAAAGCAGTTTTGTCAGAAAATAATTCACAAAAGCAAGAAGAACGTGTCTAGAGTTCATATCTAATGTTTTAAATATCTTAATAACCACTTTTATCTGATTTTCAAGTATATGCTGCATTCTAATAGTTCATAAATGTATTGTGGAAAAGTCATCTCCTTGCAGTATAATTTTACAGGTATTATTTTCATAAGAGAAAGTAAAATAGATTTATTGCATGCTCTGTATCAGTTTTGCAAATTCACTGTTATGATATTTGAGTCAAACAACAGAACAGGATTTTTTTAACAGAAAAAAAAAACTTTGAAGAAAATAATAAAAAAAGAAGAAAAGGTTATGATTGATCATAGTTTTTTTCTACCAGGTAGCTTAACTCAAACTTTTGATGTGTGTAGAAAAGCAGGCTCAATACTATTTACAGTAAAGTCAGTGATATGAATGATAAAAAATATTTTCTTAGAGTGGCATGCTGTTATTATTCAAGGGTCAACATTTCAAACACTTCACCATAGTAGCTATTAGTCACAATAATAAAGTTCTGTATTTTTAGACTAAACATTTATATGACAATTTGTACCTAATATCTGGAGTTACTCATTAAGATCAAGTGGACAACATTAGATTAAAGAAATAATAAAATGATAAAAATTAGTAAATAATTTATAATCATGTATATACTCCACAAGGCTTTTGAAGAGCAAAACAAAATGCTTGCACAATGGATTTTCTTCTTTCATGATTATTATGCAGTTGGACTTCATTTTTTATCTCTATCTCAAATACTTAATTAAGTAATTAGGCAATTTTCTTATAAATTGTTCTTAGATAATAAGTTAAGAATATATCATTCAACTGGGAATAGTTTTGTATTATAATGACTGAATATGAATTCTGAGTATTTTCCTTATGATCCAATCTGCTTACAATATAACCTTACATGAAATTTACAATCACTGTTTTCATCAATTGATGGTAAGAATAAGATTTCTATTCTTTTACTATCAAACGGACATTGAATTTGTGACTTATACAAAATTAACTGAAGCACTTAAAAACCTCAAAGATAAATAGATTAAATAATCAAAATGTATCAAAACATACAGAAAACACAAAAAATAATTTAGATTAATTGAAATTTATGTGCTTGCTTCAATGCTTTTGCTTCCTGTATATGATTATATGAAAGTCCACAAACATAGTAGTGAGAAATTGTACTGGGAAAACTCCTACAAAATGAAGAAAGCTTTTTCACACTTGAAGTAGAACCAGACAGAATAGCTTTAGTGGGACTGCTCTGAAACAGTCAAGGCAATTCAAGATGAACAGCAGACAAAGAATGAAATTTTGATATCAAAAACTTGGCTAAAAAACATTAGAGAAGGTAAGTTTTAAGAAGCAAAATTTTCTGAAGTTAAACATAAATTTTCTGAGCATACACATTTTAAACAAAGAGTTAAAAATTTTAGAAAATATATTCCTAGGTTCGGCTGCAGTGCTGGGTGCTCAGAAATTTTATTTCTATTCTACTACATGTTTGGCATACTCCATACAGGAGGTCTATTAAAGCTTACGAAGGTGACAGTTTCTCATGCAAAGTATAGAGATGTGTTTAAGTAACTACTGCATGATTCTGACTATGTGCATCCCATGAAATTGAAGCAAAGGGTCAAATTCTGTTTCTATCAGTTTAGTCTCTAAACTTTTCAATGTGTGATTATTGCTGCCTCACAAACAATTACTTTAATCTTGCTTTGTGATACAGTTCTGTAACATACCCAAGAGGGCTTTATGGCTGATTGGTCTGATTGAAAAGTCCTTCAAAAGATTTAAGACATTATGTATCTACTGATGTATAATATTTTACCAAGCCAAAGTACGTTAAAATCTCAGACTTTCACTAGTGTATATCAGTGATCATCCAGAAAGCAGGAATAAAACAATAAAGAAAAAGAGACACAAGAGCAGAGTGGTTTAAAATTATACATTGTCTTATATGGGAGGTGCCAGGTGCAAACTTCTACTTTGTTTTTATAGATCTTCTGTTACCATGGGGCCTCAGTCTGACTCAGAAGCCTAAGGATCATTATAAACATGATATAAACACTCACTGATGAAAACAGATGTTTTTAAAATTCTTTTAAGGCAATAGATCTGGGATTAGATAATAATAGGAGTCGTGGGATAATGTGAAAATGAACAAAGCTGATAAGAGGTGTTTGTGARAGACTTGGAAAACATACCATATTTTATGGTTACTTGTTTTCTCTACAGTGAACAAAGTATAAAGAACTCCATTCTTTACATTGGCTTGTTTCAGATGGATTCTCCCACACATTATTACTGTCATTATTATTATTATTATTATTATCATCATTATTCTTACTCCTGCTATTTTTCTGCAGATAATGTACTGTAAGGTGAAAAACCCAAGAGGTTTGGAGATATGCAAAATAAAATCTCAGACCATACTGTCTTTGAAAATAATGTATATCACCTTTGTGAAACTATGAAGTGAACAAATTGGAAAGCCGTAATGAAAGGAGCTAGCCTCCTAGCCCAAAGTCAAATTAATCTCTCCACATCTTCCTTGAGAATTATTTAAAGGAAAAATAAATTATCTCTGTAGCAAATTTATCTTCATCCCTAGGTGTTGAACTGCATTGTCTGCTGTGACAATGATTACTGTAGACAGCAATGGGAAAATCAGGTGTTTCTTACACTGAACATTACAGCTTTGTCTTAGAATGCATACCACAATGTTAAAAGGATATATTTCTATTATCCAGTTTTTCTGTTCATCAGCTATTCTGATCTTGGAGAATTTTCCTTTCCGGTTTCAGTTTTTATTTGAATCTCTGCTCCTCTATGTGTATCTGGGATGATTTTCCATCCTTTTAAATTCTGTGGAAAGGAAATGGCAGCTTTGAATGGAAGGTAGGCATCTTAAAGTTTTCCCAGAGCCATTCCATCTTTTCCCAACTCTTGGCTCTTAATCTCAGAATCACCAAACAGCTGAAATTGGAAGAGAACTTTGAAGGCATCTGGTCCAATCCTCCTGTTCAAGCAGGGTCACCTAGAGCCAGCCAGCTCCCCAAGTATTCGTAGGTGCATCCCATCACGGCCCATGGATTTATGTATGGCCAGTTTTCTTAAGTACTCCCTGATCTGATCCTCTTCCACCAAGAGTAGGTCTTCCTTGCTCCAGAATTTCCCCTCATGTCCAGGTCCTTGGATTAAAAAAAAAAAGTTTTGACATAGATAGTGGGATTGAATACACCCTCAGAAGGTTATCCGATGACACCAATCTGAATGGTGCAGTTGATTCTCTTGGGGGAAGGGATGCCATCCAGAAGGACCTTGACAGGCTTGAGGAGGAGGCCTGTGAGAACGTCATGAAGTTCAACAAGGCCAAGTTCAAGGTCCTGCACCTGGGTCGAGGCAATCCCCAATATCAATACAGACTGGGGAAAAAATGGATTGAGAACAGCCCTGTGGASAATGACTTGGGTATACTGTTGGATGAAAAATTGGACATGAGCTGGCAATGTGCGCTTGCAGCCCAGAAAGTCAATTGTACCCTGGGCTGCATAAAAAGAAGTGTGGCCAGCAGGTCAGGGGAGGTGATTCTTCTTCTCTAGTCTACTCTCGTGAGACCGCACCTGGAGTATTGTGTTCAGCTCTGGGGCCCCCAGCACAAGAGAGACATGGACCTGTTAGAGTGGGTCCAGAGGAGGGCCACAAGAATGATCAGTGGGCTGGAACACGTCTCCTAGGAAGAAAGTATGAAAGAGTTGGTGTTGTTCAGCCTGGAGAAAAGAAGGCTCCAGGGAGACCTTATTGTGGCCTTGCAATATACAAAAGGGGCTTATCTTCTTGTAAGAAAGATGGAAGGAGACATTTTACCAAGTCCTGTAGTGACAGGACAAGGGGTAATGGTTTTAAACTGAAAAAGGCTATATTTAGATCTGAYATAAGGAAGAAATTTTTCACAATGAGGGTGGTGAGACACCAGAAACGATTGCCCAGAGAAGTTGTGGATGTGCCATCATTGGAAGTTTTCAAGATCAAGTTGCATGGGGCTTTGAGCAAGTGAAAGATCCCCCTGAGGATTGGGCTAGATGATCTTCAAAGGTCCCTTCCAACCCAACTCATTCTATAATTCTATGATTCCTGAAGGCTGGTCTCACTAGTAAAGACTGAAGTGAAGAAGGGATTCAGTACCCCAGCCTTTCCATGTCCTGTGTCACCAGGGCCCCTGCCCTATTCAGCAATGGGCCCACATTTTCCCCTAGTCTTCCTTTTTCAACTTATGTACTTATAGAAGCACTTCTTGTTGCCTTTGGCATCCCTTACCAGATTCAACTGCAGATGGGGATTGGCTTTCCTAACCACACCTCTGTATGCTCAGGGTCTCTATATTCCTCCCAAGTTACCTGTTCCTGCTTTCACCTTCTGTATTTTTACATTTGAATTTTTCTAGGAGCTCCTTGTTCATCCATGCAGTCCTCTTGGCATTTTTGCTGGTTCCCTGTTCATTGGGATGAACTGCTTTTAAGCTTGGAGAAGGTGATCCTTGAATATCAGCCAGCTTCCTTGGGCCTTTCTTTCCTCCAAGACCTTATCCCATGAGACTCTTCCAAGCAGATCTTTGAAGAGGCCAAAATCTGTTCTCCTGAAATCTAGGGCTGTTATCTTGCTTTTTCCCTGCTCCCTCCTGTCAGGATCCTGAACTCCACCATCTCATGATGATAGAAGCAGATATCAGGGTGGTTGAAATCTCCTATAAGAACAAGGAACTGCAATTGTAAGGCTACTACTAGTCTGTAGAAGGTTTCATCCACTTGTTCTTGCTGGTCAGGCAGCCTGTAGCACCAACTACAATGTCACCCATACTGACCTGTTCTTTAACCCTTACCTGTAGGGTCTCAGTTATCTCATCATCCATCCCCAGGTACAGCTCCATGCATTCCAGCTGCTGTTTCCCATAGGGCAATTCCACTCACCTTCTCGGCCTGTCCTTCCTAAAGAGCCTGTATCTCTCCATTGCAGCACTCTAGTCATCTAAGCCTTCCCACCACAACTCCGTGATCCCAACAAGATTATAGCCCTGCAACTGCACACAGATCTCTAATACCTTGTGTTTATTCCCCATGTATGTGTAGGAGTGCACAGGCACTTCATAGAGGCATSCCAGCATGCTGATTTTTCAGAAGGGATCTGTGGGGTGTTTCCCCATAATGATGCCTTCTCGGCACTTTCTTGCTTACATGCAAATGCTTGAGGTGACCAAACTTAAGCCCTGCTTTATTCCCTTTTGTTCACATCATGCCAGGTCCTTCTCTTGTCAGCTCTATCCATCACTCTATGACAGGGCTGCTGGAAACTTTCTTCCTCCCCCATCATTCCTAGTATAAAACCCTTCTGTTAGATGATGGCCAACCATCCGATTGGCAAAGATACTTTTGCCCCACTTAGCGAGGTGGATTCCATCTCTCCCAAACAGATGTGGATCCTCAGATGGGGTCCTCTGATCATACAAATCAAACTCTTGTTGCTGACACCAGCTCTGCAACCAGTAGTTGACATGCAGTACCAGCGCCATCCTCCTCACACCCTGTCCCCTCACCAGAAGGACTGAGGACAACACCACCTGAGCCCTCATATCACTGACTATCACCCCCAGACCTCTGTAGTCACTTTTGATACTCTCCATGTTGCCCCTAGCAGTACCATTGGTGCCCATATGGAAGAAGAGCAGAGGGTAATAATCGGTCAAGCTTTGGCAGTCTCTCCTCAACATCCCAGATTAGGGGCCTCAGCAAGCAGCAAACTTCTCCAGATGACAAGTCAGGGTGGCAGATGGGTGCCTCCATACCCCCCAGCAGGGGTTTACTACTGCTATCACTTGCCATTTCCATCTGGTGCTCCTGTGTGGCTCAGGGTCAGTCAGCCCAGATGCTTTGCTTTAAAGCACCTCCTCCTCCAGCTCCTCCTCCTCAGTTTTGAGGGCAATGAACCTGTTTCATAGTTGCAAGCCTTCAGGCAGAACAGGAGACCTCTTCTTGGGGCCAGCTGGCTTCCCCCCAGTTTCCACTTACTGTTCTGCTAGGGACAGACTCTGCTTGTGTTTCCACTGCACTTGGGGTTCTGGGCTTTGAAGCTATAGGGTCTTTGAGAGATCCTGCCTCTCTCTCATTCATCCTCTTTGATGCTGCACAGCCTGCTCACTTCCACTTGGTGACAGATCTTCAACAACAGCACACCTCCTGCAGGAAAGGGGACCACCTCTCCAGCCCCAGGAAGAGGTCCCAGGCAATCCCTGCAGCCTGGGACTTGCAGGGCTGCACCGACCATCTGAAACTCGCTCTGTCTGGGTTGAAACCTCTGCCCTGGCAGGGATAGCTGCTCCAACACCTGCTGGGGAACATGTCCTGTGTTGTATCACCACCAAACCTGAGAATGTTTATATGCTGCTCTGGCCTAAAAATCCCTTTTTTGCATGCCACTGTGTGAACTGCTGCATTTGTTGGCTGCACCTTGGCAGGTGTGCTCTAGGCCTGGCTTTTATACAGGCCTCTCCCTACCTTGCACAAGCTAAAAGAGTGTTTGAGTCTGCCTAATCAGAGATCAAGTTCTTTAGAGGGTTTCCAGACCCCTGACAAAGTTCCTAGAAGCTCAGGAAGATCTCAAAGAAACAGAGTCCAGAAACTGCTGTACAAATGGCTGTCTCTGTTAGCTGTGTTCTCATTTCATTAAGGTACCGCTCCTGTTACCCGTCTATGTTAACCACCTCTCCTGTTACCCATCTTGTTACTCATCTATGATTAGAAGAGCCTGTTCTGGTAAAAGATGTATCTTTGCCTAAAGTTTCATTGTAGCTTATGGTTTGATAGAAAACCACCTGAAATATTGTTGTGGTTTAACACCAGCCAGCAACTAAGCACCACACAGCAGCTTACTCGCTCCCCCCACGGTGGGTTGCGGGAGAGAATCAGAATGGTAAAAGTGAGAAAACTCATGGATTGAGATAAAGACAGTTTAATAGGGAAAGCAAAAGCCGTGCATGCAAGCAAAGCAAAACAAGGAATTCCTTCACTCCTTTCCATCAGCAGGCAGGTGTTCAGCCATCTCCAGGAAAGCAGGGCTCCATCACGCGTAACGGTTACTTGGGAAGACAAACGCCATCACTTCGAACATCCCCCCTTCCTCCTTCTTCCCCCATCTTTATGTGCTGAGTATGACGTCACATGGTATGGAATACCCCRTTGGCCAGTTGGGTCAGCTGTCCTGACTATGCTCCCTCCCAGCTTCTTGTGCACCTGGCAGAGCATGGAAGCTGAAAAGTCCTTGACTAGTGTAAACACTGCTTAGCAACAACTAAAACATCAGTGTGTTATCAACATTATTCTCATACTAAATCCAGAACATAGCACTATACTAACTACTAGGAAGAAAATTAATTCTGTCCCAGCCGAAACCAGGACAAATATCCAAATCCTTAACTTACTTGATTCCACCCCAAAAGCCTGAAGAGTTAGTCATGGATAGTTAGACATGGCAGTGCCTGAATTAAGTGTTTAAATTAGATTGATTGGGTTCCACCCTATTTATGGAACTAATTGAAATAAATCAAAGTGAGAAGGCTGTTTATCACCCTGTGCTTTATGCAGGCTTTTCATGTTTATTATTCTCTGATACATGGGAGATCTACAAACCTCTATATCTCTTGAAAGTAATCCTTTCTGAAAGGACATTGCAAGACAAAGTAAGATGAAAAATTCTGATTCCTCCCAGATGAAGGAAACATGGAACTGAGGTCTCTCCCTTCCTGGGAATATCACAGGAATAGGCTGTTGCATGGTGGTAAAGCAACACTTTCTATCACAATTTTTTTTCTTGAGAGAATACTTATGGCAGATATGCTGCTATTGAGTGTGGTTTTGGTGTAGTTTAAATGTGGTTTAGTGTGCATTCTGCAAAGAAATGCAAACACAGACAGGTGTGTTGGGATTTCCACATAACAGCTAGAGCAATGCAGGCAGCAATCTCTGGCAGGACTTAAAGCCTAAGACCATACACAATGTGACCCAAAAGAAGTTTTACTGGTGAAGGCGAGTCACGACCAGACTTTCAACTGACTAAAGAATAGATTTTCGTCCCTCGTACTCCTGGGGTTTGATGTTCACAGGTCCTTTATGTTATATTTTTTGATTCCTCAGTACTTTTGTGAATCTAAACCTAAGGACTTAATTTTTACTACATTTCTATTCTGGGCTGGATATAGAAATATAGACTCTGGAAGTTTCTAGCTTGTTTTTTCATGGCTTCTGCTACTGCATTTCCATTAGTAAGGATGAAAGAAGAAAGAATATACAAAAAGTGATGACTAAACCTTTTTGCTATAATTTTAAGTCTCATTTGATATAGCTGTTAAAAATATGATAATTTCACTTGAGGAGCATTTTGTTTGTTTCTGGCTTTGTCAGCTAGTTTTATCATTGTCATAATTTATATGCAATTTAAGCAGGATGTCAGTTGTAGCAAAATGATTTACCTCAAACATTTTATCTGTCACTTTGTGCTGTGCCCAAATATTCTATATTTCAGAAAGATATTGGTATGCACGTGATTGCTCATACAAAGTCCTTCTTATCCTTCAAATGTGTGTCTCACACCTCACTTTGCTGATAAACAGGACAATTGCCATTGTCAGTCTCAATAAAATAATTTTTTTTTTGACAGTTATTGCACTCTTTAACCATTTAACAGAACTGGAAAATATTTTGTTGAATATAGATTTCTTTTACAATGCAGTTGTGCTTCTGATGTTTAGCAAAAGGAATCTATTTATTTCTATTGTGGTGAATTGCATAAAGGGAGATTCAAGTTGAGAACCTAACGCAAGCTGAATTAAATCAGAAACTATAAATATCCCTAATTGTCCATGACTAGATCTGTATAGATATACTTAGTCCATCCTTAGGTTAATAGCACAGACATTCTGGTAATTAATTCATTTAACCCACTAAYCCACTAGTGATCCCACTAATTTTTGAACTTTCATGTTCAGCCTAAGAGACAGACTTAACAACATGGAAGTTTGAGGCAACTCTAAGGTATCTACTGGTTCCAGCCAACTCTGAATATACTAATTAGAAGTGTAGTTGGAAAATGCTAATTGTAACATGTAGGAGAATATGTAGAAAAGCCATTCAGGAATTGATCTGCTGGCTTGTGGAAATTTTATCACTATTGGCAGAAAGTACATAGAGATTTAGGGAACATAGGTCATAACAATCAGGAGGAGAAGCGCTCTGCCCCTTCTTTTTTCGCAAAACAGACACAGAGGTATTTACAACACAGATGTAACAGGAATATGCAGTGGACATTTGCCTTCAATGGAAAATAAACTATTTTTTTTCATTATTTCTTCTATCATATTCCTATTAACTCTTACATACTACTTGGTTTTATTTTCCAAATATGAATTTTATAAACCTTTACAGACATACCAATAAATAGCTTTTGCATTACAAACAACTGTCTGATCAATAATGAAGATAATGCCAAAGAATATATACCTTTCACAACAGAGTGAGATGTGGCAAAATGAAAAAAAAGATATCTTTCATTCTCAGTTGTAGCCAAAAGCAGTTTCAAAGTGTACCTTAAGGCTGCCACGGATAAAATCTATTAAGTAAGCAGTCACCTGTGAAAAGTTTCTACAAAATTTGGTGAAGGGCATTTATCATTCTTCAATTAAAATGTCAAATCTAATTAGACTTCCCCTCGACACACTGTATCTTATCACAGTGGTACAATGAGAAAGACTTTCCCTTGAATTACTAAAAAACAAAGAGGGTATCTCTGAAAGCTCCATGAGAAGCTGGGGAGCCTTTCTGTAGGATTTTTCAAGCGCAAGGGAGTTAATCCATCAGCTGTTTACAGCCCATAAAGTATCTATGGATTTGATTCTGTACCTGGTTGAAGGAGAGTTTTGTTCTCATAAGACCCCAGACCAAATTGTTTTATGATTAGGAGAGATGAGTCCAAGACTCACAGGTTGTTTTGATAGTTACTGACATTGTATATTGGCTGTTTGGCAGAGTGGAGATTTCACTATTCATTTTTTGGTACTTGCTTTTAATCTGATATGACACAGCTTAACAAAGCTAAACACTAAATGATGAACGAGATGTTCTTTCAAAATAAAGGTTTCAAGCAATGCCATCCTGCTTTTTCAAGTAAGGGATTGCTAGTCCAGCCTGCAAGTCTGACTTACAGAAAACACTGTGGAAAGCAAAATGTTGAATATAATTGACAGTAACCTAACCTAAACATTTTCAGACAAATACAAGTATTTCAAATATTAGAAGTAATATTTCATAAAATCTACTACTGATAGCTATGAGAAATAAAAAAAGATATGAAATCAGTAAATATTTGCTTCTCACCGGTTTCCTGAAAAACTAGACATGTCATATGCAGTCATGTGAGTAATGCAGTCCAACGATTAGAAGACATGAATCATCATACTAATAACACTCTGTAGGCTGATCAAATTGTATCTGGACATAAATGGAATTATTCAACCCCCCAAACTGAGTTAAAATTCAAACTTCAAAGAGTTATATAATGCTTTTATTATAATAGACAAGCCAGAGTAGTTATAGAGTTATAACTACTCTATTTTTCTCCTTTTTTCCACCTTCCAATCACTCCAAATACAATAATTGTGTTTGKTTTTTTTTTCTGTTGTCATTGTTAGAGAGAGTGTTTTAGCTTTCGGATTTTTTTTTCCAGATTGACTCTCATTTTTATATTTATAAATTACTGTAAATTGTCAGAATCCAGTACTTTCTGACCAGGTTCTTTTAGATATTCCACACAAGGAGGGTTTAATTATTACTGGTTTCTGTAAGGTCACCATCAGGTGCTGGGTGTCCTCAGTCTCCAGGAAGGAATACGTGAGTTAAAGCCAGCTCAAGCCTGTGGCCCTCTTCAAACTTCATTTTGTTGGTTTTTCAATCTTTATGAGAGCCACATATGCACTTTCCCACGCGATGGCTGGCTGGGGAAGATAATACTTTCTACTGACTGTTTTAGGGAAGGCCAGTTAAATAACCTCTTGACACAGTCAACTGATACAGCCATTGACCTAAAGCAAAAGCTACTCTGGTTCCCTTTATGTTTTGATTCCTTTGTAATAGCTGTGGTCACTATACTCTTTTCTGAAATTCATAAGCACATCATCCTTACTACAGTATTGGGTTTATGTGTCCAAGTTTTGGTAGTGGGGGGCTGTGAGGAGAGACCAGGGAAACCCCATGCTGGACATAGCCGACTCCAGATGGCTCCAATGGACCCACCACAAGACACAGCTGAGCCTGTCAGGCAAGCTGGTGATGTCTCTGTAACAACATATTTAAGAAAGAGTGAAAAATGCTGTACAGCAGTTGAGAGAGTGAGGAGTGAGAAAAAATGTGAGAGAAACAACCCTGCAGACACCAAGGTCAGTGAAGGAGTGGGAGGATGTGCTCCAGGTGCCAGAGCAGATTCCCCTGTAGCCTGTAGAGAAGACCATGATCCCTGCAGCCCATGGAGGACCACACTGGAGCAGATATCCACCCTGCAGCCTGCGGAGGACCCTAAGCCGCAGCAGGTGGAAATGCCCTGAAGGAAGCTGCAGACTGTGGAGAGCCCATGCAGGAGCAGGCACCTGGCAGGAGTTGCAGCCCATGGGGGACCCATGCTGTAGCAGTATGTTCCTGATGGACGGTACTCCATGRAGAGGACCCATGCTGGAGCAGTTCTTTAAGAATTGCAGCCCATGAGAACAACGCACGTTGGAGCAGTTAATGAAGGACTGTATCCCTCATGAGGGACCCCACATTGGAGCAGGGGAAAAGTGTAAGGGAGATGGAGTGGCAAAGTGTTATGAACTGACCACAATCCCCACTCCCCATCGCCCCATGCCACTCAGGGGGAGGAAGTAGAAGAGTCAGGAATGAAGGAATGAAATTGAGCCTAGAAGGAAGGAGGGGTGGAGGGAAGGTATTTTTAGTTTTGTCTTTGTTTGTCACCAACTTACTTTATTTTTGTTGGCAAAAAAATGAATTGTTCTTTCTCCAACTTGAGTCTTCTTTGCTCATGATGGTGATTGCTGAGTGACCTCCGTGTCTTCATTTCGACCCATGAGCTTTTCCATCATATTTTCTCCCCCTGTCCTGTTGAGGCATAGGAGTGAGAGAGTGGCTTAGTGGGCATCTGGCAGCCAGCAAAGCTTAACCCACCACACCTATCTTGTCTGAGCCTTCTTCTATTGTAGGGATTCCTTGGTTGGTCACACAAATAAAATGGAGATTGATATCACTGCCATAATGTTCCACATAATTTTTGTCTGGAACTGGAAGATTGTTTGGCAGTGACTGTTCCTTCTCTGTTAATAGTACAGTTTCTCTAGAAATTGCACATAAAGAGACACAGTAGGTAGCAAAGTGCAGTCCTAAAAAACTCTCTTGCTCAGCAATAGTTTGTTCTGTCATGTCTTGGATGAGACAGAGCCAAATGTCAAAAAGGGAAGAACTGACAAGAACACCTTCTGTGTGGTAACATGGGAAACCATTTCTTCACATTCATCATTTTCTGGCAAGTGTTCAGACAGTCCATAGTCACTAAAAATATTAACTATATGTCAGAAAGTTAATGGAAATTCTCCACACATTAAGTGTGCACATCAGTTGGGAGCCTTCAGTGTGCTAACTCAAAAAACAAGATAATGTATGTGGGAAAATGCAGGAAATGAGCAAAGTATCTAAATTCTCAGCAAAATCATTCTCCTCTACTTCTTCCCTTTCACCAAATATGTTTTCAAGTTAAATTTCTACTTCTGTTTCTGTTTACATTTACAGCTCAGATGCTTAGTTGGGAGTTGCTAAAATTTCAATGTACTTCCATCACATTAAACCAGTTGGGGTCCTGCTTAGCAATAAATCTTAGAAATTATTCATTTTCAGGGGTTACTTGTCTATGTCACAATTATATTTTATAGGTGTTATCTACTAAGGGATTCTCAGCTAATTGCTTAGAAACAGTATTAAAGTTTACATTCTTGATAGCTTTGAACAGGTGAAATACTGATTTCCATTAGTGAGTACGCACACAGCAGCATTCACATGGAATTATCAGCCAATAATTCAGATGATGATCAGATGATGACCACAACAATCATCAGCCCCCAAGAGGCATTTAAATTGTTTTCAAACACAAGCACTTTTAAAATGGTTTAGCATAAAAAATATTAAAAGTTATAAAACAGATAGCAAAGTCAGTTCTGTCACATGTATGCAACTTCAGTTGAATTTATTTGAAACTTTGTCAGAGTATGATACTATTCCAAATTGGGTCAAGTGTAAATGAGACTGTGCTACTTTTTGATGTATGAATGGTTATTTCCAAGTGAAAAGTATTTGTGCATCTGCTTTTGTACATTTCCTTGATTCATGTACTCATGCAAATACTTATATGTAAACATAAGTAGATCCTGATGATTTCCCTTCCCTCCAGTCCCCTATGTAAGTTTTAGAAGTTCTTTGATAATTTAGACCCTGATAACAAAACAATGGGCAAATATTAATCCTAGCATCAAAGTGCACAGTCTGTTTTTGGTGATATTACCACGTTCATCAAAGGTTGTTATGTTTTGTTTTGTTTTGTTCTCGCAAAGTGGTTTTTGCCTAAAAATAAAATGAAAAATATTCATACCCAAACTTCATTCATGAAAGGGTGAAGAGTTAATAACTGCCCTTAGCATTAGCCAGCATCAGTCCAATCATGTCTGCAAATGACTTTTGGAAACTGGCTGAGGAGTACCAAGCAGCTACTTAAAATGTCATCCCACAAATAACCTATTCTTCTTGTTCTAGTAAATCTTCTTGTCTTTCTATAGGTATACACCACAGAAGTTTACTGTATCTGTAAGGCCCTTTATTTCATTAGTTTTCATGCAAACAACTTCCATTTTCATTATATACTTTTTTTAAAATTTTTTATTCTTTCAGTGGAGCTTTTTGTTGTGTGATCATTCACTAATTCAATGCATGTGTCTCTGGGGTGTAGTATAGTAGTTATCCTCTATAAGAAAACTCCTGTAAAAAAAAAAACAATAAAAAACCAAACATCCACCCCACCCCCAAGAAAAAAAAGAAAGGAAATGCTTAATAACCTCTCCAGTGAGAAGTATAGGGGTGTTTCATACAGAATCAACTTACCCAGACTAGATTTTCACCAGCAAAATGGGATTAATACCATTATCCTTATAAAAATATCTTGGGATGTGTTAATGAACATTAGCTGTTAGGGCACTAATATCAATTTCTAAATTAATTTCTGTCTTTCAAACACAGTTGTCATCTTGGTAAAACATGACACTACTGCTTGCTGGGAGAGCAAATAATTGTATTTGTATTGTGCAAACAAATCAGTCTGGTGTTAAAGAATAGAACAGTTCTCTGCAGAGAAACTGACACTGATTAAAAATCCCGTTTTCACCAGTCCTTATTGACAAACTATATTATATGGAAATATTGCCACGTCCTTTAGAAATTCAGATCAAACTAAGACCTGTATACTACTGAATAAAATGTTACAAGAGACAAGAAATATGTTGTGCAACTTATTTAAATGGGATTTTATTAAACCACACAACTATTTTAACTACAGTTAAAGTAATGCAATACTGTACTAATTACAGCAAGTATGGGTGAAAGCATTACTTACTATAAGGTTTCTCCATGTTTCCAAGGATAACACCCTTTTTCTACCTGTCTTATTACTTAACCAAAATTAGCTAAACTGTAATCATCTGAACACTCAGCTTTTAAATGTTATGTATGCTTGGCTTAAAAAAAAATAAAAAAGATCAAGCCCAAATAGGCTAGACATTTCTCTGAAAGAGGMTGAAGGTGAATATCTGGGATTTTATCCATGTTAAAGAAATCTAGAAACTTCTTAAAAGCTCTTCGTGCCTCATGCTTTGCATTGTGAAGATGAAATTTGTCAGGAAACATGGATTTTTGCCATGTTTGTGAAAAAAACACAGAGTTTAGCCAAATTACACATCTTAAAAAAACTTGCAATTTATACATATTCAGTTGAAAAGCAGAATTTCACAGCTCCATTCCCTAGGCACTCCATCTGCACTTAGCACGTTCTGGTCAGGTCTCAGCAGATATTCAYGCATCATGATAGCTCTATGTCTAAGAATTATAAGCGGTAGTAAAAGGATTGTTCCTCTTGAACAACCAGTTGACAACTCTGTATTTGTGCCTAGGCAGCAAGAGAAAGTTGATAGAGGAGATGATGATGCAAATGATCCTATTTGAATTCAATCAAGATAAAAGATATTTTTGGAGCTAGATGACTGGACAGAGATTAGGAGGAGCATAGGAGGTTCACTTTCAAGGAGAACACATAACATGGTGTGAACTGAGACTTATTGAAAAAAAAAAGACAGTGGGATTCTGGTATATAACTTCAGGAGAGTGGTTCAGGAATCTGTGTTTATAAGTGAAGGGAAATTAGAGGTGTCTGGAAAGGAGAGACAAATGTGCATGGGTATATACTAGTAAGAAACCATAGCATTGTTGCAGACCTGAGGCAGTCTATGCAAAATAAAAAGGTTAATATGGTGGAAAAGAAGTAATGAGATTAGATGTAGAGCCCAGAAATGAAGATTTTTATTAGAAAGCATTTGAGCAGTAATTGAAAGACACAAGTGAAGGTCGGAAGGCAACAAGGGAGCCAGGCTGAATGAAGAACCATGAGGAGAGGAAGTGGAATTTAATGGGCAAGCTGTTAGCAGGATAGTCTTCAGCAGCATGCAAAAGTTTTATCCAGCAAGAAAAGAGATCAATGATGTGAGGAGGTATGTATGATATTTAATAGCTTTTGTTGATTGGAAGCTTATGTAAATTCTAGCACTTAAGCATAGCAATAATAACTACAGTTCAACAACATTCAGCTATGAGACAAAACAGCAAATAATAACTGGCAGTCATGGCAATAAGATAATTATGAGAATGGCAGCAGAAAATCTAATCATAGCAATGATTAAAATGACTAATTAGATTATGTCAATTGTAGTGGATAAGTACTACAAACTCAACGTCATGCTATCATTAAAATATTAGCAGAATAGTGTCATGGGTATGGTGGGCACCCTCAGTCCCAAATCCCTGACTTCTCCCAACATGCTTAAGTTAACAAGACCCCTATCTTGGTCTTTAGAGTTCACATCCATAGGACAGGGGAATCAGCAACATCCTGCTGGAGTGTCAAGGTGACTTGGAGAAGGTGCTTGCCTCCACAGCAGTTAGCTCTCAGCCACTGATACCTGCTGTGCTGGTCCTCCTTACATCTAAAGTTTAGTAGTCTTTTGAGTTGCCTTTTATCCTCTCAGAAGACTGATTGTGTTATTCTTTCTTTACTTCCCTAGTTTTGCAGGCTGATTGTTACTTTTGCTGAGTTTGTTTCTCAGTCTGGAGATAACTGATTGCTGTGTCCTTGGTCATCATGTCCTCGTCCTTAGAATGACGATCCTCTGGGGAGTCAGCTCCTCAAAAGTAATCAGAAATGACTATTCCTTCTTCCCTCTTTCTGCAGCTGACATAACAACATCATTATCCTACTGTTTTTCATATGTTCTACTTATTATGTTAGCTCAGCTGTGCATTAGTTCAATTGTTGTAGTCCATAGATATTCCAAGATCTAAACCTTATGCGTAATCAACATTTCAGTTAGTCCATATCTATGCAATAYCAGATACATTTGTATTAGCAAATGCCACACCAAGGCATTTGACTTCAGTGGTTACCTTTCCTCTACTATAGTGGCTAGCCACTGAGATGCTAAGGCGCATCTCAGATCAGCAGTTCCCTTATCCCACAATAGCAGTATATATTAAAGCCCATTGTCCCATCCAGGCTCAGCAACTCCCTTCCCTGGATATAGATTTCAAGCCTTTTTGGCATTCTTAAATTTCATCTTTATTGTGGTTTAAGCCCAGCCGGCAACTAAGCACCACACAGACGCTCGCTCACTCCCCCCGGGTGGGATGGGGGAGAGAATCAGAAGGGTAAAAGTGAGAAAACTCGTGGGTTGAGATAAAGACCACTTAATAAGTAAAGCAAAAGCCATGCACACAAGCAAAGCAAAACAAGGAATTCCTTCACTCCTTTTCATCAGCAGGCAGGTGTTGAGCCATCTCCAGGAAAGCAGGGCTCCGTCACGCATAAGGGTTACTTGGGAAGACAAACACCATCACTTCGAACGTCCCCCCTTCCTTCTTCTTCCTCCAGCTTTATATGCTGAGCATGACGTCATATGGTATGGAATACTCCGTTGGCCAGTTGGGTCAGCTGTCCTGACTATGCTCCCTCCCAGCTTCTTGTGCACCTGGTAGAGCATGGAAGCTGAAAAGTCCTTGACTAGTGCAAACACTACTTAGCAACAACTAAAACATCAGTGTGTGTTATCAACATTATTCTCATACTAAATCCAGAACATAGCACTATACCAACTACTAGGAAGAAAATTAACTCTATCTCGGCAGAAAACAGGACACGCTTACACATGCAAAGTACAGATCAGGAAGTAGGAACAAGGGAAATATTAATGTGGAGTCCAAAAGAAAAAAATATATACTGAGTAATTTAGGAGAATGAAACTTTGACGAGAAAATCTCTTAGCCCATGTTGTGGAATTCATGATCACTCTGTGAAACTAGTCTTGGGCCATCAACTCAATTACACTTTACAAAAAAGATGAAAACTTCCTGCAACTGTAAAAAATTCCTGTTGCTCATATGACAGAAGGCTGTGAGCTAACAATATTTGGGATTGATAGAGAGTTTGTAAGAAGATTATTCAAACTGTCTTTCAAAAAATCATCTACAAATAAAATATTATGAAAATATTACTTATAAATACATTCTGTTAAACTCATTAACTTTGGCTAGGTTTTTCCACAGACAGCTGGTGWCTCTTTAAAAATAAAAATTAAAAATATTCATGATTTGTTTGGCCAAACCATTTCCCCATGATCCTTTGACAGTTTTACAGGTTTTCAGCATCTCATCTAGGTTTTGTTTTCTTGTTTGTTCACATTTTCTTAGTCATAATATTCTGTATTCTCCATTACTGTAAAGTTTGCATTAAGTGGTAACTCACACACTTATGCTTCATTATACTGTATTCACATGCTCTTCTATTTTTCTCATGTACCTATTTATCAATGAATTGTCCTGTTTTATACTGAATCCAAAATTTCTAATTCTGATCAAAAATCAGCATTTCTAATCCTAACTGGAATTCATGCTGACTCTGGGAGAACTGTAAACAACTGTGAAACAATAATGTCCCCCATGTTGGGGTAATGAATGTAAAACAAAAGGCATTTGGGGGTTTGATGGTTAAAGTAATCTGACTCAAAAAGAACCTGAATTCTCTGCCTCAGGGAAAAAGAAGCCCCTCAACGTTTGTGAAGACTGAATTCAGAATTCAGATGGGATGAAGAGCAGCTTATACCCTAGTGCCTAGGACATCGCACCAAGGAAACCCAGACGGTAATAATTGGAACACTTAGAAACATGTTTACAAGAAATGACTGCATGCATCAAGGGAATATTCTGTTCTTTGATTTTAAGTCCAGTGGTGGAACTAAATCAAAATGTTTGCACTGTGTCCCTGCTGAAAATGAACAGATGGCCTTGTTCTCTTATGCCATGAATAATTTTTTTGCACATATACTTTCTAGTAGCTGGTATAGTGCTGTGTTTTGGATTTAGTGTGAGAATAATGTTGAAAACACACTGATGTTTTAGCTGTTTCTAAGTAGTGCTTACACTAGTCAAGGACTTTTCAGCTTCCCATGCCCTGCCAGTGAGAAGCTGGGAGGGGGCACAGCCAGGACAGCTGACCCAAACTGGCCAAAGGAATATTCCATACCATATGACATCATGCTCAGTATATAAGCTAGAGGGAGCTGGCGGGGGTGGGGGGGCTGCTGCTTGGGATCTGGCTGGACATCAGTCGGCGGGTTGTGAGCAATTACATTGTGCATCACTTATTTTGTATATTCTTTTATCATTATTGTCATTACTATTATTATTATTATTTATTATTATTATTTTCCCTTCCTTTTCTGTCCTATTAAGCTGTCTTTACCTCAACCCCCAAATTTTAATTTTTTTTTTCCTGTTCTMTTCCCCATCCCCCTGGCAGGGTTGAGTGAGCAAATGGCTGTGTGGTGTTTAGCTGCCTGACAGGTTAAAACACAACAGTCCTTTTCATGCCCAACATGGGGCACGAAAGGTTGAGATAACGACAGATCTGCCCAGAGCGTGTCAAAACAAATTTGTTACAAGCACTCATTATTAATTTAGTAGTTGCTGGTCACAACGTTGATTTAATTTGCTCTCAAGGTTGTTGTATTTGTTCTCATTATGCATTGTGTTACATAACACCTTACTTGCCGTATATACTGTTTATCAGTATTTATGAGTTGTTTATCACCACCCAGGAGGTGGATTAAGCTTATCACTTTCCTGTACACAGTGCTGTTATCACTATGTTGCCACACTATCCTGGCTTATGGTATGATAAAATTACTGGTCATGAGATCAACCTGGTATTAGTACTCAGCACTGCCATCACCTCTGTACTTAATGAGCCATCTATCAGAAATTATTAATAATTACACTTTTTACTTTTTCTCCTTGGAGAGACAACCTATGGGGGAGACACCTTGCTCCATCTTCCCCTTATCCTCCAGGTTAAGTACAATAGCTCTTGAGAATTCTGCATATCCTTGGGATATTCAAACCAGCATGTTCCTATTGCTATGTCTCCTGAATGTGGTTCAGGTCTTGTTTAGGGTTAAACAACTATTTAAGAACACCATCCAGAGATCTACCCCCATCACAGGCACTGTGGCTACTCCAACCCCTGCGACAGGCACCACAGCTGTTCCAATCCCCGTGACAGGCACTGCAACTACCCAAACCCCAGCAACAGTCACTGCGGCTGAACCAAAGAATCAACCCGTGCTGGTATCAGTCATAGAATCATAGAATCATAGAATCATTAAGGTTGGAAAAGACCTCTAAGATCATCGTGTCCAACCATCAACCCAGTACCCATGCCCACTAAACCATGTCCCGAAGCACAACATCCACACGTTTTTTGAACACCTCCAGGGATGGTGACTCCACCACTTCCATGGGCAGCCTGTTCCAATGCCTGACTACCCTTTCAGTGAAAAAATTTTTCCTAATATCCAATCTAAACCTCCCCTGGCACAACTTGAGGCCATTTCCTCTCGTCCTATCAC
>JASVER010000175.1:891347-945798 GCA_030449065.1 Oceanodroma leucorhoa
GCACCTGCCTCGTGAGCGCCCTCAAGATGAACCGCTCCATGATCTTCCCCGGCACCGAGGTCAGGCTGACAGGTCTGTAGTTCCCCGGATCCTCCTTCCAGTCCTTCTTGTAGATGGGTGTCACATTAGCAAGCCTCCAGTCGTCTGGGACCTCCCCTGTTAACCAGGACCGGTGATAAATGGGAGATGGAGAGCGGCTTGGCAAGCTCCTCTGCCAGCTCCCTCAGTACTCTCGGATGGATCCCATCCGGCCCCATAGACTTGTGTATGTCCAGCTGGCATAGCAGGTCATTAACCTCTTCCTCTTCGATTATGGGGGGTTTACTCTGCCCCCCATCCCCATCTTCCTGCTCAGGGGCCCCTATACACGAGAAGAAATACACAAGAAAATCAGCTCATTTAGTAAGGGATGAAGATGAGCCAGGGCCATCACGAGACCAGGAGGAGGAAGAGGCAGAACCCATAAATGAGATGGTAACCATACAATCCCTACCCCTGAATAAGCTGCGAGATATCCGAAAAGAGTTCAGCCACTGCCCAGGTGAGCACATTCTCACCTGGCTGCTCTGACACTGGGATAACAGGGCCAGTAGCCTGGAATTAGAGGGGAGGGAAGCCAAGCAGCAGGGATCCTTTTCTAGAGAAGGGGGCTTTGACAAGGCGATTGGCCAAGAGGCACAAGTCCTCAGCCTCTGGAGGTGACTCCTGACAGGCATGAAGGAAATGTATCCTTTCAAGGAAGATGTTATATGTCACCCAGGCAAGTGGACCACCATTGAGAGAGGTATCCAGTACCTGAGGGAATTAGCCATGCTGGAAGTGATCTATGGTGACCTGAATAACGAGCAGTTACCCAAAGATCCAGACGACATCAAGTGCACCCGACCCATGTGGCGGAAGTTTGTACGGAGCACACCAGTGTCGCATGCCAACTCATTAGCAGTAATGACCTGGAAAGATGGAGAGGAGAAACGGTGGATGAATTGGCTGGCCAGCTCCGGCAATATGAAGAAAGTCTCTCTTCCTCCCTACAGGGCTGAGTCTCGGTTGTGGAAAAACTGTCTGAAAAACTGTCCTGGGAGTTCCAGCAACTCAAAGAAGATATGTCCTACTCCCCACCTGTATGGACCAGTATCTCAGCCATTAGGAGTAAGTGTCCCTGTGCTCAAGCATCCTTCTCCCTCAAGAGAGAGGGTAGAGTGGATACACACCCAGGGGCACTCTGTGGTTTTACCTGCATGACCACGGAGAGGACATGAGGAAGTGGGATGGAAAACCTACCTTGACCCTAGAAGCATGGGTACTTGAGTTGTAAGGAAAAAGAATCACAAAAGAGGGTTCTTCCAGGAAAACTGCTGCTCCAGTTTTGAGTGAGCAGTACCCCAGACAGAGTAGAAGACCTGACTTTACTTTTGATCTTAATAAAGGGACTTCTGATTTGCATCTACAAGAAGTAACAAGTACTATGACCAGGACTAGAGGGGCCCTGCCTCCAGCCAGGTGGAGGAAAGGGACAACTGGATTTACTGGACTGTGTGGATTCTATGGCCTGGCACATCAGACCCACAGGAGTATAAGGCTCTCATAGACACCAGTGCACAGTGTACCCTGATGCAATCAAGCTATAAAGGGGCAGAATCCATTTGTATTTTTGGAGTGACAGGGGRATCCCAAGAGCTGATTGTATTGGAGGCTGAAGTGAGCCTAAGTGGGAATGAGTGGCAAAAGCACCCCATTGTGACTGGCCCAGAGGCTCCGTGCATCCTTGGCATAGACTACCTCAGGAGAGGGTATTTCAGGGACCCAAGGTGGTACCAGTGGGCTTTTGGTATAGCTGCCTTGGAGACGGAGGAAATTAAACAGCTGTCTACCTTGCCCAGTCTCTCGGAGGACCCTTCTGTTGAGGGGTTGCTGAGGATTGAGGAACAACAGGTGCCGATCGCTACCACAACAGTGCACCGGCGGCAATATCGCACCAACCGAGACTCCCTGATTCCCATCCATAAGCTGATTCCTCAACTGGAGAGCCAAGGAGTAATTAGCAAGACTCGCTCACCCTTTAACAGTCCCATATGGCCAGTGCGAAAGTCTACTGGAGAGTGGAGACTAACAGTGGACTATCGTGGTCTGAACAAAGTCACGCCACCATTGAATGCTGCTGTGCCGGACATGCTAGAACTTCAATACGAACTGGAGTCAAAGGCAGCCAAGTGGTACGCCAGAACTGATATTGTTAATGCATTCTTCTCAATCCCTTTGGCAGCAGAGTGCAGGCCACAGTTTGCTTTCACTTGGAGGGGCGTCCAGTACAGCTGGAATCGACTGCCCCAGGGGTGGAAACACAGCCCCACCATTTGCCATGGTCTGATCCACACCACACTGGAACAGGGTGAAGCTCCAGAACACCTGCAATACATTGATGACATCATCATGTGGGGCAATACAGGAGAGGAAGTTTTTGAGAAAGGGAAGAAATTAGTCCAAATCCTTCTGAAAGCCGGTTTTGCCATAAACCAAAATAAGGTCAAAGGGCCTGCACAGGAGATCCAGTTTTTAGGAATAAAATGGCAAGATGGACGTCGTCAGATCCCAGTGGATGTGATCAATAACAGCCATGTCTCCACTGACTAGCAAAAAGGAAACACAGGCTTTCTTGCGCGCTGTGGGTTTTTGAAGAATGCATATTCCAGATCACAGCCTGATGGTAAGCCCTCTCTATCAAGTGACCTGGAAGAAGAATGATTTCAAATGAGGCCCTGAGCAACAACAAGCCTTTGAACAAATTAAACGGGAGATAGTTCAGGCAGTAGCCCTTGGGCCAGTCCAGGCAGGACAAGATGTAAAGAATGTGCTCTACACCACAGCTAGGGATAATGGCCCTATCTCGAGCCTCTGGCAGAAAGCACCAGGGGAGACTCGAGGTCAACCCCTGGGGTTTTGGAGTCGAGGATACAGAGGACCCGAGGCCTGCTATACTCCAGCACAGAAAGAGATATTAGCAGCATATGAAGGGGTTCGAGCTGCTCCAGAAGTGGTTGGTACTGAAGCACAGCTCCTCCTGACACCCCAACTGCTGGTACTGGGCTGGATGTTCAAAGGGAGGGTCCCCTCTACACATCATGCAACCGATGCTACCTGGAGTAAGTGGGTCGCACTGATCACACAGCTGGCCTGAGTAGGAAACCCCAGTCGCCCAGGGATGTTGGAAGTGATCATGGACTGGCCAGAAGGCAAAGATTTCAGAATATCGCCAGAGGAGGAGGTGACGTGTGCTGTAGAGGCCCCAGTGTATAATAAACTACCAGAAAATGAGAAGCAATATGCCCTCTTCACTGATGGGTCCTGTTGTCTTGTGGGAAAGCATCGGAGGTGGAAGGCTGCTGTATGGAGTCCTATCAGACAAGTCATAGAAACTGCTGAAGGAGAAGGTGAATCGTGTCAGTTTGCAGAGGTAAAAGCCATCCAGCTGGCTTTAGATATTGCTGAATGAGAATAATGGCCAGTACTTTATCTTTATACTGACTCATGGATGGTGGCAAATGCCCTGTGGGGGTGGTTGCAGCAATGGAAGAAGAACAACTGGCAGCGCAGAGGTAAACCTGTCTGGGCTGCTGCATTGTGGCAAGATATCGCTGCCCAGCTAGAGAAACTGGTTGTAAAAGTACGTCACGTAGATGCTCACGTACCCAAGAGTCGGGCCACTGAAGAACACTAGAACAACCAGCAGGTGGATCGGGCTGCTAAGATTGAAGTGGCTTAGGTGGGTCTGGACTGGCAACATAACGGTGAATTATTTCTAGCTTGGTGGACCCATGACACCTCAGGCCATCAAGGAAGAGATGCAACATATAAGTGGGCTCGTATTCGAGGGGTGGACTTGACTATGGACACTATTGCACAGGTTATCCATGAATGTGAAACATGCACTGCCAACAAACAAGCCAAGCGAGTAAAGCCTCTTTGGTATGGAGGACGATGGCTGAAATATAAATATGGGGAGGCCTGGCAGATTGATTATATCACACTCCCACAAACCTGCCAAGTCAAGTGCTATGTGCTCACCGTGGTGAAAGCAACCACYGGGTGGCTGGGAACATGTCCTGTGCCCCATGCCACTGCCCGGAACACTATCCTGGGCCTTGAAAAGCAAGTCCTATGGTGAGACAGCACCCTAGAAAGAATTGAGTCAGACAACGGGACTCTTCCGAAACAACTTTGTAGACACCTGGGTCAAAGAGCATGGCATTGAGTGGGTATATCACATCCCCTATCATGCACCAGCCTCTGGGAAAATCGAGTGATACAGTGGACTGCTAAAGACTACACTGAGAGCACTGGGTGGTGGGACATTCAAGCATTGGGATACACATTTAGCAATGGCCACCTGGTTAGTCAACACTAGGTGATCTTTCAGTCGAGCTGGCCCTGTCCAGTCAAAAATTTTACGTTCTGTAGAAGGGGATAACATCCCTGTAGTGCACGTAAGAAATATGCTGGGGAAGACAGTCTGGGTTACTCCCRCCTTGGGCAAAGGCAAACCCATCTGTGGGATTGATTTTGCTCAAGGACCTGGGTGCACTTGGTGGGTGATGTGGGAGGATGGGGAAGTCCGATGTATACCTGAAGGGGATTTGATTTTGGGTGAGAATAGCCAATGAATTAAACTCTATGATGTTAGTTGCTTTGTAATATTGTATATCATCACTTCTACGGTTGCTATATGTCATATCAATGGTATTGCAGTTAAAGTCACCTAGATTAATGAAGAATGAACTCTGATGAAACCGAGCAAAGTGCGACGATGATAGAACCAGACAAGCGCAGTGATAATGGAACCAGAACTGGCTTCAGGATGCAACAATCCAACACCACACACCATCTCTCTCACCCTGAAAGACTGTTATGACAAATGGAACCTGAAGTCCTGGACTAAATGAACTCAATGAACATTTTGTAGGGATGGCGCATAGACTAAGGGAATGATATCTGTGTGTATATATCAAAGGACAGCAAAAGTGGTAGTGATTAATTGGAATGTATTGGAAAGTGTGGGACCTGGGCATGATGTAGATGTTATTGAATAAGGGGTAGATACTGTCCTGGTTTTGGCTGGGATAGAGTTAATTTTCTTCCTAGTAGCTGGTACAGTGCTCTGTTTTGGATTTAGTGTGAGAATAATGTTGATAACACACTGATGTTTCAGTTGTTACTAAGTAGTGCTTACACTAGTCAAGAACTTTTCAGCTTCTCATGTCCTGCCAGTGAGAAGCTGGGAGGGGGCACAGCCAGGACAGCTGACACAAACTGGCCAAAGGGATATTCTATAGCATATGATGTCATGCTCAGTATATAAACTGGGGGGAGCTGGCTGTGGGGGGAACCGCTGCTCGGGAACTGGCTGGGCATCTGTCGGCAGGTGGTGAGCAACTACATTGTACATCACTTATGTTGTATATTCTTTATTATTAATATTACTATTATTACTATTATTATTATTATTATTATTATTTTCCCTTCTTTTTCTGTCCTATTAAACTGTCTTTATCTCAACTGATGAATTTTACTTCTTTTTTTTCTGATTCTCTCCCTCATCCCACTGGGAGGGGGGAGTTGGCGAACGGCTCTGTGGTCTTTAGCTGCCTGCTGGGTTAAACCGCAGCACACATACACTTCAACAGCAAACCTCCATCTCCTTATCCCCCTGAGAAAAAAATCTGGAGGGAGAAAAAAGAAAAAAGAAAAGACTGTAAAACGTGAATGACAGTGAAAGTCTATGAAATCTTAATGAGTCTGCTTCTTAGCTGATGCATTGTTTGGCTGTAAATCACCAATGTTTATTATAAAATCAGTGTAGTAACCATAGATTACATTTATTGTGAATAATGACTGGAAAATAAATATGCATTTGAAATAATATCCTATTCTCAGGCACAGAGAGTACCACCTTATTGTTGCCCATCATTACAAAATATAACTAAACTACAACATGACATAGCTGTGCAATAAATGTTACAGAGTATAGCTGCATCAAAGTCAGGCATAATTTCTCCCTGTGTTTATGCTTTCTACCTCATCCTCTTTTACATTTCTTTCCTCTCTTTTCAACTCTTTCATCCTTTCAATATCCTATTATTATCATATACAGGGAACTTAATTTTCTCCAACTTTCCTCATTACTTTTCCCAGTTCTCCTTCTGCTCCTTCATCTTTCTCTCACTGTTTCTAAGATGTTTGTAATAGGGTTTCTTGATTTTCTACATGACACTTATAGATATTTTACTGTCTTGTACCAAAAAGATAACTCAGAGATTTTTGCTCAAAGTCAAACATTTTTGCAAATCTAGTGAGAACTAGAATTTTAAATATATTGAAGGATCTGTGATGAAGTTACTGTCTGATCCATCCCCACAAGAACAATCATCAAAGCAGGAAGGGCCAGGAAAGTAGAGACTGAGGTATCTTCCACTAAATTAGTATCCCAAACATAGAGGTTATAAAATCACCCTTCCTGCTTTGCATAAAGAACCTCTGGGTGAATTTTCTAACTACTGACTTACTGACTAGAAAGAAGAAATCTCTTCAGATTATATTTTAAAAGAAAATTCTGAGCTGGAAGTGTCTTGAGGAGAAGAAAAGTCCACTAATTATAAGATTTCCCTTGTATTTCACTCCATAGAAATCACACTTGTTGATCTTTTAGTTAATGCAGTTGGCGTGCAATTAAGAGGATATTTTCAGTGATAGGAGGCTAGGCTGTGAGTAACCTTCCCTCCTTTTAGAATTTTGTTAGCATTATATTAATTATTTAGTCTTCAGGTACTCTGTTTTTTGCCTAGGATATTATAGGCATACTATTAATTCATAGTTTCATAGACTTTTATGCCAGAAAAGGATGTTGGATCATCTAATGTGACCCACTGTGCACTCCAGGCCCAATAATGTGCGTTTAACTAAGGCATACCTTCCTCAAAGACATTCAAACTACACTCCAGCTTTTCAAGAGGTGAAGATTTCAATATTTCTTTAATTCCAAAGGAAAAACATGTTCTGCATTAACATGTGTAAATTCTTTATAATGGGAATCTTAGTTTTTGACTCCAACACAGAAGTGGCTATATTATAGCCATGCCCCCCACCCCCTCGAAAAAAAATAAAATCCAAACCAGCAGTTTAGGATACTCACTTGGCAAGGGTGGCTATATAGCAGATCATGGGTAATTCAGTCTATCTGTGGTATTCCTTAAGAAGAGCATATGAGGAGACAGACAAACAATAACTTATGCATGGCATCTCTGTGTCATGAATTGTTCTCCATTGTTTGCCATTGGTCTCCATTTTCAGATATTTCAGTTTCCAATATCAATCCAAAATTAATATCCAGGAAAAAACCCTCATTATTTTAATTAATTTATAGGAATGTGATAGTGTACATTTAAATAATCCATGCACACTCAAGCAGCCATAAGTGTTCCAGAAGCCATYAAAACCTTGCCAGACCAGGAGCCAATAATGAACTCTATCATGTTTTGTTCATCCATCTTAGTGGGCATACTGTAAAACACCAAAAGATGGGGTAACAGCCAGCTGTACTAAATGCATTGCTTCCATGTTGGTTCTCTTCCTTCTGAGTCATTACAATAACCATGTCCTCAGCAGATGTATCACACAGATTGAGTGGATAGGTGAGCTTGTAAAACAAAACTAAAACTCAAACAGTTGTTCTGGTCAGGTGAAGAAAATGAATTGCCCGTATTCATCACACCCACCTTAGGGAAAAGCTCTGGAAATAAACAAACAAGCTTCAGAGTCCAAGTGATTATCCATACCCTCTTAAAATGTGCAAGGACCTAAGCTGGTAAAAAGCCAGCATTATTTATTATTGTCCTAATTTTCTACAATTTTAATATACTTTTCTATGTCCTAATTTCCAGAGTGGTAAACCACTGCATTCCAATAAAGAGTAGAAGTCAGAAAAATAATCTGTCTTTAGCTGCACAAAGTTGCTTAGTTGTCCCCTTTTAATTTCAGGAAAATAATGGTGAAAAGACAGAGACAAATGATTCAGCAGCTACAGAAAGATAATAGAAATTGCTTCCATTCAGCTTTCAGTCATTTCCTGTTCGCTTAAACACTTATTTTACCCAAACCAGAAAAGTCCAGTACTGTCAAATTGATGGAATCATACTGAGAAAGATGCAAAGAGGTTCTTCAGGCAACAGAATTTTGTGTCTCAAACTGCTGGGCAGTGCTGACAGTGCCAGCTAAGTAGAGGCTAAGATCTGGATCAAGAAAAGTACTTAGGCACTGAGTATTGCATTGCCTCATCAGTAATACTCTGGTTCATCTCACCTAACGCCAGATATTCACAGAGCAAACACCTACATGACCCAAACAGACTCCTTTACGGGCAGTGGAGTAAAACAAGCACTTACAGGATGCAATTTGTCTCATCCTAATGTACGCTAAAAAAAGAACAGAGGAATTGTGTTATAGAAGTGTCAACTTATTGATAGTGACCAAAGGGAAAGTTGGAATTGGATCATATTTAGCTATCTACACTGTTGGTGTGATGAACATTTAAAAAATACACTTTAGTAACTATAAATTGGACACGTTTTTCCTTATACAATGCAGAGACACATAAATGATGCGTAACAGCAACAACAGACTCTGAGCATTTGAAACTTTCTAAATTAGCCTTTAGGAAACACTTGCAGTAGCGTAGCAATGAATCTGGTCCTTTTCTTGAAGATTAGAAAACATCAGTGTTTCTTTTTAGGTAATTTTAGCTTGCTTATAAATTATTACTTGGATTTTACCTAAATGCATTTTGCATGTTTGTGGTTTTTCTGTTTGAAAAAGCTGATAATTTTGTAAAGGTCCACTGGATCTTTCAGTATGGAAGAAATGTTATTGCAGCGAATTGTTCATGCACTAAGATACAAATATGTTTATATAAATATATACACATTAATTTCTGTATAATTAGATTTAAAGGTCAATGAGGGAGGGAAATGGAGGAGTCTTTCACATGCCATTCGAGCCTATTTCTCTATGAAATATAGTAAAAACTATAGAGCTAAGGTTTCTTTCAAGATTATGAGTCGTATTTGAAGTTTTCCATTCCACAAATGTGTTCCTATTTACACCTTATCAACTGACTGCAACTGACAATAACAACTGACTTATTTATAAAGCTGAAATTCATTCTCTTGTCCTTTCAGGCTGCACAACTGCACAGATATTTCTCTAGGATAATATGTGCTTTTAGATTATGTAAAGCAAAGATACTATTGTAGATTTTCATGAAAGCAGCTATCCATCTGTACTAYAGCTAATGAAACTGAATTAGTATTTTTCTCAGACCTACATTTCCTATTAATCAAGAATTTGCCACTGGGAACACAAATACCTGTACTGAGAAGACAAAAGGGGTAAAACACCAATAAAAAACATCTAATAGAAATCTGCGTATAATGAAAATAATTCTTGAAAAATTGTCCAACCTCACTGGCAAATAACTACCATTGTGCAAGAAAGTATGTAATTGAAATAAGTGTCATAATTTGATTTTACTTTTTCTTCTTTTTAATCCCTTTGGATATATAATAGTCTTTGTGTTTAATTTCCTTTCTAAAACATATGAAATTGAGGTACGATTCAAAATTCTGTTCTTAGAAAAAGAAACATAGAATCATAGAATCATTTAGTTTGGAAAAGACACTTAAGATCATCAAGTCCAACCACAAACCTAACACTGCCAAGTCCACCACTAAACCATGTCACTAAGTGTCACATCAACACATCTTTTAAATACCGCCAGGGATGGTGACTCAACCACTTCCCTGGACAACCTGTTCCAATGCGTGATAATCCTTCTGGTGAAGAAATTTTTCCTAATATCAAGTCTAAACATCCCCTGGTGCAACTTGAGGCCATTTCCTCTCATCCTATCACTTGTTACTTGGAAGAAGAGACCAACACCCCCCTTGTTTCAACCTCCTTTCAGGTAATTGTAGAGAGCAATAAGGCCTCCCCTCAGCCTCCTCTTCTCCAGGCTAAACAACTCCAGCTCCCTCAGCCGTTCCTCAGAAGACTTGTTCTCCAGACCCTTCACCAGCCTCATTGCCCTTCTCTGGACACACTCCAGCACCTCAATGTCTTTCTTGTAGTGAGGGGCCCAAAACTGAACACGGTATTCGAGGTGCGGCCTCACCAGTGCCGAGTACAGGGGGGCAGTCACTTCCCTAGTCCTGTTGGCCACACTATTTCTGATACAAGCCAGGTTGCTATTGGCTGCCTTGGCCACCTGGGCACACTGCTGGCTCATGTTTAGCCGACTGTCAACCAGCACCCCCAGGTCCTTTTCTTCTGGGCAGCTTTCCAGCCACTCTTCCCCAAGCCTGTACGTTGCCTGGGGTTGTTGTGACCCAAGTGCAGGACCCGGCACTTGGCCTTGTTGAACCTCATGCAATTGGCCTCGGCCCATCGATCCAGCCTGTCCAGATCCCTCTGCAGAGCCTTCCTACCCTCAGGCAGATCAACACTCCCGCCTGTTGCGTGAAAGGCTGAAGTAGCTAGTGCACTTGTTCAGCCTTCTCGCGTTCAATGAGAAAAATTACGACTAGATTAACAAACAATGCAATTTATTAAAGCAACAGATACACAGGTTCTTTTGGATTGCCGGTGATAGAATCACTGCAAATAAAGCTCATGCAAATGCCTAAGTATAAGTACAAGCTACTTAGCTAAAAGCACTTTAAAAGAGGTAAAGCGACTCTGTAGAGATTTCTAAATTTCCCGGGGAGGCACTTGGTATAATCAAGTGTTCGAATCTTACCCAAAGGCGTCCCGATGGGGGGGAAGAGAGGCTCAGCCCGTCGACTGGTCCCAGAAGTTAGAGTGGTACATGGCGATGGTATCTTCCCTAACAGTCTCTCTTTCGTGCGCTATTTTTATGTTATTTGTTATCTTTCAGGTGGAGCTTGAGGGACTCTAGTCATACATACCTTTATTGTGATTGGTGTAAAACTTTCTCGCTTCGATTTTGCACCAAAAGGACAGCATTTCGTCGAAAAAGTGACATGTTGCCGACTCAGGATAAATAATGTGCAGCTTATCGATACCTTGGTGTCTCTCAGTCTCCATTTTGCCCCCTTTATCTCACAGAGCCTGGCCGCGGTGTCTCCACTCYGCTCCATCCTCCGTACTGTTTCTCTCAGGGTCAGCACACCAAGCTCCCCCGATGTACTAACATCTAAGATTACAGGCCTGTAGGGCTCTCGTAGAGACAAGGTCGAGGATAAGGAATGGATTCCTCACATGCCAGCTGCACTGGACCCTGAAAAACTTCGTCAATGCTATTCCTTTCTTTAAAACGTTAATATAAATCAGATCTCTAAGTTACCTCCAGCAATTATGCCACACCGCCCAACCTGGTGTCATCTGCAAACTTACTCAGGGTGCACTCGATCTCCTGTCCAGATCATTCATAAAGATATTAAACAGAACTGGCCTCAATAGTCAGCCTTGGGGAACACCGCTTGTGACCAACCGCCAACTGGATTTAACTCCATTCACCACAACTCTTTRGGCTTGGCCATCCAGCCAGTTTTTCACCTAGCAAAGAATACACCCGTCCAAGTYATGAGCAGCCAGTTTCTCCAGGAGAATGCTGTGGGAGACAGTGTCAAAGGCTTTACTCAAGTCTAGGTAGACCACATCCACAGCCTTTCCCTCATCCACTAAGTGGGTCACCTTGTCATAGGAGATCAGGTTGGTCAAGCAGGGCCTGCCTTTCATAAACCCATGCTGACCGGGCCTGATCACCTGGATGTCCTGTACATGCTGTGTGATAGCACTCAAGATGATCTGCTCCATGATCTTCCCCGGCACCGAGGTCAGACTGTCAGTTGCCCGGATCCTCTTTCCGGCCCTTCTTGTAGATGGGCGTCACATTTGTTAACTTCCAGTCAACTGGGACCTCCCCGGTTAGTCAGGACCGCTGATAAATGATGGAAAGTGGCTTGGTGAGCACTTCTGCCAGCTCCCTCAGTACCCTTGGGTGGATCCAATCCGGCCCCATAGACTTGTGTGTGTCTAAGTGGTCTAGCAGGTCGCTAACCATTTCCCCTCGGATTATGGGGACTTCATTCTGCTCCCCATCCCTGTATTTCAGCTCAGGGGGCTGGGTACCCAGAGAACAACTGGTCTTACTATTAAAGACTCAGGCAAGAAGGCATTAAGTACCTCAGCCTTTTCCTCATCCTTTGTCACTATGTTTCCTCCCGCATCCAATGAAGGATGGAGATTCTCCTTGGCCCTCCTTTTGTTGCTAATGTATTTATAGAAACATTTTTTATTGTCTTTTATTACAGTAGCCAGATTAAGTTCTAGTTGGGCTCTGGCCCTTCTAATTTTCTCCCTGCATAACCTCATGACATCCTTGTAGTCCTCCTGAGTTGCCTGCCCCTTCTTCCAAAGGTCATAAACTCTTTTTCTTTCCCTGAATTCCAGCTAAAGTTCTGTGTTCAGCCAAGCCAGTCTTCTTCGCCACCGACTCGTCTTTTGGCACATGGGGTCGGCCTGCTCCTGTGCCTTTAAGATTTCCTCCTTGAAGATTTTTCCTTCTTCCTGGACTCCTTTGCCTTTCAGGACTGCCTCCCAAGGGACTCTCTCAACCAGGCTCTTAAACAGGCCAAAGTCTGCTCTCTGGAAGTCCAAGGTAGCAGTTCTGCTGACCTCCCTCCTTACTTCTCCGAGAATCGAAAAGTCTATCATTTCATGATTGTTATGCCCAAGACAGCCTCCAGCCATCACATTACCCACAAGTCCTTTTTTGTTCACAAACAACAGGTCCAGCAGGAAGCCTTCCCTAGTTGGCTCACTCACCAGCTGTGTCAGGAAGTTATCTTCCACACACTCCAGGAACCTCCTAGACTGTTTCCTCTCTCCTGTATTGTATTTCCAGCAAACATCTGGTAAGTTGAAGTCCCCCAAGAGAACAAGGGCTAGCAATTGTGAGACTTCTCCCAGCTGCTTATAGAATGTTTTGTCTGCCTCTTTATCATGGTTGGGTGCTCTATAACAGGCTCCCACCATATCTGCCTTCTTGGCTTTCCCCTTGATTCTTATCCATAAACACTCAATCCTATTGTCACCATCATCAACATCTAGACAATCAAAACAGTCCCTAACATAGAGGGCTACCCCACAGCCTCTCCTTCCTTGCCTATCCCTTCTGAAGAGCTTACAGACATCCATTGCAGCACTCCAGTTGTGCAAGTTATCCCACCATGTTTCCATGATGGCAACTATATCATAGTTTTCCAGCTGCACAACTTCCAACTCCTCCTGTTTGTTGCCCATGCTGCATACATAGGTGTAGATGCATTTCAGTTGGGCTATTGATCCCACCACCTTTTTGGGGGGAGAAACCCTCATTCGTACGTGATCATTCTCAGACACTTCTGTGGTTCCTAACACATCAATAACCCTTGCATCTTTGMTGCCTTATGGATCTCCATCCCCTACCTCCAGTGAGATGGCAGACCGAAGGACCTTGCTAGCACACTGTCCCTCAAACACTGGCGTGCTACCCCCCAGGCTTATCTCTACCAAGCCTGGCTTTTTCCCTTTCCCCCTTCAAATTTAGTTTAAAGCTCTTTCAATGAGCTCTGCTAACTCCTGTGCAAAGATCTTTTCCTCCTTTGAGACAGGCATACCCCATATATAACTTATAATATAACATTGTACGTATCTATAAATATATACATTGTACATGTATATATACATTTGAATATAGCATTGTTATATTCAAAAGCTTTTCCATATTAAACACCTCTTTTATCCAATATTTTTTTCCAAAATATTGTAGCATCCTTTTTTTTACCAATAAAGAAACTAAGGAATAGATGTATCCCAAATGAAACTGTTAGTTGATGATGGGAAGAGGAGCAAAATCCATCATCCCATCCCTGTAGAGATATCTCCTCTACCTACCTGAGAATATCCTTTCCCTACCTCAGCTGTCCACAGGCAAGTGTAACTACTGGCAGTGTTGTGTGCTTCTTTGCTGATGTTCACAGAAGTGTTAGACAGAGAACACCACAGGAAGGTAGCAGATGGTATTGTCTAGGGATGGAGTTGTAATTTGTGCACTTCCATTTACTACCATACATACATTTAAATAATAAATATAATGAAAGAGCAGTAGTTCCACTGACAGCTTTTTAATTAATTGTCCTGTCAGCCAGGGTCCAAAAGAAAAATCTAAGGTTCCAGCTGTATTTTTCAACAGAATATCTTCAGAAAAAAAATAAATTAAAAGCTTAATATATACTATTATATCATTCAAGCTAGAAAATGAGAGACTTCAGAACTCTTAGTGTTAGACTGTCCACAAATATTATTTATTTATTTATTTACTTTTTTAAGAGTTTTTTTATCTTAAATTCTTTATGCCTCAGGCATTCATCTGGAATCCTGATGTTGTGAGTCTTCAGGCTTACCTACAGTTACTGTGATGATGTTTTTTAAATGTTCATATGGTAGTTTAAGGTTTTCTGCTGACTCATAGTCACAACTGAAAAACGCTAATGTACCCTGTCACCTCAGCTACTCTGACTCATCCGTCATCTCTGGTCTCTTGGCTTGTCCCATACCTCAAGATGCCTGTCGCCATTCTGTCTGCAGGACTGACTACAGCAGAGAAGAATGTTTGTGAACACTTATGCTTATGTGAATTTTCAAAGACAAATAAGTCTCTAGGCAGAATGAGTATATTTTCTCAGCCTTAGTTACATTCTAGTGGCTTATCAAAACCATCAAGCCTAAAAAGAAAAATTGCCTTGCTTATTAATGTTCTTAGATGATCATGACTATGACACYGCCGCTTAGTAAAGGAAGTGCTTTTGCAACATCTTGAAAATTCACTGCTGGCTTGTGAGACATTCAGTCTGGAAAAGGAAATAATGTTGTGATTTAAGTGACCATCAAGAACAACAGTGACTGAATAGTTAAAACTCAAAGCAAGGTGTTCGTAATCAGTTTGTGGTTTGAACTATATCAAACTGTTCACACAAACAATTTCTTGATTCACTTCATATAAGCAACTCATTGGTAAACATTGAACTCTGCTGTGAATAATTTGCAAATAATGAAAAAAAGCAAGCATGTAAAATAAATTCTTCCTAGAGCATTATCTGTCCAAATCTCTTAGTTGCAGCCTCTTTCTTGTATTATCCACAAGAAGCCAAAGATTGTTTACATCCTCTCTAAACAGACTGTAGTGAAGTACCAGGGAATCTGTCAGGCCACAAAAAAATTCCAAGGCAAATGTTAAAAACAATGCTTTTCCGTGGATACTTCTTAAACTCCCTTATTGCATATTTATAATATTATGATTTTTAAAAGTGTGCACATTCTTAGGACTCCTGAGTGACCACTTTTAAAATAAAGGATCAACTATCTATCCATCTCCACCTCCACACATTTTCCTCCCTCTTCTTGAGTGTTGTTGGGCTTCCAGGTTTAATTTGTTAATTTAATTCCCACATGCACTTTTCTCCTTTCTTTCCTATTCAGTACAACAGTATCTTTGCTTAGGCACTCTGAGATGATTTCTGGACACAAACTTTTTTCATCTCACAGAAATCAGTCTCTGTTTCAGCTGCTGAGATGTTTCAGGTACATCGTCTCTCTCCTTTGCAGGTATTCAAACAGGGTCTGTTTATTGATATATAACATGACATACACAACATCCAGATTTCACAAAAGATATTCTAAACCATTTACTTGTTATTTTAGATTGTTCAAGAGATCAAAGCCTTCCCTCAATAAAAAAAATCTACATGCATATATCACAACATCCTGTTGTAATTTCTCCCAAATCATTCATTAGCCATATTCTGCGATGCCCAGGATCTGCTCCCTCTCCTCTGTCTGGGTGACAAATCAATTATCAGCCCATTAACAAAAATTGATTTTCTTAGTCTATACCTTCTCTACCTGGAGATACATTCCTTTGACATTCTTCTCTTTCAGATATAAGAATTTACCTGGATGCTTCTTTGATATTCCAGGGTAATGACTATGTTATATTTTTACCAAAAAAAAAAATAAAATTAAAAAGTTGCGATACAGAAAGGAAATATTCAGCATAGAAGTATTCAGAGGTACACTAAATGTAATTATACAACACTTTGTTCCCATTTTCAAAAAGAAGAATGCAAGCAGAAGTAATAATCAAGTACTCTGTTGTTTTGGTTTTGTTTGGGTTTTTTTAACCATGTTTCAAGGACATTTTCTATTATCATTTGTTTATTTATATGTCATACAAACAGCCAGTAAGACAGTCCTAGTGTTCATAGTAATGTACAGTTGCAAGAACTACTAAGTAGTGAGCCTGCGTCACCAAGAGTTTGTTTTCCACAGGAGGATGGCAATTTTAAAGACTCAGGATTCATGTACCCTGCTACGTGTTTGTGACACTGATTGGTTGAGTAGTGTAAAAGGTTTTGTCGGCTACAAAATGTGTTGTCAAGTGAACATCCTTCTGGTAATTATTAAAAATGTAATAATTTGAATGCCTGAAAACACAAAAATGAATGCCAAAAATACCAAAATCATATAATTATTATACTATGGTGGTTCTGGGGATAGGGCTGTCAACGGTCTGCCTCAGTTCTCTAATTCCTTATTTCCCAGATGACTGTGATGAGCTAATCTGATTTCTGTGGACGGCTGGGACCTGTTCTGCAGGTTGTGCAGTGCAGGCTGAAATCCTCTGCTTTACCCACTTCCCTCCATGTTCCAAGAAGCCTCTGTCCTCTCTTTTCCTTTAAAATAGTTGTTGTTTTCTATGCTTTTCTAGAAAAGAGAAGTGGGTTCTGGCCTAAGAAAATCCTCTCCACCACTGAAACTGTTAAGTACCAAGGAAGTTTGAAAGAGATACCAGATAGATGAGAACAGAAACAGGAGTATCAAATTAGGTCCACTAGCACAGAGTAGGACACAGATCTGTCATGATGACTAAGACAGCACTGATGCATGATAATTTTGCTATAATTTAATATGTTTGTTTGGATCACTTCCTGTTACTGTTTCACCTATGAATTATTTTAAATTGTCTTGTCAGTCACCTGAAATTTTCATCTGGGCTCTTGTCTTCAGCAGGTGTTCCAGTCTTTCAGAGAACACAAAATGAACAACACAGTTGATCTTTTCAGAATAGCTGTGCAGAAGGATTGCAATCCACAAAAGCTTGAAATCGTTGTGGGTTTTTTTTTTTTTTTTTAATTCATAAGGTGGTTAAGTCTCAGGTTATGAACAAAAAACTGTAGATACAGAAAAAATAAAATACAGCTTCTGTCGCCACCTTCAAACCAGATCACTGTATTTAGCACTTTGACTCAAAATGATATGCTTCTAGTACATCATAGGACTAAACCCACAGCAGAAAAGTCATATTCAGACACTGATGAACTTGAAGCCAACATAAAATTAATGGAAATATTCTGACTAACATCAGAAGAACCATTATTCCACCCTGAAGAACTTAAAATGCACTTACCAGAAGTAATGATGAGTATTTACACATCATGTACTTTATTAATCATGAGATTCGATTTGTATCTGTTTCCGTCTCTCTATTTCTTGTTGACTCCTGAACTTTTTCTACTCTTGATCTTTTCATTCCTCTGTATTTAAATTATATTGGATYTTTCATCTGCTTTGATCTTTACAATAATACCTCAGTTTCTTGAGACTCATAATAGGTATGTTATCATGTGCCTAATCCTGTTTCAAATACCTTGCATTTTTGCCTAAGACAAAAATGAAGGGTTCCATTTGTATAGTATAAGTTTAAAGTAAAACATGTTCAAATTATCCATGAGTTTAGGGCTTCAGAAAATTCTGCTCTTTCACCTGCTTTTTTTTTTATGCAAAGAACTACTTGTCATTATTTACACTTATGAGTAGGAAGCAAGATTTTATGCTTCGCTGCTCAGGTRGAAAATGTTGAAATTAGGAAGACATGAATGATTTCTCACAGAAAGGTCCATTTCTTTTCTTAGTGTGCTCTGAGTTAATTTTATGGCCTTAGTTTCAATTTCTCCTCCCAAATTCCTATACATTTATTTATTAGAAATAACCTAAGCCTTCAAGTTTTAAGCGATAGGATTCACCCTTTGTCTTGCAGACCTCCATCCATTTCTGATATGTCTGAGAGAACTCACTCTTTGGTCTCGGGAAAATGATGTGGTCATCTTTTTTTTTTTCTCATCTGTAAATTCTTCTCTACGTCACAGATGTGTTTTTTAGATTAAATCCATTAATGAGATGCTTAGTTTCTGTGTTGACTGGAACAATAAACTTCTTAGATTGACACAGTTTCTTATTAAAAAAATATGTAAAATATTTTTGCAGGTTAGAGGTTATAACAGTTAATGTTGATTAACAACTGAGACATAAATATTTCAAAAAGACCTAGTAATACAATTCAGGTTGCAACATCATTTCTAATACAACACCTCATGGATTTCTATGGGATATAAAACCAATGGGATTATAAACCAGTATCTGGCTAAAAGGGAATTAAAATAAACTTATTTCTGATCAAATCCATAACATTATTTTTAAACAGATTGTACAAAACATCTTCTAGCATTTTTTTTCTGTTTCTAATTTAAAGATCACAGTCTTCAACTGGTCATTAGTATTAGTATACTGTAGTTCAAGTATTATCCATAGAGAGACATGAGGGAAGTGGAGAGGGAAAGTATTCTCAAACCAGAGGAGGTATTTGAAAGCGTATTAGAAATATTGCACCACTCTAACAATTTCTGCATGATCAGCAAAAAGCCCTTACTCAAAGAAATTAGAGTAGTTTTTCTTGCCATAATTTTTTAACTAGACTGATTGTTTAGAACATTTGGTAAATTGTAATATTTTTCCATTAAAGGTTATGATGTTTCGTGAATTCAGATTTTGATTCCTTTTTCTTTCTTTACAAACACTCTTCCCCAATTTTCCCATTTTAGAATTTCTTGACATGAAAATAAAGCATTAAACAGTTTCAAACTTCTCCAGGGAAAACTTTGCTCTACTTGAGCTTAGCCTTGTTATCCATCAATCACTAAATCAGTCTTTATTTTATGTACAGTAACACATTGGAGAATGAATCGCAAAGTGCCATGCATAATAGCTGTTAGTTAACAAGAGAAAGCTAATCTCAGCTGATGAATTTTCACCTTTGTTTTACGTGTACTTAAAGAGTTTCTAATAACCTTAGGGACTAAGTTTTATTGCTGCAGGGTATATGTTTGAAGTCTTAGTCTCTGTGTTTTGTGCAGCTACCTCCATGATCACTATGGAATAAAATGGACTTGGATTTAAAATAAAATAATAGCATCGACAGCTGAATTTTTATGCTATATAGAACAGTGACTAATTACATTTTTGTGACTTAAGAGCTTACCATGGCCACCAGCTAGGCAAACTGTTATAAGTAGATCAAAGCTGTGTTACTGAATCAGTATCCATACAGTAAAATTAATTATAATTACATTCTTTGCAGCTAACACACAGATGAGGAATACAACTGAGGGAGGCCAAAATATTCTTCTGAAATTGTCCTGCTAGCTAGATAAATGTTACATATACTTCAGGCAATATACTTCAGGTAGAGAAAACCTTGAGAATGTTTCCTCAAACATTTCATGTAATAGAATAAAACTTCAAAAACTTGGGGCGTTCAGAGGCAAACAGAATGGCACAGCACAAAGGAGGTTTCTGTCTCAAAAGAGAACTACACTATATAGGTAAAGCTGTAGGGGTAAATTGACCTTCAAACTTTAAGTGGCTGGTAAGTTTTGTGAGATAGAAATTGCTTCACCAAAGTGGGGAACCTGAGCTCATGACTGAAAGATGGGAAAAATTCTAGTAATTCTACTCAGGGCAACAATCTGGAGGAAGGGACCTAACCATGGGAAGTCAGCACATTTTGGAGGATATTTTTGTCTCCATATTTGCACATTTTTGCCCCCGAGGCAAAACATTAGTATGCATTTACTGCAGTAATTTACTGTGAGTTTGAATAAACATCACTAGGAACTAAATTTGTTTAAAGGTAGTAGTTTTTCATAGCACATATTCAGTCCTCAGAAATAATTAGAATCCAAATTAATCTCCATCTTTTTTTTAAAAGCTATAATGCTTACTAGCACAAGTCAACTAATAAGCAGAGTGCTTATAAAAATTGGCACTTAACACTGTATTATGAATCAGGTTATTCACTGTTAATCGAACGTAATGGATTGTAGTTCTGCACTTCAATATTACCTGCCAAAGCATGCTACTCTCACCTTCCTTTCCGTCTTTGCAAGGTTACATAATATTTCACAATGAAAAGTAGACAAGTGATAATACTTCACACATTCTTTCATTAGCTTTAGAAATGCAGTGACTATGGACCATTTTTAGTGCTTAACAAAAGTCCTGCAGACTTCACATAAATTATCAACATACGGTTGCCCATTTTTCCTAGGTGAATGCTTATTTTCATTATGAATTTTTACACAAGGTCATAGTATAAATATTCTACACATAATGACTAATAAATATATTGAGTGTAGCCACTAGATAAGTGATATTTACACAGGCATTCTTGTCACTTCTGATACCAAAGTGCCAAGAAACTTTATTTGGTTTTGTTCTGCTGTTGTTAAAACTCCTGAACTCTATTCAGGTGTAAATAAACAATGGACACAAATCTTGAAAGCACAGGGATTGAGGCTAAGTGATCTCTACTAATAATTACTATTTCTTGTGTGACAGTTCTGGAACTTGGACAAACAAATCCTCCCATAGGAACCACTGTACCTGATCCCCAAGGAAAAACACATAACAAGGTAAGTGCCTAGTAAATAACCACAACAACCAGCTGAGGCTTTGTGCCTGTCATTTTCTGCTAGGAATTAACTTAGGTCAGTTCTATATCAGGGAAAAAAAGATAGAAAGAAAAAGAAAGAATGTTTGTGCTTTTTGTAGCATAGACGTGCACCATATTTGTGAAACCGCACAGAGCAATAGCAATGTTTCTTTTCAAGCCAGTACTAATTAAAGTTTGAATCAATCTCTCTGCCATTGCTAGCAGTAAACTTTAAAATATGTTTGCTTCTTTGGCTTGACAACAGTGAAAGAATTGGCTTCTTAGGCTTTTTTTTTTTTTTCATTCCTGTTGTACTGCAGTGCTAGTATATTAAAAAAAAAAAAAAAAGTGTCTTACTGCCATTCACTACTAATCTAGTTATGGAAAGTGCAATCTTCCAGTATGACAACATCTAGCAGTTAAAGAGAAATCAATTTACCTTTCTGCAGATAAGTTGTATGAATTATAAATAATAAAAAAACCCCAAACAATACTGGAGCAAGAATATATATTGCTTTCACAAAACCAGTGCAATGAAAACTTTCTCCCCCCCGAATAATTGTTTACACTAATTTAATATGAAATAAAAACAAATACTAAAAGGTAAGTCTTATTACAACCCAAGAGGAAAGGAAAACATGTGAAGTTTATGGGTTGAATCTTAACCTCACAAGAAATAAAGGTGTCTATACACTTCACCAGAGACAGTAAGGTTATCCTCAGTTTCTTCATCAAACAGGGTTCCCATTCCTTAATATGTCAGTTTTATTATTCAATACTATAGAGCAGAAGTATTGGATATACTATTATTTCAATCAGTTGTGATTCTGTGCTTCCTTTGAAGCTTTTTTTGATACACAAACAAAACATTTAACAGACAATAGAAGTAATACACTGAGAAAATTTCAGTTTATTTCTAATATTAAGAATTTCTATTGAAGGAATAAGTACTTTTCTTCTTACCCAACTTTTTAATAGGTGCATTACCATAGTTCCTAGTATACTGCACTTTCAGAAGGTTTACTAGTAGCAGAGCACCTGTAATTAACAAACCTTACCTACTCCTAGATTCTAGGAACAATAAAAAATCACCAAATAATCTGAGTCTTGCCTAGATCCTAGAAAGCATATTTATGCTGTGTAAACTGCAGGAAGTAGTGTGCCCTTTATAGTGGCAAATTAAGAAAACTATTTAAAGAATTAGAAATAGATTGTTGTTATGGTTAGCTGCATCTGTTGAGAACCTGGTGTCAAAAAACACCTGGGTAAAACATTGGCAGAAAATGGAGCACTCCTAACTTTTATCCTTTATGTTAAAAAGTAAACCCTGGATAACACTGAGATGTAGATTCGTAGATGTATATGTTAATGTTCACATGGTACATACTTAGACCCATACAGACTGGGTAAATGGAAAAAAAAATACTAGAGAAACACTGTATCATCCTCTTGGCATTTTGAATTTTGGTTTAATTTTGTAATTATTTGTTGTAGATGATAATTGTTTCCACTTAGCCATTCTGGGGTTGTCTAAATTCGGAACTGCTGGAAGAACTTCATAGGTTCAGGCCAAGGTGTACACTCAACTTAGTACTCATCTACCTGCCTGAACTGACCTACAAAATGAACTGCTTGAAGAATAATAACRTTGATTTAAAATTAAAGAATCTTTTATTTGGAGATACCACTTACTGTGTTACATGGTGGTGTTATAATATAATTTTCGGTTAAATTATGACTCACCAATGGAATGTAAAAGGGAGATAGTCAGTGAYTGCTTCCTCAGCATAGGAAAAGCAAAAATGGTTAGCATTTTTGTACAGACCAAGGCTACACCCTTAAAGTGAGTGATCCCACTTATTGAAATTGTTTGCTTGACAGAGCAGTCTTGGAGTGTGCAAGCTGGTTCCTTTCAGATGAAATCAAATCAGCAAATGAGGTTTGGAAAAGCAGCTGGTGTGCTTCAACCAATAACTTTTTTTTTTTTTTGTGCCATCATGGAACCAGACTAGGGATAATTTGAAGTAAAAAAAGGAAAGAAAAAAGACCCAAAACCCCAAAAAATGTATACAGTGGGGATAAAAGGTCGTCAACACCAACTGTTGCCCTGTGCAGATTCACCCCCTATGCTACATATTTATACAGATGTAGGCAATGGCATTTATAAGTCAGCCATCCCACAAGGTCCTAAGCATTAGAAATTATGTAAGTGTATATCCTGGTTCAGATGGCTGTCCATCACATCTCATACCCCTGAATGCAATGGTTGATTTCCTTTTACATTATGAAGTGTGCTTGGAATTCTGTTCTTTAAAATCAGTGTGCTTAATGGAATTATCATGGTTTGAATCCTCTTCATGGTTCCTCTTACATTTCCGTGTGCTCTTGTGCCACAAAGGAATAAAAGCATTCAACACCACACAACCAGCGTCAGGATGTGTTGTTTGTGTAACTGTCATGGCTCAGGCAGGCTGATGTCGTATCTTTAAGTTTTCACTTTCTAATCATTTCTTGCTCCCTTTACTTCCAGACCACTGTGTATATTTTCACATGTAACAAAATCTCTAATTGCAAACGTAACCTGATATCCTATTGTGTTAAATGCAATGCAAAATAATGTATAGGCTCTTGCTGTGCAGCCACCATGAGAAGAATTAAAACCTAATTGTAAATTGTGTGTGTGTGCATGCATCTGTACGTATTTAAGTAATGAATTAGATTAAGGGTAAAGATGAAGCTCTCAGAATATTTGCTATTCTTCTAATGTTGAATATCTTCTTATTTAATGAATAATACAGTTGATTTCTTCAACTTTCTTCAAAAAAGGAGAGTAACCTCAGAGATTATCAGAAAGTCAGATGTAAAAACCAAGTTTGGTCTTTTACAATAAATACTGGTTTTACTGAAGTCAGTGGAAGAACTCCAATTCAGACTTCAGAATTGCGCATAAGAATAAATATGTCTAAATACAGGATATAAAATACCATTGTAAAAATATCTAGGGTTAAAATTCATTCTTCTTACTCCATGCATGGTATTATAAATATCCACCCATATCTTTCATCTTGTGTTTATCCTTTGCTGAATATAAGAACATGAAGCACAGAGCTCTTGTGAAAAGTTCACCAATCTGTAAAAGAACTTGAATCAATCCGTTTCCTTATTATCACGCATTCCATTGTAGTTAAAACAATGTCAAATACTGCAACATATTAGAAATTATACGTTTTTTCCCAAGACAAAGCCTTGCTAAACAAATTAACTGGGTGGTGCTAGTTATAAACATAAGCTTTCCACACAAAATTTAGATATGTAAGCATTCAGTGTCAAAAAAGGCCAGATGCTGCGCATTCTCAGACAGTTACCTAAAATTTGTATTGTTCTTTAGCTTTGGCTTTGTCATCCATTCACCAAATATCCATTTATTTTTCTTTGATTTCTGCCTGTAGAGACACATCAGCATCTCATTTTCCTATATGTTCAAAATCATGAATAAATCAAGATTTTTTTGTCATACAAGCTTGGATGATAAACCTAACTGTAAGATAACACTCTCTTCCTCCTAGTGTGTCAAAATTAAGGAAATGATCAAACTGTGTTGTATCTAGGAGGCAGCAACTGGTGCATGAGTTAAGATACTACATCATATTTTTTGCCTCCTAGCTGAGGCTACTGGGTCAGTGCTAGTCAATAGTTTAACGCAACCTGTTCAACTGTGTCTTGTGAAGGACAGAGACCCATTCAGGCTCTCAGGTGTGAGTCTTGCTCAGGAAGCAACGTGTGAAAGCCTCTCCTTCCTAGCTGATATAATGCTCTGTTTGTTGGGGTTCTCCTCTTTTGCCATAGAATGAAGTTTCATCATAGATGTCTAAGCAATGGATTCATTTTATATTGGAATGAAGAAAACACAATGCTTACACATAAGCATGCTTATGCATGCCTAAAGATAGTATAACATCTCTCTTACCTCTTCTCTTCCGTTCATTTCCTTCTGCCACACTCAGTTTCCAAATGTCTTCCCATTATATCATAAAGACTGGGTACACAGGACAGATCAAGCTTGCCTGAGATGGATGACTCTTCTACTTTAGGCCCATTCAAGACCTAAATCTATTAGCAGCTGCCTGTTTGGCATCTCTTCACATGCATAGCAGCCAGGCTAATGGTGTTTTGACTAGTGTCCAAAAGATTTCCCACATCTGGAGAAAAAGGCAACAGGGGAAAAAACAGCAAACCAACAAACCAAAACCCAAAACCTAAACCTTTGAGAAACTTTGTCAGAAATTATAATCTTAATTTTAAGGAACTAAAATTTTTTCCTTGTAATAATAATTTATCTCTCTGTATTTGTTCCTTAAGTGAAATGAAGCTTGAACATTTGAGAGGTTTTTGGTATCAAATGCTTCTTGTATTAGTTCTAAAATGTCTAAGATCAATTAAGTACAAGAAATTTAACTATTACACAGTCTGTGAGAAGGGGAGACTTTCTGAAGATATTTCAGTACTTTCTAAAATGGAAATATATTTACAAATAAAATTACTGAAATTACTGAAGTGAAACCCAGCTTATTCTGACTGAAAACAAGTAAAGACTTTGACAGTAATTTTTGATGTGTGGCTTCACTCACCATTTTTCAGTGAAAGCAGATTTAACAAATAAGGTGTCTGCTTCTACTCAATTCTACCCAATATCCTCCTATTTCAGTTTTTCTCAGTTCTACTGCACCTCTATGAAGCAGTCTTTCAGAAAATCTTTTTTTGTACACTATTCCAAAATTTCATCATTATATTTTTTCCTTAGCGCAATTAAGTTCCCTCCACAAGTAGTGACTCTTCTCGAATTTCAAACTGTAAAAACCTGAAACTATGCAAGGACATATTACATGATCTTAGAGAGGATTTAAACAGCACAGGTGGCAGCAATCTGGTATAGAATACAGCATGATCTAAAAATAAATTAAGTATATCGAAGGCTCAAAACCAAAACTCAATTAAAAAATAATTGACAAAATTTAAAAAGAAAAATGAATGAATTAGACAAAAGCTTGATTAAAACCAGAACTACCAATAATACAGCCTTAGATCACTCACAACAAAGGAAGCCAAATTATCACACCAAAGCAAATCTTCACTGAAAACATACTGTTAGAAAACATGATGCCACCAGCTACTGGGTGATGTTTTCTTCCATTTATTTTAATGTGCTTTTTCATTATTTTCTAGTTACACGTATTACAAATCCTCCATTGTTAGGTAAGCTATTCATTAGTTTGTTCATAGAACTTGTAGTGACAACGGTTATCTTAATTATTTCTTCAAACTAGTGAAATGTGAAAAGTTGGTACGTTTTTCGGATGAGCTATGATTATACTAACAACCCTCCCCGAAATGTCACTCACTTTGCAAGTTACATAATTATGTGTATTATATCAAGACATAGTTCCTTTCATTTCAAGGGAACTTGAATGTTGCTTTGTTCTGTGTCCATCACTATTCCTCCTCCATTCTCCACAGTCTGACTACCACCATCACCATATCAGAAATCTTGACAGTATAATTGAAAATGAGTACCAGTAAGGAGGGTAATGTGTCAGTGAAAGCTGTCTTTCATCTGAGTCTTTCCTCACAACCTTCCCGTTAAAAGGTCATACTTGTACAATCAGATGGAACAAGCATGTTCATCTGTTTCAACAACCCTGGCAGATATTTATATGTTTCTTTTCTTGAAAACTGAAACTATTCCCTTGCCTAATATAACCTTCAGTGGTTTGTTTCCTTTTTAGATCAGTACTAACATCATATTTTTAATTTAAATCTTGTCTTCTCATGACCAGATGGCATGCAAAGATTAACATTAGTTATCAGTTTTTGATCAACAAAAATATATGTAGAAAACCATCCTGAATGTAAGTGTTTTACAATCATACAGAGCGCGATTTATTTGCCTATGTCCAAGCTGTCTGAAATAATTTAAGTCTTGTCTCATTTTGCAAAAACAAAGGATCTTCATCCAGGAAAGTTTTGTTGCTATTTCTTTTGTTTTCATTTATAACTTCAGCAATAACAATTTTCAGTATCACAGTGACCAAAAGCAACTTCCTATGTGATTTATTTTTTTAATTTCAGAATTAGTGTGAAAACTGAATATTCTTTTACCTGTCTTTTTCTCCAGATTATTTTACTTCTTGAGATGAGACACTTTTTTAATGAATTTCAGAATTTCTATTTTCATTTCTATGTTTTTTAATTTCCATTCTTCCATTGTACGATTTTTTATTTGTCTTTTCTGCACCTCTCTTCTGCTTAGATTTCTTTTCCGACATTGGGTGTTCATGTATATTCAAATTCACCATAATGTGATTGTTTTTATTTCTCATGTCACTAAATGGTCACCTAACACAATAAATGCAAACTATTCAGATTTAAGTTAGCTTGCATAATATGCCATCTGCTTTCAGTGTCATAACTAAAGAAAAATTGTTTAAAGAAACTAAATTATCATCAGCAAGTCAGCAACAAACTAAGTTTTCTCCAAATCCAGTGAAAGATGTTGGAATAATTATTTACTCCATGTAGCAAAACCAAACAAAATATTTACTCTGGACATTCAGTTTATAACCTGATTGCCCTTTGATATTGAAAATCTTCTGTTCAGAGCTTCCTGGTGTGGGTGATATCTGTGACACAAACTTCTGCAAAAACCCCACATTCCATGTTTTACTTTTCAAGTTCATCCCTAATTACAATGTTACTGAAGAAAATCCACAGAAAAATATTTCTTTACATTTCACAATATTTTTTTCAGTCTCCACTTTAATGTAAATATTGAAAACTTATTACCCTACAGGAAGGTTTAAGACAGACAATGAAAACTAATAATGCATTCAAAAGAAGTATAAAAATTTTGGGGAAGAAAATCTAAACACAGATTTGTATTTTTTTAGACAGCTTGCTGTTGAGATGAGGCCAAAATATTAGCCTAGGAGTCCATCTGTCAGTTCATAATTTCTATTCTCTATATTTCTCTTTCTCTTTCTTTTCTCTTCTCTCCTCTTCTCTTTTTCCTGTCTCTTTTAATTGTACAAATTCTCAGTGAAACCGAACTTTGCTTGACTACTACAGAAAAACCCATCTAGATTTCCTTGGATCCTCTATCAGCGAGCTAGCCAGGTATTATTAATATACACATTTTGTCATCTGTTTCTCTCCTACTCTGTTGTATATGCTAAGCTATCTACCAATTTTCTTCTTGATATTCTTCCAGGATAAAAAATCCCAAATTCTGTCACTGTTTCATTTTCCTCCCAAATTATACGACAACTTTCTCTTTGCAACACTCTTCATTATGACTCTTCACTAGCATAAGAGAAATATATTTTACTGATACCATTGCTGTCCTGGTTTCAGCTGGGATAGAGTTAGTTTTCTTCCTAGTAGCTGGTATAGCGTTGTGTTTTGGGTTTAGTATCAGAATAATGTTGATAACACACACTGATGTTTTAGTTGTTGCTAAATAATGGTTACACTAGTCAAGGACTTTTCAGCTTCCCATGCTCTGCCAGGTGCACAAGAAGCTGGGAGGGGACACAGCCAGGACAGCTGACCCAAACTGGCCAAAAGGATATTCCATACCACATGACATCATGCTCAGTATATAAACGAGGGGGAGTTGGCCAGGAGGCAGTGATCGCTGCTCAGGGACTGGCTGGGCATCAGTCAGCAGGTGCTGAGTGGTTGCATCACTTGTTTTTCTTGGGTTTTGTTTCTCTTTCTCTCTCTCATTGTTTTCCTCTTCATTACAATTTATTGTTATTATTGTTGTTATTGATGATGTTGTTATTATTAATGTTATTATTTTATTTCAAGTATTAAACTGTTCTTATCTCAACCCATGAGTTTTTTAGTTTTRCTCTTCCGATTCTCTGCCCCATCCCACCGGTGGTGGGGAGGGTGAGCGAGTGGCTTTGTGGCAACTAAGCAGTTGCCAACTGGGGTTAAACCACAACAGCTGGTTTGCAATGAAAGGCACCTTCTATACTTCACCAAGTCTGTACATTTAATGGTTTTGCCAACTGTTAAAACGAAACATTGCCAGCTGTGGAAAAGAAAGCCACAAAGACAGCAGTAGCAGCAAATATACGAGATGGATATGTGAGACATATGAAGATGGTAGAAATTATTTTCTTTTCAGTGTTTCCTACATATTTTTAAAAAACAGAGAATTGAAAGGAAGAGAATCATCTATCACATTGCATGAAACAGCTATCAGAGGGTATATGAAGAAAGAAAGATCATGTTGATAATGGGAAAACAGCAGCCAACAGTTGAGATTTATAATAACCATGACCTAGCAATGAGCTGCATAGATGCTGGCTTTTCTGTCTCTCTGACAACTCATATAAATGTATTGTAGGGATCCAGCTGCTCAGGGCTTATTGCAGGATGACCACTTGCATTTGGAATGAAAAGAACCTAGCAGTACAGAAGAGAAGGGAAGGTGAGACAAGGGTCTAGTTTTGCACCARTGAGCAATAGCAACAGCCAGTGGGAAAGGGACTCATTATCAAATCTCAATACAGAAAACATACAGAAGGCCTCTAGTATAAAGAAAACCCTTATGGAATTACTGAATTACAGTCTAGTTACTGAGTTAGGTAATAAATATTCTATAGTACTACCTATTTTAAGGGATCAAGATTTTTGTTTTTAAAGGAATAAAAATAAAAACTATTGATTTTCAGAAAAAGAAAAGTAAGTTGGATAATCACTATCTTGTAATGCTCAAGTTATTAAGAACAAAATATTGAAAGAAAGACAAACATGAGGTCATTGACACACTCATAAATTTATTTGGTGACATTATACACATTTTGGCATGCATGTGAAGAAAGTAATCATGCCTTCCCTCTGCAAAGGGAAAATGAGCTAAGGAAGCTTCTGTCTGCATTGTCACATGGTCTACTGACATTTCATGACCATAACAGATCCAGCTGTCCTCTGTCCTTGAAGTGTGAGAGTCTAACAAATATAGTATGCTAAAAGAAATAGGCAAGGATGTCTGACTTCACATGATGTTGGTCTCCCAATTAATTGACCCAGAAAATGTAAAAACATTCTCCAACCAGGACAGTAGTCTCACTCCTATCTCAGCTGTGGCAGGTGAAGAGGAAGAAGGGATGAAACTGTAAATTAAGGAGAAGCCAAAACATCTATGAATCTTCATTAAATGAGGAACAGTAGGAAACTGTGGATAAAGTGTTGGAGGTCAGAGACAGTGAAGAAATTTCTTAACACATATCAGTTTTTGGTTGCCTAGAAGACATCTTTTGCTTGGCCATGATGCTAGTGTTCTAAAACACAGAAGAAATCTGTTGTAATAGAAGAACCAAAGGATAGATTGAACTCTATGCTACAGAGATATCTGCTCCCACATAAGACTAGAAATTATTCCATCTTTAAAACAGGCAAATATAAGCTGTGTAAAAAGAAGATCTTTCTGACAGATAGACTGGTGATCTGATGGCTTTTTAGATACATGAGGTGCTCTGGTGCTGGAATGAAAAGAGTCTTGATTGATCAAAACATTAAAAAAATTGCTGCAAGGAACAATTTTATTTGAACTCAGAGTAAACTTGAGCTGATCAGTTTATCTTTCCACTCCTAACTACTCCAATTTTTATATATTCATATCAATGGCAACAATTCTGAAGTTGTTCTTCTTGGTTTAATAGAAATAATAAATTCTGATTAACAAAATTAAGCTAATCACTCATAAGTGCTTTATGAGTGATTGAGTTGATCTTGGAGATCCCATTAGCAAGTAAGAAAGATTTATTGGAATTAAATATTGATTACYTCAGTCATTCCTCACAATTTGTTTTTTTATGACCTGATAAACTATAGACTAGTCCCACAGAGAAACTGATCTAGTCATCAGTGTGGTCAGGCTAGAAAATCCTGTCATTGTAGAGTGAGTTTCTCTTGTGAATGTTGTGGTCTTGTGTTGTGTGTCCTGTGTTATGCAGAAATTCAGAATTGATAAGCAGAAATTGTATTTTTGGTGCTTGAAAAAGCTTATGAATATGATTCATGTATAAACCACTTGACTAGGGGATTTAAATGTTCCTAATTCATCCAATAAGCCAAAGTCTTCTATGGAAAACTTGCACCCACTCACCTGATGATATCCTAAAATATAGCATGTCATGTCTTTCTCATAATGGTGTTTTAACTCTTCAAAATAGCTATTTGTCATAGCAAAAGGGACTATCCACAAGTGGTGCGGTCTGGGTTTTGCAGGGACTTGGAGTGATAAAGATCTTTACCCCAACGTTGTTCTTTCTAATATTTGGGTCAAAATGTTTTTATGATAGTGCTGAAATAACTGGGAATACAGTCCCATCAAGGAGAACAAAATACATACAGCCTGTAAAGCCACAGTTCTAGCTCTGCCAAAGGATCTTTAACTTTCAGTCTCCTCAATAAGCTTTTAAAGAGGATATCCAGCACAGCATACTAAAAATAGAAATGAGCCGTTCTTATTAATTGTTTTTCATCTGAAAGATGTTAAGCATTCTTAGTTATTTTGGGCATCTCTGTTGTTTCTATTTCATTCCAGCAATTACAAGCAAATAGACACCCTGTACTCGGATTAAGTGTAATAAATCTGTTTCAGCTTCATAAACCAAGTTTTCCTTCTATTTCTTTTCCTTTGTCTTATCAATAAGCAGTACTTGTTGCCTCAAACTTCCCAACTGCACTGCTGCCTCATCACACTAAATACAATTTTCTGTGCCTCTGAAAATATGATAGTAGCAGCTTTTTAGCAACAACTATGAGGGTATCAGGATCTGCAGACCTCAAACAATCTTGTCAGTGATTGGTGTTTTATAGAGTTCCTGCCACTTAGATTTCTCTATGTGATCAGAAAAGGCTTTACTCCCCGTGGAGAAAAGGTTCACTTGATAGGAATCAAAATTCAGGGGTGGAACCAGAGAAATAGAAACACAATACTAAAAAAGTGTCTTAAGCCAGCTTTTCCTCAGTCTTTTATATGAATGATACTGTTGGAGAAGTTGAATCATAGAAGGTTTAATTCTATTGTATATAAGGGCAACAACCAACCACTTAATTCTTTCAAGCACTTGTGCAAAGAGTCCAAAGACCAAGGTATTGGAGTTCTTGTCTCACAATATTTCTTTTTTTCTATTTCATGTGTCCATATTTCAGATTATTACCCTGAAATGATGTTCATAGTTTGGAATCCCATATATTTTATGAATGTTATTTGAAAGGGCAGGCACAAACTGACAGTGTTATCAGTTCTAACTGACACAAGGAAAGTAGTGATCCTTCAGTGGTAACAAATATCTATTTTAGAAAGCAGTAATAGTCATTTGCTTACCTGGATGGCCTATAATGTAGTTTGCTGCACCTTGGAACAGCAAATGCTAATATTATGACAAGAAATTGAATTTGGAATTCATACTCTATACAGGATCACACAGAAAAATAAAATCTGAAAAAATCAATATTGCATTGCCCAAAGGCACTGATGAATACATGACATCTGCTAGAAGTAGGTGGAAAAAAAAAAAAAAAAAAGAGATTTTACAGGGCAACATCAGTGCTTATTAGTTTACCCAATTGGATTTCTGGGGCTGAGAACATGACTGTGTGCAGGAGTGAGATACCTGAAAACTCAAGGGAAAAAAGAATAGAAAGGAGAAGTCAGCCAAAATAGATTTCCAAAGTTAAGGTAATAAGGCTTTGAAATTTCACATAGAAAAAAGGAAAACAGGAAAGGGCCCAAGAAATCTTCCTTTTAGTCAGCTGAATACGTAATTAACTTGAATAGGTTCAGGCAATAAATATACTACTCATCACTGAAAACCTAGCATGAACATAATGAAACATTTAAACAAATTTAAAATGCTAGTACAATCCAGAATAAAGCAAACTGCTTTAAGGATATGCCAGCATTAATTTGAAGTCAGTTTATTTCATATTTCTTTGTCCGTTTTAACTTGTGAAATATAGGAAAATAATTTTAGTATTTAATATTAAAATAAGTATGAGGAGAATATGTTCTTAATGTGAATTTTGAAAAGCTCATACTTGTTTTAGGTCATAACAAATGGCTTTGTATTTTCAATAAAAATAAGTTACAGAATTTATTTTTTCTATTTTTAGTATGGTTTTAAAGTAATGTTTTGGATCCAGGTCCAAAAAACTGTGTTTAGTTGGCTAGAACAGGACTTTGATAACAGTTAAAGATCTGTTACAAACAATCAAAACAAAAGCATTATTCAGCAGTTACTTAAACTACTTTTGAACTTGAAAGATTCTTTCATTTTTTATGTGAAAATTCAGGTTTGGAGTCTTTTAGATAGGGCTCTCCTGTCCTATGCAGCTATAAATATAACTCCTATTTGCACTATAATTGGGCCTAGGACCCAGGTAGAATAGTGTCTCAGTACTCTGAAGATCCAAATTTGTTAGGTGCATGTAGACTAAACTTTACATATGTGGATATCTCTGGGTTTTGCCCAGGATCTAATGACTACTTTTATTCAAAGCCACAACTGGAGACACATCTTTTTTATATTATTGTTATATGTTATTTATTTATATCTCTGTATATTATTTGCTTGGGGTAAATCGCTAAGCATATAGATAAGAGTTCTGGGTTGTAGACCATCTAATAAAAGAATTTAAAACTACACTACTTATTGCCTAGGAAGAAGTTTGCCATGCTTGAACAAGGCTGCCCCGGGGCATCTTTCACTACTCTCTTGAAGCTGCAGTGTTTAACAATAAAGTGTAGGAACTGTGGTGGCAGAAATAACAGAAAGCTAGAGACTGCTGGAATACAAGAATCCTCTTTTCTTTTTTCTGTTCCAAGGACTATGTTTCCTTTATCTCCATAACTATTTAATATCTAATGAGTAAAGCAATCTCTAGAACAACGGCTAGAAGGCAGCATATTCACTGTATGTTCCATTTCTTTATAAAGTTATGTACATACTCAATTTCATATTCACCTAGGTGGTATTCATAAACATGAAGGTAGAAATTTATTTTGCAATTCTACTGCCAACCAAGTTACCATCTGTGGTGAGTGGAAAGAAATAGATGCTTCTAAGACTTCATTCAGCTGAACACAAAGACAACATTTAAGATATGTCAAACTAACCCCTCAGGTGTCCATTTGTAACTCTGTTTACTAAAAAGGAATCCTAGGTGACTAGCCTTGTCTAGCTGTCTATGCCTAAAATAACTTCTAAAATTAGGTGAGATGGAATCCACCCCTTTGACCCTGTTTTGCTCATCACTGGTGATGTGAAAAAAAAATGCTGATTTCAGGCTCAACTCCAGTGGTTGGAACACCTTTTTTAAAGAGGTAGGTTTCAACCTCATTTATCTGGAAAACAACAACAAAAACAAAACACCCAAATCCGAGGCATCTCACAATTATGTAAGGGCTGTGAGACAAAAATCAGGAAGAAAGATGTAAGCCATATTTATGTTTTGAAAAGAATAGGTCAGGAAGTCTCTTGGTCACGTTGGTTGCTGCTCCAGGAGGCACACTGTTGCCTTGTGCATTGTGTCCAACCATAAACATATGTGCATATTGTAGACTAACCATAAACAATTTTCTGCTCAGTGCACAGTTTTCTTCAGACTCACTTTCATTCTTTTTTTTTCCTTTTTCTTTTTTTCTGTTGTCTCATCAACTGTCTTCTTGAACATCTGTACAGAAACTGGAAAGATAACTCTGAAGCTGGTTTCCACTTTGGAGACCATACAAGTAACATGTATAAATTACAGGTCTATTTTCTAGGATGTGACCATTGACTTCCAGCATTTTTAAATTGTCTGTTGATTTAGTCAGTCTGCAGTTAATTTATTGTGGAAAATATTGAAAAATATGAGCAAGCATGCTGTTCATATCCTATTTTTCCATTAAATAAATAGGAAAATGGAGGTCACAGAGTTCAATACTACAATAAAAACAAAGATTTGCACTTCAGGAGTTTTGTGAAAGTCATATGTAGTATACGAAATAAAAAGAAATTATAAATTATATACGGGAAACATCAGGGAAAAAAAATATACCCGGACAGTTACAGTTGATAATTTGTTTCTGAATCATTAAAACTTAGTAATAACTTTGTAAGTTAGTGGAGTCTTGATTAGGTAAAGAATAAAACCTCACAGATCTGAAAAAATACCCCACAAACAAACCCTCTTCAGTCTTTGGATGGCTGGGATAATAGAACTGCAAAAGTGAAAGTCTGGAATTAAATGATAATGAAACATAACTTGATGGCACTTTGTCTTTTCTCAGGATCTCCTCCATACACCAAGAAAACTTCTAAAGCTCACTGAAACTATGGACATATTAATTCATATACTGAATTGCTCAGTAATTGTTATTCAAATAATAATGTGTATATTTTATTGCTTTCTAAAATTATTTTCCATCCCAAAATGGATTGAGTTAATGTAGTTCCTTGCAATGAAATGAAATCGGACTGGTCTTAAACCACTCTCAGTCTAAATGTCTCATATATGAAATGAGAATATTCTCACTAAATCATCTGGGCATTTCTGTCTAAAGATATTTCAATTTGTCCAGTGATTTCTTTTCCATCTCAAGTATTTTTATATATAATGAATCATTGATAAGAAATATTTTCAGAGTAAAAAAGCTTTAGATTAATGAGTTGTCTTTTCCTGAGGGTTTGTTTTCTGTCTTAGTTGAGAAGATGTTTCAGAGGAATTTTACTTGTATTTTGGTTGTATTGTGTACTGTATTAATGAGACAACTGGCAGCTTGTCAGACCACATGGACCTGAATACTAGAATGTATCAATTTCATCATAAAGAGACTACTAAGCACTAGCTAAAATATCTTCAGATGGAGGCAGTGTGCCTCACTGGATCTGTATGTGCTGAATGGCAAAAGCCTGAAAACTGAAATCTTTCAAAGGTCTTAAGTAGTTTTCCATTCCAAGAACATAGAAGGAAAATGAGGTATCCTGTGAAAAACTAATGTTATTTGTTTAGTTTTGTCCTCTATCATTTAGTGTTTCTAATCAGAAACAGGTTTTAGATTACTCAGAAGAATTCTGTCTCTAATGTGCTACAGTGTAGTGAAAATTAGGCCACTTTGACTTGGTGCCAGCCTCAAAGCTAAGAGTAAACACTATCAAAATCCTTACCTCATCTAAAAGCTCTGGTCTCAACCCCAAAGACATATGAACATTGCTAAAAGAAAGGGGAAAAAAAACCCCACCAAAGCTACAAACTCAGAACTGATCAAGCATAACAGTACCGGTTCCTTAACTGTATTGCAATAAGTAACTATCAGCAGGCATCAACATAGAGCTAATCTTCATGCAGTTAATATGAATATGAGTATGCCCTTTCAAAACTGTACATAGAGCAATTACTTAGCAATGAAGTACCATTGAAAATTTCAGAGCTTTGTATGCTTTCTAAGATACAGTGACGTTCTTGGCAATTGGTGGAGCAGCATGAAATTTTATTCTTAAGATTCTTAATTTTAAAATTCTTAAATGTTTTAAGACATAAGGAAACTTTAATAGGTGGCTAGTTTATTAAGCTAAATCTTGAACAAGTTTCAGATATAGAAGTGCAAAAAAGTGAAGGTCTCATTGCACCTGCATGTGGGAGCCTTAGCACAAAGAGTGCCAGAGAAATTCGATGTTAAAGGAACACCCTTCAAAGCAGAGCTCTTATTTTAGCATTCATTGCTAATAAAAAGCTGCATTATTAGAATTATAGTAAATGGATGTATTTAGTATGTCACCTTGCTTTTAGGCAGACTGGATCTACTGTAGCCTATTTTCTATTCCTTAAAAAGTAAGGGAGTCTGGGTCACTTTGAGCTGTTCAAGTTAAGAGGGGCTTTTTTTTGTTTGTTTTTGTTTTGGTTTGGCTTTTTCCCCTAAAGTTTCTTGCCTGTGATTATTTAATTTGATTGTTTTCCCTTTAAAAATTACTTTTTTTTGCCTACGTTAGGCTTAAAATCTTAACTTATAATATCATTTATAAAAAGATTTACAAAATTTAAAAGGCAATTAGCGTAATAAAATCCTCTCTAGCATTGCCTGATGTGGTTTAACCCGGCAGGCAGCCAAACACCAGAGAGCTGCTCACTCACTCCCTCTCTGCCTGTGGGGGAGAGAATTGAAAAAAAAATTAAAATTTGTGGATTGAGATAAAGACAGTTTAATAGAACAGAAAAGGAAAGGATAATAATAATAATAATAATAATAATAATAATAATAGAATATACAAAATGAGTGATGCACCTGCCAACCAATGCCCAGCCCGTCCCCAAGCTGCTCCCCGGCTGCCTTCCCCTAGTTTATATACTGGGCATGACATCATATTGTATGGAATACCCCGTTGGCCAGTTGGGTCAGCTGTCCTGGCTATACTCCCTCCCAGCTTCTTGTGCACCTGGCAGAGCATGGGAAGTGGAAAAGTCCTTGACTAGTGTAAACACTACTTAGCAACAACTAAAACATCACTGTGTTATCAACATTATTCTGATACTAAATCCAAAACACAGCGCTATACCAGCTACTAGGAAGAAAACTAACTCTATCCCAGCTGAAACCAGGACACCTGAGCATGTTTCTAAGTTGTTCTTGAGATCAGGAAAAGCCATCTTCACCTAAGTTGCAGAGTGCTGAACACATGACTTGGGCTCTGAGATATTGCTAAGTCTATATGAAGTCTACATTTAGGAAGTCTACATCACTCCAAGGTGAAGCTGTTTTCTCTCTAGCAAGAACTGGCTACCAGAAAAAAAGGATTTCTGATAAAATTATCTCCTCCATGGACCAGCTTCATTTACTCTTGCACACTTTCAAAACAGAAGTGACTACAGGTTTTATTCAGGAGTTATTTTGTAAGAACACTGGAGTGGGTGTCAGTCATTGCAGTGGGGTAATGGCATGCTGTCAAATACCTTAGCTCCTTTCATGTTCTTATGTCACTAGAACCCAGCTTAGTCCTGGGCCCCAGTTCCCTGGTCATCCACATGCTTTGTATGTTAATTTTCTCAGGTTTTTCTTCCTGTGAAAAAAGTTTTTGTAATTCTGGGAATAATTTCATCAGAAAGCTTTCCCTATGGTCAATATGGATGAAACCATACTAGTTTGACTATTTCCACCCTATACAGTTCTTCAAGATCATCCAAGCAGTTCTTGAATACTGGAAAATTTCCAAGCAACCTCAACCCAAGTTCTTGGGTAGGCAACAGACACCTCATAGGTGTGACAACAAGGCTGGTCTGTAGCAGAGTTCTCATTATTTTAGGCACCCTGAACAGAAAAAAAATTAAACTGTAATGATCTGAGCATCACAGACATAGTGCCTTTATGGCTGTAGCCAGCCTACTCTAGAAACAGCAGAGTATTCCAGGTAGAAAATTATTCTTTGGCATTTGGTCTGGAGCTGAAGGATCATTCCCTTGGAGCAGATAATTCTGTCCAAGTAGATGTAAACAAACAACGTTGATGACCAATTAGTAGAAGGCAGATTTCAGTTGTCCGAATCCAAAGAGTGTGTTCTACCATATGTCTCTCTACATATTTAGCAAGCTTCTCCTATATCAGGTTTTACTCTTTTATGTATACTTTTTAAGTGGTTAATTATATCTTCTATAATCTCAAAATGTCTTAACTGTTATATGTCCTATGTGTTCAGTTCATGTATATATTTGTCTCTTGCATTTGTATAAAAGAATATTTTATACATAAATAAAAATATATTTATAAATATAATAAAATTGTATTTTATATGTTGTCACTGGACAATATCAGAGCTTTATGATATATACCTTGACTACTTCTTTTGATGCAGTATAGATTTTCTGCTCAATAGGCTGTTATCTAGCTGCCTGTAAATCACAAAGTCCCAATTGCTTAAGTTACACAAGTAAAATAATTACCCTTCATATTCTTTAGACCTCTATAACATTCCTTAATTCTGCATACACTCTAGTAGCAGATAGAAAATCACTGATGGATTTCCACAGGCCAGTGTGTGTCTGGCTGGTTTTGTATTTCAAGTTTTTCTCCACTTTCCAAACTCAAATTTATCATACCTTCCCATTTGCATGGCATCAGATTTCCATCTATTTTTGGAAAGATGAAAACAATGCGCAGTACTTTTCACTGCTTACCAATTAAATGACATAGACTCAACTTGATTTAATAACCTTTTGGTTTTGTCTTTAAAATTCATCAGTAAACCTTACTGTTTACTCTAAATTGTGCTGGAATTGTAAGTTCAAATTGTTACCTCTGTGGAATCCAATTCAAATAACATGCCCTAGAAAGGTCTGGAGTAATTTCCCCCACTGACATGCCTCCTCAGAAAATGTAATTTTAATCATTACCTCCAGACTTGCCCCTGGCTCTTTTTTAATGATTCATTCTTTACAAAGATCAGAGATTTCATGTGTCTTTTAAAGTTATGGGTTTTTAACCCAAATTAACAATTAAAAATTTCATATTATACTCTCAAAGTTCCTCCACAGAAGTAAATAGGCTAGACCTATAACTCTTACAGTGGTATAAAACCAATGCTATTTTGCTGTCTTCTCTAATATAAAAACTGTGCAAGGAATTGAAGGATATGCACAAAATTCACGTCTCAGGAGTTGGACACTGAATATAGTGGAAAGGTTAGTACCGTGGGAACAGTTTGCCTGAGGTGTTTGTTTGAGACATTAGGGAAAGCTTTGATTTATTACACTATTATATAATTATTATATATGTATGATCACAGATAATTTTTTTCTCATTGACCTCAATTATGAGTTGTGAGCAGTAAAACCTTGAAGTGAATCAGATCTTTCCTCATATGGACCTCACCCACCTCCTGTGGAAACGGTGGAGATCCAAGTGGTTTATGAAAAAGGTTTTACTGTGTCACCACTGTCTTGGGGAGGAAGATAAAAACAAATCTATTTTTATTTTTGTCTGCAAAATTCACAAATTTTGTCTTTGACCTCTGTCATCAAATGTTATCTCTGTATATCTGATATTTCAAAGACTCTTTCCTTCTGCAATACTTTATCTTAGACTGAGGCTGTTCTTAAATGAATGACACTTTGGTAAGAATTGTAAAAAAATATATTGTTTACAATGGAACACATTTCAGGAAATAATTTTTCTTTCACAGAAATTTTATTTGTAAGTCTACCAACCTGCAATTTAAAAATGAATATTTAAGGAAAATTGGGTCTGTATATCAAAACGTAGACTTTGCCAGGTTTTCAGAATAAATGTTTTTGTTCACCTCTAGCTTTGTATTTCATACTAATGATCACCAGGACAAAGGGGTTTCAATCATTCTAGTTATTCTGTCCAAATATTCTGTAAAAAGATCACTGTGTTATGTTGAAAATAATATTACACTGGGATCAGTGGGGTGCGTTATTGAATGCACTGGATATTATCACAAAAGAAATTACATGTAATATTTTCTACCTTTTTTACAATTGCTTCTTTGGCAAATTATTTCAACTTACAACAGTCCCCTAAAAGAGAACTTTCAATATTTCATTGGACAGTTGTAATTGTGAGTTTTCTAAAAAGTACCCTGACAGTGAATATCCAATATGATATTTGTAGTTTTCTCATCGACATTTCATAAAAAAAGTGTCTCTTTCAGACAAAATATTGACATCTTGTAAGGATGTAGGAGAAATCCACTGCTAGTATCTTGCATAAGTGAAAACTAGTCCAAGTTTCCTTTCCCCATAAGGGCTGGCAAAAAGCAGTACAATCCCTTCTTTATTAGTAGTAATATCTGTTGTGCCTATTTTGTTATTCCTTAAAGTAGCAGACATAGGGTTGACATTCTCTCACCTAACCTTTATCATTCAGGAGTTGAATGGCTAGTCTCAAGAGGTAGGCTAGGTAACTAATTAAGGTTCATCCGATATTAAGATACAATAGATTCCCCCTTAGAGCTGCCTATCTCCTAGCTTTGATGTACTAAAGTAGACAATATGAATCACAGCCACAATACAGGCTTATCTATGTGAAATTTCTAGTCTCCCTTGAGTGGAGTTCATGCTCYTCTGTGTGCTGTAAAAATACTTACAGTTCTCAGGTTATACTGCATCTATTCTTGCTGCTCTTAGTTGTATTTTTGATTTCTAATACAGAGAATAGTAATAAGCATATTAATCTTTAAACATTTTTCTCCTTTTTCTTTAATACAAATTTTTTTGTCAGCTTCCAAGCATTCTACCTGTTCCTTATTGCCATAAGGACAGGTTAAATAAATTTGTTTCTATTTTATTTTCTGTTTAGCACCTGAAAACATGGTGTTAAAAGTCAACATATACTGTCACCCTAAACCTTGTAATGCGGATATGTTTTTTGCTAAACTGAATGAGTATTTTTGCCTTATAAATTGAATGGAAAACATGAATTTTGCACTTGAAATTTTGTGCAAGTGGAAAACATATGAATTTTGATCTGTTTCAAATATATTTTAGTTACATTTAAGAGACAAAGAAGTTAAAACCTGGATTAAAAGATTTCAATATCAAGAAAAACTCATGAGGCTCCTCTCCATATATTTAGCTTGTTCCCAGGAAGTTCTTGCCCTTGTTCAGAGAGACACCTGACTTGCACCTAAACTCAACAGACATCCTTCTCTCTCTTTGAGGCCCAAGGCCATCTGTACAGTATTCTGCAGAGCTTCTGTGCAAAAGCATCCTTGGGTAGGAACAGACCCTGCAGCCAAGCTAGGAATGTGATAGGGCTAGAAATCCCTGGAGAGGACTGGACATACCTACCCCATACAGAACCTAAACCAGGTTTCCTCCTGATCAGTGCGACAGTCCTGTGGTCCTAAGCTGACTTGCCTCTGTGTGTGTAGATTTTCAGTTCAAAGTGACTGAAATAATGTGAGGTTTGTTTTGCTTCTTGCTAGTTGCTTTTAGGGTGTGTTGCATTCTGCAGGGGATGACAGGGTATTTGAAGTAAAAGAGATGAGTGAGAAAATGACAGAAGTGGCCTAAAGACTAGCTGGGATATGGGATCTCTTCAGTTTTCCTGAAGGAGAAATACTGGGCAGGACAGATTAAAAATTCTTTGCAATCAGATAGTGCAGATAAGTTTGTACTTGTCTCTGCAACCCAGTATGTAGAAGGAAAATGATCACTTGACTTTCAGAAAAGAAAATCAAGCAGCTTGATAGTGTCTCTCCCAGAAAGTTGAAGACAGAAATTTGGATCTCTTTCAAAAAGAAAGAAACGTCTTCTTATTTTCTGAACTTGTTCTCTGTAACCACTACATCCTTAAAACAGGAGAGGATATGCATGCACATCACTTGAGTAGTCTGAATGTTGAACAATGGGACGATGTGACTCCCAATATTACACTCAGAGTCTTGTTGTGGGGAAAAGGGAACATGCCGTAGATATGGAGCCAAGAATTTGTCATTAGCTTCATTAAAATCTTTAACAATCTTATCAGAATGCAACACTTATTAGTTAAGTTGCAATATTGCTAACTCTCATAATCCAAATAATAGCAAAGAAAACCTCATTAATAATTGTTGTTCAAGAAAACATATTGATATCCATGCCTTTTCCCCAGTATTGTGTTCACACTTCACCATTCCTAATGTGGAAGGCACTAGTTTTTCTCAAGCAGGAAGACAGTGAGGTGTCCCAGTGGGTTTCCATCATTTTAAGGAGGAGTCATGGGAGTCCCTCCCTCTTTCGTCCTGGGGACTACTTTGGCTTGTTTCTAAATGTTTCCTTCTGCTTTCTCGCTGCTCCCAGCTGAGTGTGAGCATGGTCCCACTGCCTCCCCCAGGCTCAGCCCCACCAGCGCTCTTGTTTGTTGGGGAGCAACTCCCTGGGTTTGCCAGATCCTTCCCATGGAGGCACTGGCAGAGCTCAAGCTCAGGCAGGAGTCCAGCGGTGTCACCGAAATCGGGAATAAACCTCGTAACACCAATGTAGTGTTAAAAGACAGACATTCTTTATTCTCGGCGCCGGGAACACGGGGGATAGCTCCTCCTCAAACATGTTCACCTCAATGCAGTATTCACTACAAATATATACAGCAAAGCGTTGCATATACATAAGGTTACACAACACGCCTATACATATGTATGACCTGTCCCCACTTCGCATTAAAATGAGTTCCCCTCCCACCTGCGCTTGCGAATTGCTGCCTGGTGGTGGTCGTCGGGGGGTCGTGGGGATGAAGGCTAGTGGTTCCTCTTCATCACCGCTAATAACCTTTTGTTCTTGCRCAGACTCAGTTATTCCTTGGCTCTTATCCGAACCGAAGGGTCAGTTTCACCTGGTTTCTTAAGGCATCAGTTGATTTCCACAATAGCTCATCAATCTTACCAATAGCTAACAAAGCATCAATCTTGCAAGTTCTTAGTTCTCATCAGGAACATCAGGAACTGGCCTTGTGAATAGTTGAGAAGCACCGAACGCACACTACAGCTAGCAAAGCATTAAACTTAACAAAAATAATAACTAACAACTAACTTGGTTCCTAAAGTTAGAAGATTCAAACATAACTCCCCTATTCAATTCTCCATTGTAATCAAATCTGGTGATTTTGCAACAGCGGCACTGGCTTAACTGTGCTTAACCCATTGGGAACTGAATCCTGGGGTAAAGTGGTCTCCTGGATTCTTACTGGGTTAAAGTATAAGGTAGGCAAATACCTTGTGCAATAAGAATTGAGGTACTYCTGACAAACCAAAGGAAAAATTTCAAGAACTGGAATTTTGCGCTTAAGAAGTTGCAATGCCTTGGGAATCCAATCTGTTTGACACTTCCACAATGAAGAAGCCATACATTGAAGTTAGCAAAATAGTAAATTTTCAGTTAGGCATCTAAAATTTTAATTCTCATTCTACTCTCCTAAATATAACCGTTGGACCTAGCTGTAGTYTCCCTGTTGAGCTAGGATTTTCAGATCAGAACAGTTAAATTAGAAACAGATGTAAAAGGGTGCATTTGTTTGTTCAGTGATCACTCAAAGACAAATACAATAGCATTGGGTGTGAGGGAAGGTGCTAACTAGCTAATTGTGATTCTGATGATGGTTTTGGCACATTCAGAGCTGTATAAGCAAGTAATTGACTTTGTATTGTATATTATCATTTTTATCATCAGCACATCAAGAGACAGATAAATTGTCCAGCTGTCTCTATAATATTCCCAAGCGTGTCTTTAGTAGAGGAAACCATTGTTTTTTATTATATTTGCTTCTACCATTGCTTAATTACAGTCCTTATCATTTTCATTTAAAACTTCATGATCCAGATCTCAAAAATTAACAACTGAAAGTTAAATTTAGCAACAATTGTGTAAAATAATAAAGCAGGCAAACTTCTGCTGTTGCAACTTTCATCTTTCACACTTTCAGTGAATATACTGACTGTACAATTACTGATGTGTTAAAACCTGAAAAAAAGCCTACCTAGATTACCCTACAAATAGCTAATCAGATGCTAATGTGATCAATCAGAACCTCAAATCTGCAGATGTCCTCCTTTATTTCTACAGTACACGCTACCAGGTTTTAATTTTGTGTTGTTACATGCACAGAAAATGAACAGTAGTTTAAGAGGAAATTACTTTCCCCTTCTGTCCCTATCGGTATTGTATAATTCAGTTTATTGTTAAAAGCAATTTGCATATAACAATAACCTTGAAGCTAACTTAAGTCTTGCTGTTATGTAAGTGAAGCAAGATTACATTGACCCTAAGTCTTGCTTCAAACAATAACATATTTATTATGAATGCAACATGAGAAGAATCTTGTACATCAGATCTTCCGCTGTAGAAAGATGGATTATGTCACAGTTTTGGTAAAAAGCCAGCTCAGGACATCCTCAGAAAACTTTATAATTCTGTATGATTCAAACTTGATTTGGAGATTAAAGTGGCAGAGATCACACTTTGAAGTTGTACCTCAGTATCCCTTTTCACACAATTTATCCTAAGTAAATTGTATTAACAGCTGAACATGTATATTTGTGTTATTCCATTTTGACATGTCCTTTTCCACAGGCAAAGGAGCACATTACTGCTACCATTTTGACTTCAGCTTCTCATGACCATTCATTTCCTCCTGTTTGAGGTTTTCAGTCCTCTTACCTCCTAAGAGGAGGACCTCCTTAAGATCACTCCTAGCCCATTTTGGTTGATATAAACTGAGTTACAGACATTTCATATAGCAAGTCTCTGCCAAGACAGTAGTTCTAAGAAATCAGTTTACCTTTGTTGGCTGAGACTAGAGTAATAACCACCTCAACCAACTGTAGGACAATATGTACAGAGAACATTAACTGGCAGAGGGAGAAAATGTTACAGTAGATAATTCACTTGATATGTTGACCTTTTTATTGGGAAAATATAGCCATAAAATCGTGTAGATAGATTTCCTATGTAAGGCAGGTCGTAGAGTTCAATTCAGTAATTCCTATATCAAGACAATGAGACAGTCAAGACTCTGAGGTTTACCAGAGTTCCTGTTGCTGTTGAGAGCAGAGGATTATTTTTGAAATATTATGTACGTAGATCACAAAACACTTGGGTTTAAGTAATGCTTGCATTTTAACTAAAACTCAGATACGGAGCTGTGTGTGTGACATAATCTGTTACAGATGACATTATTTCCTATCCTTGATCAAGTAACTAGTCTTATTTATTAGAATCTATAGCTTCATTTTTGTGATTTCATAATTTCTTCATACTCTTAGATGTAAGGGTGCAAAATTTTCCAGGTATACTGAGTCAGACGTCTCAGTTCTCCACAAGAAAAACTTCCATTTGATAAGTCTCTTGCTGTTTAATAGCTATGAAATTGAGCTGAAACACAGAAATTTCTCTCAGTGCATGAAACAACTTTCTGATTCTCAGCATGTGCCATGATAGTTCATGAGACTAGCCAGTGGGATCTTGAGAGATATCCATGTGGTCTCAGGAAGTGAGAAGTGCCAGCATTTTAGACACCTGAAGCTAGGCAAGATGACTCCCTCTCTTATATCTAAACTACAGACATTTGCTATCCTCACTATATAAGTCAGAGAAATAACATTCCTGATTTACTATGTCACTGAGAAAGCAGTGTCAGCAGAAGTCCTTTCTAAGGATATATTTATTATAAAAATATATTTCTGTGCTTATGGAGAATAAATTTATTTCCTTTTAACACTCACAGAAATAGTTTCACTATAACTGGTAAAAACCAGTATGATCAGAGTAAAATGTGGAAGAGGCAAGAGAGATCAATTACATAATTATTACGCAGAAACTGTAAAAGGTCACAGCCTACACAGGTTCTCCCCATTTCCTGAGGAATCACTTTCTACTATTCCCCTGGCTCTATTGACTAAATCTCCATTGATCACAACACTAGCTGAGGCAAGTAACTCATACATAAATCACACTCCAGACACCTCACAATACGCAAGGTGAAATCCACCCAGACCATACATTTTCACAGCTCTAGAGCAGTACTTGTATAACTGGTTCTTTCCACCTCTGCAACTAAGTACACAGATAATCTGTTTGCCATAATTTGTTATGTTTTCTCTCCTCTTCTTCAATACTTAGTGCTATCTGACAAACCTAACCTGTTAGTAGGAAAGCTCCTATGAAGATCAACAACCTCCTGCACAAAGAAGGGGTAACTCCTAGGGCTCTGTGAAGTGCAGTTCAGAATACATCCAAAGATGATTGTACTATACATGGTTCGATGTCCAAATGGAGATCGGTGATGAGTGGTGTCCCGCAGGGGTCCGTATTGGGACTGGTACTGTTTAATATCTTCATCAATGACACAGACAGTGGGATCGAGCACATCCTCAGCAAGTTTGCAGACAACACCAAGCTGAGTAGCATGGTTGACATGCCTGAGGGATGAGACAACATCCAGAGGGACCTGGACAAGCTCGATAAGTGGGCCTGTGTGAACCTCATGAGGTTCAACAAGGCCAAGTGCAAGGTCTTGCACCTGGGTCAGGACAATCCCTGGTATCAATACAGGCTGGGGGATGAAGGGATTGAGAGCAGCCCTGCCAAGAAGGACTTGGGGTACTGGTGGATGAAAAGCTGGACATGAGCCAATAATGTGCGCTCACAGCCCAGAAGGCCAACCGTATCCTGGGCTGCATCACAAAAAGCGTGGCCAGCAGGTCGACAGAGGTGATTCTGCCCCTCTACTCTGCTCTGGTGAGTCCCCACCTGCAGTACTGTGTCCAGCTCTGGAGCCCTCAGCACAAGAAAGATATGGACCTGTTGGAGTGGGTCCAGAGGAGGGCCACGAAAATGATCAGGGGGATGGAACACCTCTCCTATGAAGAAAGGCTGAGAGAGCTGGGGTTATTCCACCTGGAGAAGAGAAGGTTTTGGGGAGACCTCATTGCAGCCTTTCAGTACTTAAAAGGGGCTTATAAGAAAGATGGGGACAAACCTTTTAGCAGGGCCTGTTGTGACAGGACAAGGGGGAATGGTTTTCAACTAGAAGAGGGTAGATTTAGACTAGTTATATGAAAGAAATTTTTTACAATGAGGGTGGTGAAACACTGGAGCAGGTTGCCCAGAGGGGTGCTAGATGCCCCATCCCTGGAAACATTGAAGGTCAGGTTGGATGGGGCTCTGAGCAACCTGATGGAGTTGAAGATGTCCCTGTCCATGGCAGGGGGGTTGGACTAGATGACCTTTAAAAGTCCCTTCCAACCCAAACTATTCTATAATTCTATGATTCTATGAAGATTCTGGAGCCTATCTGGGCAACAGGGTTTAAACTATCTCATTGTAAAGAATTCAATTGGATTTTTTTTATTTTCCCAGCTTGTGACCACTGTCTCTTGTTCTTTCCTTGTACATGTGTGAGAAATGGTTTGTTCCATTTTTCTCTATACCTTCCTTTTTGGTAATGGAAGACAGCAGTTATGTCCTCCCCCTTAAGTATTCTCTTCTCCAGGGTACACACACCTTCAGCCCCTCCTCATGTTATGTGTGCCAGTCCTCTAAGCATCTTGAATATTGAAGAACTATATTTGACTGATGCATAAGTGCAGGGACTTTGGCTGCCTAGGTAAGGAAAAGGCTTCCGTTCCTCCCTATCTAAGAATTTGTCCTGACTTTGATACGCAAGTAAAAGTATAAAGTAACTAAGTAACATTTCTCTTTCCATTGCCCACAGAAAAGGTGCATTGGAATTTCCTTCATTTGTGCTGGTGAGTTTCAGAACCTATCAGGTTTAGAGCTAACAGCTCTCAGGAATTAAAGGAACTTGTGCGGGTATAGGAGAGAGGAGGAGAATAATGTACATGCTAATAAAATATGAGTGTGGTCTGCATCATTAAAATAACAGTTTTAGACTTTTTGGTACATAGATTACAGTTTGAACAAAGAAAAGATCTTTTCTGAAGTTCAAAAATAAAAGCTATTGGGAACACATTGGACGGAAGAGATATTCTAACCATTAGAAAGGCATTGCTCATTATATGAATGCACATGTGTCTACTTTCATTTGTTTATAGTGTGATGGTAAGTCTCGTTTTCAGCAACAGGTGGCTCTGCATGCGCAGTGGTAGGTGTATAACCGGACAGCACATGTTTTATTTCCATTTGTGCTGGGCATATCAACTGCAYTTCTGAAAATAAGTCTAACTTCATTTCAAGCAATGCATCTCATTGCAGGCTTCTAAATGTGTTACAAAACTCTTTCTAAGTAACAGCAAAAAGCCTTGAGTCACTCTTGATGCTGAAGAAATGAGTTGTACAATGCATGCTCAACATGTGCATGAAGAAAATATTCAGCATAAAATAAAACTGAAGTGAATACTTTAAAGTTTGTGTTCTAGGGGAAAATAGGAACTTTCCTGAAGTTGATTGAAAAAAACTCTCACCTAGCTCACTAGACTTCATGGAACATTAATATTCCTCGAGACTTACACAGATATGCTACACAAACTTTTATTTTCTCCTCAGCCAAATAACACAAAATAAAACAATAATTATGAACATAACCATGTTTTAAAAGTTAGATCAACATTTTTCATGAAAATGATGAATTACTCCATTGTGCCTGTGTTCATGGACTGCTCAGTAACAAATTAAAGTTGATTTTTTGTGGGGGGCCATGAGAGGTAGGAACCATTAAATTTCATTTTGTCTATCAGCCTTGTAAGTAGTTTAYAAGAAGTTTACACCTGATGTGTAATATTAGGACTCAGTCAGTTACAACAMTGGCTGAGGCTGGACTTGTTAATAAATCATAGATTCATCTATCGACTTTGTTCTTCATACTTTTACAATATTTTATGTTCCTACCATTTTTAAACAAAGCGATTGAAATATAAATGTGTTTGCAACCATTTTAGTTTAGGGATATTGATTGACCCACACAAAGTTTGAAACAGATTGTCTTGTGACAGCTTATCAAACTAGAGTGCTTTTTTTCTGTGGCCACCACTTTATGTTCTATCACTCACAGTTTTCATTTCAAACAAACAAACAAACAAAAGAAAACTCCCCAGACCTCTGGTGAAAAAAAAATCCATGCAAAAGCCAGGTGAGTACAATTACTGTCAGTGTGAGTATTCAGAGGATCTGCAATTCAGAAGATCTGCAATAGATGAAATACATGAACAGTCATACACATACAAAGAGAAATTAAAAATATTGTCAGTGAATGTATAAGCAAAAAATGAGAGGTTTTCAGTGCATAAGTGAGGATTTATAGCCTATAAAAGAAGTCTTATTGATTGTCTAATTATTTGGTTTCCAATGGAGATTCTATAGTTGGAATGGTCTCTTCTCAGGCAGGTGAGACAAGTACTTTGGTGTTATGGATGCAAAGGCCATGAAACACTGAGTAAATTGTTCCAGAGCAGAGTGGTTAATTTTCCTTATTAATAAGTTGGTGGTGAACATGAGCAAAAAGACATAGTGTACTTAAGTCAGCAGCTTAAGAATATCAACAGCAATGGTAGATATGGGAATTCTGAGAAAAATTAAAAAGAGGTAATATGAGAAGTTTGTTTCTTTGGTACAACCCTATATGCAGTATTGTGATAATTAGCAATGGAACAATAACTGTAGATGATAAAAGATGTGTTATTCAATCAGTTTTGGGCTCTCTTGTACAGGAAAATTGTTGCAAAACAGAAGCAAGGCCAGCAGAGGGTCCCCAGGATGAGAAGGGGTCTGGAGCACGATGCACTGAGAGAAACTAAGAACTGGATTTGTTCAGGTTTAAGAAGAGAAGGTTAAGGGAGAGCTTGTCTTCAACAATCTGCTTGCTGTCTTCAGAGATCTGCTGGGCTATTAAAAAGAAGATAGACTCTTCCTAGAGGTGAAAAGCAAAAGGACGAGAGGCAACTCACACTAACTGCAGGAGGGAAATCCTAATTAGATACAGAGAAAAACTTGACAGGTGGTTTAGGCTTGCCCAGAGAGGTTGTGATATATCCATCCTTGGAGATACTCAGAACTCAACTGCACAAAGTCTTCAGCAACCTGATCTAACTAGAGTCAGATCTGAGCTTGAAACTGGCCTTATTTTGAGCAGGGATTTGAACCAGGTTATCACCAAGGTTTCTTCCAATTTTAACTGGTCTAAAATTATTTTTTCTTGCTTGAAGCTGTAACATACATTTTCTTTTATGAAGCATATATATGGCTTTACATCTAGGAAAGATTTTTCATGTAAAAAGAATGCATATAGACACTAGAATATTCTAGATAAAAAGAAGGCCTGGATAACCAGGCTTCAGTAAATGCTGCCAGCTCTGATTCCATGAAGAAAGGAACCACATGYCAAGAGCAAACAATCAAAACTGTAACTGAAAATTTAGTAAGAAATCAAAATCAAAACTACAATGTTGTGTTCTACCTAACTGGAGACAGGCAAAGATAAATGGACTCTGAGTAATCGAAAAAAAAGGATAAGCATAACTCCAAATCACTATAAAGTAAGGTCACTGTAAGTTCTGACAATGGTGTTTGCAGGAAATGTAACAGTTCCAAAAATGCAGCTAATAATCCAGGACAAATAAGAAATATGTGTAAAAAGTTGTCTATAAAAAGTTGTAATTAGTAAGCAATTTTCCTGTCTCTAGTTTCTCCCCATGTCCTGCTGAGAGAGGAGAGTAAGTGAGTGGCTGGGTGGGAACAGGAAAGGAGCTACCGTGTCCACCAGCCAGGGCAGAGACCCCCTGTACTCTGAACTGCTTTYAGCTAAAACTAGCAGTCCAAGTGACAAACAAGAGGAGTTGGAATTATTCATTTAGAAGTACAGTTTACTGATATCTGGTGGGATGATTGGTGTGGCAGGAATGTTAACACCAGGTACAAGGAAAAAGGGGAAAAATTTCTATAAAAATGGCATCTTCTGTTTCCAAGTAACAACTTCTGAGTATTTAGGGCTAAATATTCTAACAGAAGATGGATCAGTAGTAATTATTTAGAGAAAGAAATCTCATACAAGCTTAGAGCTGCAGTAACATAAGGTATTTAGGACTTCTTGTGTATGTACAGGAGAAAGCAAAGCTGTGGTATCTTTGATGACTGAATGGTTGTTAAAAACTGAAAGGTCCTTCTGCCAATTGCTTGTCATGCTCAAAATCTTAAATGGCAATTTATTAACTCACAACTAGTTGTATTCAACATGAGGAAGGAATTTGATATTTGATCTTCTTTTAAATTAATTACAGAAGAAAAAAATAATGATAGCTCAGGTTTAAGTAATCATTATTCATGTACATTTTCTGCATGCAAAAATAGTGAAATTCAAGCTAAAATAGRTTTGGGAAATTACATTGCAAGTTTGGAAGATAAATGTACAAGAAATGACAATGTTAGAATTGGGAAAGCATTTTTCATTAAGAAGTTAGAACAATACAAAATCAACACGACAGTATAAATTAACTAAAAACTACAAAACTGATATTATAATCATGGCTGATAAAGTTTGCAATGACTCAAGGACTAGGATAATACTAAATAAAAAGGAAGACAAAACACTCATAACAAGAAACACTTTCAAGTGATTTAAAGTGTTAGGTTCTTGTTATGGGATAAAGGAAGCTCACTATATAAATAGAGCCACGAATTTAATGTTAGCCTAAATAAAAAATTAGCAGTGTAATCAAAATGCAATGAACACTTATTATTAGTTCAGTTACAACAGTTATGTCATCTTACAGCCCAGAATAATACAGTAAAGTCTCTTTAACAGCACAATTAAAGTTGTTATGCAAGAAAATTTATTAATATCTACCCCTTTGTTTTTGTACTCTTCTTTCCAATGTCTCTGTGGGTCTTATTGTCAGCAGTTGCAGCTTCATCAAGAAGAATTGCATGCATGGGGAAGGGCAGTTTATGAAAAGTCATTAGTGTCCCAGATTAGACCCTGGAAGGAGTGTGATGCTCTTGCACACCCCACGGACAGCATTGGTAGAGCTCAAGCTCAGGCGAGGGAGGCAACAAGCAGTTGGCCTGAGGCAGATGCTGAAACCAGCTCAGCCCAGCTCTGGCCAAGGTATGCTCAGGCCAGCCCTGAGATCTGTGCTCTCAGCTCAGGGCAGAGCCAAAGGGCTTTAACTAGGAGTGGCACAAATATTTTAATAGGATCCAAATGAGTTAATCTATAATTACTCTATGAAGAACACTTTCATTAGAAACTTGATTCTGAAAGTGCCTTAAAAGGCATCTGGTGGGTAGTGGATTAATGTGGTGTTGTGGACCAAAATATTGGAATATTTTTTATGTCTGGTACAAAAATTTAAGAATTTARAATTTTAAAATCTGATTATAATTTATTCACAAAGGGATTTTTTTTTTTTTTTTTAATAAAAAATAGTGCAGAAGTTCTTTCTTGGGTAGCAGTTAATTTGGGGAAGTCTTATATCCAGTGTTATTCAGGCTGATGGACATAGCAACTGCTTCTGTAAAGTTGATGTAATTTCATCATCTTGATCAATAAGAGCAAAAGAACTTTTAAATTTTTATTCCTGATCAAAGTCCACATGACAGATGTCAGACAAAATTCTAAAAACTATGTCTTTTAAAGACCTCAATCTAACTATTTTGATTTGTTTGCAGTGTTGATCTTTCTCTCCTTCCTTATGGATTCGGTGAATCAGATGGAGGAATAGGAGGAATTAGGAAGAAGCCAGAAGTGGCTTCTCTCCAGGATACTATATAGCAATGTTTACAAGTAATATGGGATGAATAGATATTAGATAGATTTTTTTAAAAAAATGATAGTGTCTTTAATCTGAAAAGCAACAGTATAACAAAAATTTTAGTCAAAGACCACTGAAATTTTGCAAATACTACATATATTCTATGTACATATGTACAAGAGAGGGCTGAGAGCTCCTAAGTCCCCCTTGGTTTTTATCACATTTGTTCTTACTACTCTCTTATGACAGTGCAGAGTTTTAATGTGATACTGTACCAATTTTATGGAGGGTTACCTTTAACCAGGTATGACCCAAGAGTCTGGATGTATATAAAAAGACATCTCCCATGCTAATTCTTTGTGAAAGGAAATTCTTAAAGTAGAAGATCAAAAAGACTTCCACTGATTTTTTTCCCTTAGTGATTTTATTTCTGTACCTGGATCTCCTGATATTTCTTTAGGTACTGTCTCAAAGAAAAATAGACATATTTCTATTGTAGCTGAAGTGTATTAAGTAATATATGCTAAAATGATAAATGTGACTTTTAATTAGGATTTTAAACACTTGGATGAGATCTTAACATTATATTTCTTTGGATAGGCCAAAATGGGACAATCCAGTTTCCTGTCAATTGACATTTCTTAGCTTTTGTGCCAAACTCAGCTACCAAATATTTCACAGAGAGATCTACATTTGCCTGATATCTATTGTCCTGTTTGATTTAAAGGTGGTTAGCATAAATGTGCCATGCAGAGGTTAGGATTAAAATTAAGAAGGAAAGAAAACCGCAAAGTAAAAGTCAAATGTCTACTTTAATGCTTCATTTAAGAGGATAATCTTTTGACTGCTTGCTCCTTTTGCAAAAGTGGTTAATTGTGAAAAAAAATCTGAGAAATACTTATTTTTAACTGTCTGTTAAATAATTTTAGTGTGCTCATGTTTTTATTTCTATGATGTTCTGTACTGGGAAATGTACTAATTGTGTTCTTATTAAGTTGCACACTTTTATGCTCAGTTTATACACAGTACAGTTAATGAGTTAAAAAACTGGAACTGTTTAGCTTTTAATTAGGAAAAAAGTGAGTACACAAGTAAAACTTATCTTTGCCACTTAGGAAGCGGATAATTTGGAGGGTGAATGCTCACCTGGATGGCATAGAAATAGGGAGAAGAGAATGGATAGTGAATTCTGTCTCATTTTGATGCCATATCACTATCTGGAAGTTCAGTGGGGCGGGTTTTCTCCTTTATATTCTTTTTTTTTTTTTTTTTT
>JASVER010000175.1:946183-1003489 GCA_030449065.1 Oceanodroma leucorhoa
TGTTGAAATAGAAATTAGCTGCTAAGCAACAAATGATCATGAGTAAAGTACAAGGAACTAAACTTATACAATGGGATGTGGTCAGTTAAGACACTCTGTTTCAAGAAGCAGTGATGTAGAAAGAAGGGAAAAACAAATTGAACCAAGTACGAGGGGGACGTGGCAAGAGGAAGATGAGGAGCCTTCATCCCGACGACCACCAGGAGGCGAGGATGAATGAAGACGACCCCCTAGCAACAATCCACGCAGACGCAGAGCATTCAACAGAAGAGATGCCCACATCGGAAGAGAAAGAGTTTAAAAACCAGAGACTTTCCGGGAACGGGCGCGTGCCGTTGGTGGAGCAGGAGACTCCCCGGCCGCCCAGCGCTGTTTTGCTTACCTGTGCTTGCTTTAATAAATCAAATTTTCTAATTGGCTAGTCTCTGTTATTTGGCTGAACAGGTAAAACTATAACATCTTCTTGTGATAAAAGTCAATACAGACTCAGTCATACAGTATAAGGTGCCATGCCAGACAATGTGGTTTAAATATGGAGGTGTCTTAGTGGAGAGGCAAAGCTGCAGGAGAGTACACACAGCCTTTTTTGTAATGCCACTACCACAGATGACAAACGTCTTCTCCGTTTATACAGCCAGGAAGATGGTAGAGAACGATCACCTTTTTCTTCCAAAATAAAGATGAATACTTTTGAAATCTTTTCTTGGACTGGTAGGGCTGGAAATGGTACAGACTGATCAAAATCTTAACTCTTGGATTCTCTATAGTATATTTAGCAATGGATTCAACAAAAAGTGATCATATGCCAAGAGTTATGGACTTCTTTGTGATACGCAGTTTTGTTTGCTGATGTTGTGACCACTGGACTGTAATGCAGAAGTTGGATTTTCCTCTGAATAGGCTAATCATTTATGTGGGCACATAGAGTTTTGTGAGGCTTTGCTGAGAAAGCAAAGTTTAGACAAAATTCAGAGGTTGTGTGACTGGACCTAGATCACCGTGGAACTCTAGGCAGAGACCAGAATGGGCATTTCTCAGTATACTTGACCTATGGAACTCTTAAGCTATGTAGTGAGAAAGTTAATCAATGGAGGTAACTAAACAATGAGGCAAACTGGATTATAACCTGGCATTTGCATAACCTTGAGCTACTTATTCAGTCTCAAAAACCTTAAATGTTATGTTGGAAATGTATTTGTGTAACACAAATAAAGTCTTTGTAACTTCAAATTTAAACCTTTAGCTGATACAGGCTGAGAGATCTTATAATGGCTAATAGGGATGGCTATCAGAAACCTCACACATTTGGTTTTGAAGTAAACTATTCATATTTTAAAAGGGAGGAACCGAAAACTTGAAAGGTTGATTTTCCTTTTTTTTTCTTTTATATGGAAATATGACCCCATACAATGGATTGTTATCCAAAGTATGTGTAAAATGATTAATGATGTTTTTAATTAAGCTTTTGATAAATCTTTCCACTTCTTATCATCAAAGATGAGCTGCATTCCTGCCCAGTTAAACCTTGTTAGAAGTTCAGTAAAAAAAAAAGTCAGTGTTTTATAAATGTTTCTTGATGGATAAAGTTTTAATATTCATCTCAAAGTTTGAAATATTGTATATGTGTAATAGAACTCGAAAAATGTACCAATAATGTAAGACAATATTATGGATGTTTATATTGGGAGAAGACGGTACAGAAGGGCATGTTAAACAGGGTAAAATTCATGTTATACCGCTGTGGTAGTTAAATGGGTACAACTGTTCTTACCTGTAACTCCTGCCACAAAGTGAATTTTCTGCTGACTGCTACCTTTTGTTCCAGATCATTACAGACATCAGAGATTTATCTGCCCATAAAGTCTTGATTCTTGAGGAAAGTAATTAAAATATAAATGTTTCAGAGTTTGCTATGTGTCTCTTGTTTAATGCTCTTTTTGACCTTCATTGCTAAAACTTGTTTAATTTCCATACAGTATTTTTCAAATTCTGTGAAATTTCAAAAATGTTTTTGAAGGAATTTATCAGAAACTAGTTAATGCAACCAAACAGACTATTTCTAGTGTGCAATTTTCAGATCTGTTACTGACACAACTCAGAGATGTGAAGCTGTGAAATTTCTCATCAACAGAGCTATGCAGCTCATTCATTGACAGTGTAAAATGCAACTCATTTTAATCAAAGTCATTGGCAAATAATTTTTTCTATACATAAAAATTTTGATTGTGTCTGAAATAGAGATGTTATTCATTTGACATCTCCGGGGTTTTTTTAAAAGCTTTAATAGGAGAATATGTTTCTTGTTTGGTTGCTTGCTTTGAATTGGACAAGTGGTTAAAAATCATAAATGGTATTTTGTTAAAATGTTAAATTTATACTGCATTTTTTTAACATTTAAAATAGTTTTTAGTTTGTGTTTAGTTGGGAGTTTGCATATGTGTAAAAACCAACTACATATGGTAAGAATTTAATGGAAATATTTGTTACGGGATGAAGCCTGTTTGAAAATGCCGCTCAGAAAAATTGAGATATTGATTGCATCTCCCCGGTCTTACTCATCAGAAGTTTATGATATGTCCTGCAATAACAACTGAAGTTTAGATAGTTGTCTTGGGGGGGCGACCCCTGCCAGAAAGCTCTGAAATGCATCTGCCCTCCCTAATGGTTTAAGTATGTGGGGAAAAAAAACAAAGAAGCTTAGATGAACTGTTAACAACTTTACATCCTTGTAATATATTTAGGACAAGATGCTAGAAGGAGATAATGACCAAAATGACAATCACTTATTGCCTTTAGGTATGGAGAAAYGAATAGATCTGATTAGTAAAGTCATTGGTGGCTTATAACTACCATCTGAGCTACGAAGCAATATATAACTAAAAAAACCACCCCTTTGGGCGTGGCAAAGGAAAAACACATCTAGGGGCATCTGCCACTGTGCTGAGAAGTAAAAGCCAGGCTGCCAGGAGGACTTGGGCATCGTGAGCGGTCGGAGTRGATGTACTGTTCCCCTGAGTTCACAGTGCTGGTTGCAACAAAACCAGAGACCTGGACTGGTGTGAGTACATCCTGAACAGAATGTGTGTGTGTGTGTGTGACCATCTCACAGAATTGAAATCTTAGAATAAGTCAGTATCTACCCTTAGCAAATTACTCTTGGATTTTATGTCACTCAGTGGTGTGGTTCTGTTCTCGTGAATACCACACCTTCAATTCCCATGTGACAGTATTTCAATATCCTCTTCTGACTTCAGACAACAGAGCTTTTGTGGGTTTCTTGACAAAAATGTGAATATTCATTAATTATTTAAAGCATGTTTAAATCTCCCTATCTAGTTATACCTTTTATGCTTTTGATCTTACAGTGTCATTATTTTTATGCTCAGTCTATGGAGATGACAGTGCCTTACTTGCCCAAGATTAATTTTACCTCCTGTGTAAATACCGATAATTTTCATGTGAGGTGTTTTGTATATCAGCTTCTGAAAAACATTTTTTTTGATTCAGAAGTGTTGATGTAAGCAAAATGATACTCGTGGTTATATTGTTCAAGTTGTAGTTATCATCATAACAACTCAACCACCCCACATATTTTGTGTCATAGATAAAGTCTCTGGCCAGGGAACTGAATTGCAATCTGCTTTCTCAAGATTATACTGGTTTCATATATCCTGTTCATGCCAAGAAAGTACCAATGATGTGAGACAGTTTGTCAGTGTTTGTCTACGAATGGAAAAGCCATTTTCCTAAAGTATATTGTAATTTATACCACTTACAGAAAGCAGCTGTCCTTCACCAGAGAAAAAGGTGACTGTAGTAATGAGAGAGGAAAAAGCCTTTGGGTGGAGCATTTATAGGTTATTTCTTTCTACTTAGACATTATTGTTCCTTTTCATAATGACAACCTGAGTAAACTGGCACTTAAGCAGAACTCCTTCTGATGCAGTAGTTAAATAAAATCCTATGCATAATGAAAAGGTGGCCTCTAGGGAAATAGGTACATTAAAAGCCTTATTGTAGGTTTTATTTATGAAGCTGTTATAAAACTATTTCTCCATATATAATAAAAAGTTTACCAAGACAATACACATTAACATACATGCAGGCACAATTCTGTTCCCAGATTATCTTTTCTATCTCCCTGAATTTAGCAATTCCCTTATTTTCAAGATAAGTTAACTACAATAGCTTCTCTTTTTCCTTCATCAGCACTTCACACCACACCCTAATTAGGACCTCTGACATATCACCATTCTCACCTAGACAGCATTTTCTCTACACTTTGCCCTCTGTAGGAGCATTTGGAGAGTCTACTAATTCTGATACTATCCAATTCTTACGAATCTTAAGCTTCTTCTGAAATTCTTCCTTAAATACCATTACAAATGGTCTTCAACTTTTGCTTGTGTTTGCTCAAGACTATTTAATAAATATCACGATATGGACAGTCTTATATTTTGCTGACTTAATAAACTTAATAGTGACAGTTTCTACTGCAACTCATTTCTCATAGAATGCTAAAAGTTTTCACAGGCAACATGGTGATCTCAAACCACTTTTTTTGGCCCTTAGAGGGAAAATCCATCTACTTGAGAAGCAAAGTTGTTTCTCATCATGGCAAAGCATGAAAGAATAAAACATAAAGCACATACTGAATTTTGTTTAAAGATAAAGAAAAATAGGAATGCATACACATTCTAAGATGTGTAATATGCTTGAAAGCTGCTGTTATTATTTTCTTTTTCATAAATACCGTGGAAGATTATGTGTGTTGCAATCTTCTATGTTCCTTAGAATGTAGAAACTTTCTAAAATTAATTGTTAGGTTAACTATTCTTCTTGATCTTTTAAATCTAGGGTTCTACTATGCAGCCTAAATGACCTGTCTCAGTGCACTCCCTAGTGACAGAAATTTCAGTGCTGAAATTTGCCAGTCGGCAAAGCAGAGATGTCAGTTACCCGTCATTCACTGTCTGCATTGAGCAATCCAACACAAACAGCAAAGTGAGAGCAATACTGCTGATATTTCAGCTACTGCAAAGCCCACTTCCACATTATGTAAAGGCCTACAGATTGAAAAGATGCAGTTTTCTCAAAAGGCAGTATTGATGACTTTTAGCCGAAAAATCCATGATTTTGCAGCTGCCCATTCAGTGGTAAAGAATTTGTAACATAGCGCAGAATTAACTTCCTTGCAGTCGTATCAGCTCTTTGAGCTTATGCCAAATATTTTGCTGCATCCTGTTGTAATAATGCCTGTTCATATAATATCCTCCTTTTGCGTTAAAGAATCATCTTACATATATACAAAGAAGTTCTATAATAAATTACAGAGAAGATTAAAATTAATTACAGTTAAAAACATCTCTGGGATTGATTTTAAACAGAAGAGAAAATTTAAATTGTTCTTTCTAACTATGTAGTGTTCCACAGCCTGCCATTCAGAGGGGATGGCTTGAGGAAAGGTTGTGTTACTGAATTCTACCTCTTCAACTCAAAAAGAAATGAGAAGAAAAAGAAAAATAACCTAACAGTAAACCAAGTTGAATCAGAAGACCAAGCACGGTAGTAAAAACTTGGTAAGTAGAAAACTTGCAGAGTATATTGAAAGTTTCTCATGTTAACAGAAGGTAGTGCATCTCTTGTACGGAATTCTATCTGGTTCTCAACTCAACATTTTGCTCCTCACTTGTTACCTTATACTTCTAGTATATGCTACCACATAGTTTCAATAAACTTTTCTTTTTTTTTTCTTTGTTTTTCTTAGGTCTCCAGCTGGCATTTAGCAGATGCATTAGGCTAATTTGTGGAAGAAAAGTCTTCAGGGACTATTAAACATGTAAGATACATCTATATTGGTAAAGGAACCCTCTCCAGGAAACGAACTGTGGCCCTCAGAACAAGTAATGCAGAGTAACTCACGTTCACATGGCTCAGGACTAGACATCACTTGAGTGGACTGATACATCCATACCGAATGTCCTTGGGCCCAGCTCTCTTCAAGGATGCAGTCAGTACTCCATAGGCTCCAAGATAGCTATTAATTTTTAAGCAATTTTTTTTCTACCCTCTCCCAGTCCCCTGGGTTCAAGTACCAGAAGTGATACAGCAATGTTGGGAGTATGGGCTGAAGACATGGCATGAGAAAAGAATACGGTTGTGTGAGGGCATAGCACATACTGGGACAGTACTATCATATACTAGAGGAAGGAAAAACTGGTGCAGTTTTGTCAATAAAGACTCCGTGGTGTAGTTTATGGAGTGAACTATCTCCAGAAGATCAACCTGGATTTGTCTGAAAGGAAACTAGTTATTTCAATCAAAAAGATTGCCTGGGAGTGAGCTATTCTAAGGGCTAGGGCCGAGGGATGAATTCTGGTGCTATGTTATTTGTCAGTAGAGGCATCAACTAAAATGTCATTTCTTAATCTGGAAGCCTCAAAGCTATTAATTTTCAGAGGTTGGGGTAGAAAGCTGGGGAAATACCGCTTCATCCTTACCTACTTCTTACAATGTTCTTTATGCATCTGCTGCCTCCATTTGTGAGATACAGGACACTGGGTTAACACCACCACTCCTCTGTCCCTATATGACTGTCTTATAGACATTTAGCAGCACTGAGCACACATCTTGATACTTGAGGACAAGGACTGAACGGAGCATGCAGGGGATCATAAAATTCAGAGGATAACTGAGAAGACCTTGAATTATGCTGCCTTCCCCCCTCTTCATTTATAAAGGAAAATCTGAAGAATTATATTGAATAAAAGAACGTAGCTGATGCTCAAGAATACACAAAAGACTAAAAATTATTTTAACAAGTATTGTTTGGCTCATATAGTACAATACATGCTGCCATACTACCTTTTATTTTATTCAATTTGGTTACAGAAATGATTTAAAGCTATTTAAATGGATCAAATCATTATAGAGAATTGTGAAAAAAGGAGAATAGTGAACAAAAAGCAACCAGTAGGGTGAGTTGCATAGCTATTCTTTACACCGAAACACCTTTGGTGCTTGGATATTACCTACATCAAATTACACACACTTGAAAGTAATGCTGTCATTAATCCTTCCTTACTTCTTGGCTATGCAAGATTTTAGTTAGAAGTATTACATTTGTTCATAGACTGATTCGTAGCTATTTGCAAGGGGCAATTCATAACCACTATGCAGTTCTTTTAACTTTTTAATTGTATATGTATAATTAAATCTCTAAAAGTCCTCTATAATTCACAATAGGTGTTGTACTTTCAGCTCAGTTGTAGCTGTATAAGTATTTGTTCGACACAGAATAAAGGTTTACTTTTGATACCCCCCTTTGATTTTTTGTAAATATACTTTGATTTCTGTTTCAATATGTTTTTTAAATGATACTCTTCGAGTCTGGTTTCTCTTAGAGCTAGAAACTGTTTTAATTTTAGGGGTTATTTCTACAGCAGACCGTTGTTTTCTCCCTATAGTTCCTCTAAGTTGAAAGAGGAATGACTTGAAAAATTCCTCCCGAGCAACACAGTTCCTTTCATAAATTCTAACAGACATAAAGCAACTGATTCTCACTGCCCCCCCCCCCCCCCGTCCTGGTTTTGGCTGGGATAGAATTAATTTTCTTTCTAGTAGTTGGTATAGTGCTATGTTTTGGATGTAGTATAAGAAGAATGTTGATAACACACTAATGTTTTTAGTTGTTGCTAGGTAGTCTATTTTTCAAGGACTTTTCAGCTCACATGCTCTGTGAGGTGCACAAGAAGCTGGGAGGGAGCATAGCCGGGACAGCTAGGCCAGCTGGCCAATGGGGTATTCCATACCATATGATGTCATGCTCAGCATATAAGGCTGGGGGAAGAAGAAGGAAGKGGGGGACGTTCGGAGTGATGGCGCTTGTCTTCCCAAGTAACCGTTACACGTGATGGAGCCCTGCTGTCCTGGAGATGGCTCAACACCTGCCTGCCGGTGGGGAGTAGTGAATGAATTCCTTGTTTTGCTTTGCTTGCGTGCGCGGCTTTTGCTTTCCCTATTAAACTGTCTTTATCTCAACCCATGAGTTTTCTCACTTTTACCCTTCCGATTCTCTCCCTCGTCCCACCCGGGGGGGGTGAGCGAGCGGCTGTGTGGTGCTTAGTTGCCGGCTGGGCTTAAACCACGACACGCCCCCSCCCCCCCCCCAAAAAAAAAAGCAACAATGAAATAAATTATCTTGGAAAAGGTTTTTTGTTTCCCGTACCAAATGATTTTACTCATCATGCATCAATGCACTTCTGTTTTTCATGGAATCAGAATTTTTGAGATTTTGAAACACGTTCAAATGTTTCACAAGACCTACAGAGCAATGGAACATGTTCCCTGTTCCATGGGGAGTGATAGTTTTCTCTTAGGATGTCTGACTTCAGAAATAGAAAGTACTAGTATTAAGTGCATTCTGCCTCACTTCCTGCTTCTTTTGAAAACTAAAGCCAAATTGCTTGTTAAAAGTGTAACGAATATATGGACATTCTGAATTTTGCTAACAGCTTTTCTTCTTCAAATCTGTGTTAGAGAAAAACAGAAAGGTCAGAAGTAGTCAAATGACTACTAGGCACTATCGTAAAACAGCTATTATTTAGTAAAGGAAGAGATACAGCCTAATAAATAGAACTCAGATTTGAGTATTAAAGCAGACAAACTTCAAAATCATCTTCAGTCTTCTTATGTTATAATGAATACTGAAGGTTTTTCACAAACTTGACCTCCCTCAAGAAAGTTTTGTAGCAGGGTGAGCAGGAGTAATGGAAGAATTTTATTTGGATACCTGCTTCAAATTAAGCACAGCAAAGTTCTCTCACAGCAAAGGTGAACAATCTAGCTGTTTGGCTTTTGTGTGCAACACGGTTTAAGGGACATGAGAAGAGGATACCTCCTTTTCCTTTCTTTTTGAGAAAACGGCTTTTTTTTTTTTTTGGTGGAACTAATAGAAATAGTCAGCATGTGGCAAGTTCAACTTCTATGATAAATGTATTCCAAAAACTTACTTTTGCATAAGCCTCTTCAGAGTTCTGTTTAATTTTGCACATCCCTGCTAGCATAGTACTTGAACTCAATGACAAGCCAGCCTTATGTCTGCCTATAGGTATACAGGAATATTCTTGTGATCAGGAGCTCCTCCTTTTTTTCCAGTTTCCTACCTAATTACTTAGCTCATATAAGGTACACAACTACTGTGTCAGTCTTTCCTGGGTCTCATTGTGATTGTGTCTTTCCACCTTAGGCTTTTTAATAGTTTGCTAAAGTTCTTTCAGAATTTATGTATCTATAATATGAGCAAGATAATGAGATAACTACATATCTGGACTTTCAAATCGTGATGTTAAGGGTGTACATCACATGTGAGAGGGCATTGTCTGATGGGGGATAATAGAATAATAGATAACAGAATTGCAACATATGCTGAAGCATTGTCATGGGATTAGGCTAGAGAGAGGAGACAGGACCTGGAGCCTGCAGGAGTATCTCCTGAAACAATCTAACTCCTGACCTGCTCTGGGTTTTGTCTTGGCAAGTACCTAGTAAAAGGACTATGGTAGCAGGCATGCAGTGCAGGGATCGGTAGAGAAAGTTCAAGCCGATAATGTAACCGAAACCTAGACACCTAACATTAATAGAAAGGGCATGTCTGCACTGGAGAACAAAGTTCTGTGCAGACATCCCTGAGTTAGAAGGACTAAAATCAGTGAATTTACTCAGATGAGTGAAATTCTGTGAGAATGTCTTACAAATTTGAGTCTGGCACCAACAGCTCTATCTTCTGGATGTAAGCTGGGCCATTCAGAGCAGTAGAGAGTGATTGCTACATATTCCCTAGCTACATATTCCCTAGGGTTTAGGGTTAGGCACAGAACACAACTCTATATAAATCTATGGCATAGACCTCAAAACCCCTGTATGACTAATTTTGCATAATAGCCTAAAAAGAGTCCAGAATGTCTAAAAATCAGTTATTATGATGCTCAAGCTGGTTGGATACCTATTCATAGGTCCCCACCTACATGAAAATCAATAGAATTTAATCACGTAAATAATATTGAAAATCTGAGTCTAAATTTAAGGTTTCTGTTTTAGAATGAACAGAATGTTTGAACCTGGACAGCAACAATATTTAATTTCTCTGTTTGTGAAGGTGTTTTTTGTTTATACTGTCATGTCTGCACATTTCTGAGAGATATTTTTTTTCCCTACAAAGTTACATGAGTGAATCTGATTTTAAATTTAGATATTCACCTGAATAAGACACGGGTTGAGTTTTTAAAATTAGCTAAGAAACTATGGTCTGGACTTTATTTTTTTGTAGGGTAGAGATGCACAGCTTGTACCCCATGTTGTGACTCTGCATGGAAAAAGGCAGATCTCATCTAGTGAACAACTGTTACAAAACTGGTGAGGAAATGAAGAACATGTATTAAGTCCACAGACATGAAGGATGCTTTGAGCAAAATACCCAGAAAAAAACCACCACAAAAACATCAGCCTTACCTGGTAATGTTATAGTGGAAAGAAGTAATGTCAGGAACACACACTTTCACATGCTTACAGACATGCTGCAGCCTTGAAAACTGGAAATACCTGCAGATTGCTTAATTCTAAATCAAAGGGATTTCTGAGAGTCCACAGTTGAGTACATAAAACCAGAAGATCATTTAACAAGAATTCTTCTTATTGGGAAGCACAGCAATTTCTCGTCTAACTTTTGACTCTTTTTTTTTTTTTCCTTTTTCTTTCTTTACTGTCAAATGTCTGCAAATAGTATTCATTCCCCCATGGCATTACGTGTCAACTATACTATTTTTAATGGACCACAAGTTTGCTACAAAACAGTAGTCCAAAGATCCTGAGGCATACATTAACCGTACAGTTTTTTATGTAGTGATGACTAATTCTCTTATATGAACTATATTTGTAGACCACCATAGCATAAAGGAAAGTCCACATCAGAATATTTTTGGGATCAGAAAGGCAGGATAGATTTATTAGACTTAAAACTAACAATAACAGCAAAGGTATTTTATACTTGCTTGAAAACATTTTTAATATGTTTTTATATCAGGAAGATGCAAAATGTATTTGTAACACCTTTGTACAGAAGTAAAAAACTGGAGAGAGAAACTCTAGGGATACGGTTTTAATTAACAAATGTCATAATTGGACAGCCTGAAAAAATATTATTTTTCAGTCTCTACAACAGCAAAAATGTGGTGTGCTCTTAAGAGTGTGCACAAGAAGTTAATCATAGTTACAAACTCACTGGGTTTCCTTACCTTGCCATCTTTGGTTTTCCTTCATCAAATACAGCAGCATTTCCTTGGAGTAGAAGTTATATATATTATATATATATATGAAATATATACAACAATATATATTGATTATTTATTTATTTATTTATWTAAGTATAAATATATATATGTTGAAATATCAATGAAATGAGTTGCTGGTTTATAGAGAAGTGGATCTGGCTTAGGTATTGCTATTTTCAGTTATTAGATGTAAAGGTGGAACACAAATTATATGTGACTAAATTATGCATTTTTTTGTTACAACATAGAGAAATTGTTACGTAGTTCTAATGTTTAGCTTTTGTTGAAGTATCCAGTTGTAACTACCTTATGAGCTTGGTAGCTTTTCTTTGAAAAACCAGTCAAATTCTAAATCAGAGATAAGGATCCGATATTGAATGTACACCTACCCATGTTGTGCATGAAACCACTAACTGGTATGTGCTTGTTTTCTTATGTTTTCAGGTCAATAAAATTAAAGGAATAACTTATATGTTAACATGAAGCCTGATATCCCTTTGGGTAAGGTAAGAAAAGTATCCATAGGAATACGACGAGAATCCCTTTGTATCATTAAGAGATATATTGATAGGATGAGAGGAAATGGCCTCAAGTTGCGCCAGGGGAGGTTTAGATTGGATATTAGGAGACATTTCTTCACCAAAAGGGTTATCAAGCATTGGAAGTGGTTGAGTCACCATCCTTGGAGGTATTTAAAAGACGTGTAGATATGGCACTAAGGGACATGGTTCAGTGGCGGACTTGGCAGCGTTAGGTTTACAGTTGGACTCGATGATCTTAAAGGTCTTTTCCAACCTAAATGATTCAACAATTCTATGATTCTATGAAGTTGTGTTGACAACCTTAGGCTGATCTCTTCCACTATGTGGCAACTACTTACAGGATAAAGTAATTTTTAACAGATAACAAATAATTTGAACTCTGAATAAATAGAATACATATATATATAAACTATTTCATTTTTATATGTATATATATTATACACATATTTACATATATATTTGTGTATATATATTTTTATATATACATCTATAAATGAAATGTGTGTGTGTATATATATAGAAATGAAATGTGTGTGTATGTATATATATAAATGAAAACAATTTTTTTCATATATGTACCAAACTTCTGTGATATGCTTAGAATCTACACATTTGGGTATTACAACATAATGAAATACAGTTCAAAGCAGAGTTCCACATGTGAATAAGGCAACAGATGGCAAGAATCCTCTAAGGCAGTCTGTATGCCAGAGTATAAATACTGCTGCAGTAAAACTAATCACAASAGGAAACTAAAGCCTGTAGATGATGTATCATTAAGCAAAATAGTGTAAGAATTTTGGACTCTCAGCTTGGCTGATTCAGTGAATCTGACCCTGTAGCAAGCAATTGTCAAGTTTTCTTTTCTGAAATAGAGAAAAAAGATTTTTAATTTTAATGAGATACATTTGCAGGGGATGGTGTGGAGAGACATTATATTTGTCCTTACTAGGTACAAGAATTATGTAAAGCCCTGGACATCTTTGAAAAGTATTCTGTGACAGCACTGAACTAGAAGCTGTGTAAATAAAAGCATAGGTGATGACTGCAAGACTTGCTCCAAAGAGAGGGTACAGCCTTCTGCCAGCACCCAGCTTGGGTAGCTCTGATGATAAAAAATTTACGTGGTATGTACTGCCTTATGCTTCTTGCCTTCGAGCCTGAAACTGGGATCTAATCAGACTTTCCAGTTGATGGTGTAACTCACAGATATTAGACATAGTCTTCTAGAAGGATAACTTTAGTCATATCTTACCGTTTTCTGCTCACTACACTCTGATAACCAACAACCCATACGTCGTCTCCCAGAAGTCAAACTGTGCAGTTAAATATTTGGCCTAAAGTAATTGAAATAGAGATGGAAATCTAAGTGTCTCATTTAAGGCACTTTAAGTCTAAAGAACTGTATGAAAGTTCTTACAGGAACAGTAAATAAAGAAGGTGCCATGATATTCTTCCCCAAGACCTGCCTTCAGTTGCACATCAGCCTCCAAGATGACAAGTTAGATATCCTTGGAGATGCTCAATACTTGCACTGCATGTTTCATATCATCTCAGGAGTGAAACTTTAAAAATTCAGTTGCATCTTTGTAAGCATTGAGCAAATAAAAATTGCTGTTTGCATCAATATAAACTTACTAAACAATGAAGTCCAGGTTAGGCAACTCAGACAGCATGATTCCCTGCTGTTCTGTATGACTGACCCAGCAGATCTGAGTGCATGAGGGGCTGATAAATCTGGCTGAATCAACATTGGTTCTTTGCCTATAGTTTTAAGCAAAATTTCGCTATATTGTCTCAAAGGTAGGATATATTTTGCCCCACTTATAGGTAGTCTTAAGCCCTAAGCATATTTTGACCATACCTGTATGTATGTATAGTACATGTTGAATAACTGGTTGCAGTTGTCCCTGGCTTTGATTGATAGATATTTATTAGTCTCTTACTGAAATCAGATTACTATGCTCAGCTTTAAGTAAATCAATAGGCCTTTCCAATTACACCAAAGTGTTGGAAGGTTTTTCTATGAAGAGATATACTGCTAAAAAGATGGCTCCTTAATAAAAGACGTGTGTAGATGTCTAGATTTCTTTTGTGTTGCCTTAAACTGAATAAGCAGGTGTTTTTAACTCTAGGAGCACTTTGTGTTTTTATTCTATTTTGCTTTCCTTTCAACATACACTTAAGAACACATTGTCACTACTGCTGATGGCTCTTTTTGTGTAAAAACCACTTATGTATAATACAAAAATTTCAAAAGAATTGAGAAAGATAGATAAGACTTTCTTGGAGATATACCTATAACCCTCTAGACAATATTTATAAAAAACCATTCTCTTAATGGGTGTGATATGCTGACACATTCACGCTCTCTGAACATTTTTAGGCAATCCCTCTGAAAATATGATTGCTGGCTGGTTTGATAGCAAATACAATCTGCCTCACTTTTGTGTGAGTTATGCACAGCTGTATCCGTAAAATAACCTATATGCTAATTGCACCAATTGGAGAAGGCTATATTAGTGCATGAAAGAAAATAAATAAGTAGTTAAGATTTTCTTTTTTATTGACACTCTCCCCTTGCTGTGTTCTCTCATGTTTCTTGTAAACCTGAAGTGAAATGCATCAGTGACTAAAATTTGGTGCACTATAAGCAGCCACCACTTCATCACTCTTCAGTCCCTTTAGTACTCTGATGGCATGATTGCAGGTTTCCCAGCAATGAGGCTCTTTCACTTCCATCTCTCAGTGGCTCCCCATTTACAAAATCCAGTGCTAAAGATGTAGCAAAATGCTGTTACTATGGCTACATGAAAATAACTTTTGAAAAACACAGTTGCCTCTTTTTTTCCCCACCTTTGCAAGAATATCAGCCCAAAGCTTGTCACTCACTTCTGAGGACCAGTCTGGAAGAAGAGTACCAGTACTTGCCTAGAATTTCTCTGTATGGTCCTACTTACACCAACTACTACAAAGCAACCTCCTGTAGGATCCTGTCAGCCCAGGTAAAATAACAGGCTTGTTTTTCCAATGTATAGTATTTGTTCACAGCGCTCTGATTAGCTGCTGTTTCTCTCCAGCCAGCCATACAACAGCTACAATTCATGAGGGAAATCAGGCTTTTTCTGGGCAAAACCAAGTCTATTAGAAACATTTTAACTGATCTACAGAAATGTATTACTAAATATTTCCTTTGTATATTTGATGCATTCAAAAAGAATTTCAGGAAAAAGAGAAGTCATGAGTGAGACAGGAAAAGGAGATATAAGGAGAAAATGAAATGCTTCTATGAAACAACAATGCTGCTCTGACAGAAGCAAAAGGCAGAGAGCTAAATGCAAAGACCTTTGGAGAGGGGTTTGAAGAGCTGTCTTGTAGCAAAATCAATTAATGAAACATAGCAGAGAGGCACCTTTGAAAGAGAGTAGATCATTCCAGTCTAGAAGAAAGTAGCCAGAAGAAACTGATTTGCTGAAGGATGCTTTCCTGGTTCACATTCACCACTACAAGACATTAAAATCAAAAGAAAACAAAACAAAACACAAACAAACAAACAAAAATCTAAACAAAAACAATCCAACCAAAAAAACCTAGTAACTATCTTATTAACACAACAGGTACTAATCTTTTCCAGCAGGCTTCTGTTTTCCACTGTCTTCTGGAAACTGAAAAATACACTTTTAATGTGATTACTTTTAAATTTTATTTACTTTTATCTAAGCACAATAATGTTTACGAGAGTTTTTGTTCCAGTTCAGTAATACAGTAACCTAAAAACAAAAAAACCAACCAAACAAAAAAAAATCAATTAACCAGTTATAAGTGCAACTAAATTATAAAATGAAAATACAAGAATATTGTTATTACTGTACAGGATATATTTATATCTATAGTGTTTGGGTAAAAACAGACTTTAACATACACTTAAAAAAATTACTTTCAATATTTCTATGTATTGCTTACCTGTTTTACAAAACTGCAGACTGGTAATTGCAGAGCAAATAGATACTTACACTATTATCCAACTACATTCACCCTTTTTTATATTAGAGAAAAGGTATCTATCTTTATGAAGTTACACTCACATGTATACATACACACCCATGTGCATATATGTATATATACATACACATACATATTTATATACAAATACATATGTTTAAAGAAATATTTCTTATGGATGCATTTACACAAGCAGTGGCAGAAAGGAGAGCCCTGAGAAACAAGTAACTTTTTCATTGAATGAACTTAAGTTTGATTTGTGTTTTTATACTCATAAATGTTAATATTCAGAAAATTAATTATAAACCACAAATTAGCTGAGCACAGTACAGAATTAAATCCAGAAAGATTCAAATGGCATCTGTTTTGTAGTAGAACATTCAGTACATCAGTCATCCACTTACTCAAGTCAATGTCAAAGCTCAAGTTGTTTTTAGTATTGTAAGGCCAAAGATTAGGTCTGTCTAAAAAAGGGAGAAAAAAACGTCACAGTGAATTATAAGAAAGCGGCAGAAATATATGATAGCTGAGGTAAGCATTAAACACTCAATAAAAAAATAATGGTTAAGTAAAGTAATTAAGTAGGCAAAAATAATTAACTGTAATTGAATTCAGTAATCATTTATTTCTGATGATACCAGATATAATTAATAGTCACTATTGTAATTCTTCAATTTGTTATTTATTTGGGGCATTTCACCTTGTAGCACGAATCTAAGTGTTATTTTATAAAAAGAAAATACATATGCATATACGTACGCTCACATACACATATGTATTTACATAGAAAATAAAGAAGTTTGAAAGAGCTTCTTCAGCTACTCTGTAGAAAATGAGTTCAGATACACAGTAGAAGACATAGCATGGTTCGTGAAGTCAAAGCACCCTAAGAAATCCAGGTCTATTTGCAACAAAAATCAGGGAGAAGTGAAAACTGCAAGACAAATTTTACAGACCTGATGGAAAATTATCTGATGTCAGAGGAAGGATTCCCCAGTAGCTAGATGCAGTGAAAGGATTGAATTACATTCTGGTTTATGAATGTTCATCTGGGTTGTTTATCCACTGCTTTTCCAGTGGATTACAGCGCTTCAGTTGTCTGGACCAGTCAGGGCAAGAATTTTTCTCACACACAACAAATTGCCAAAAAGTCTGTGTAGATAAAATTTCAAACTTCAAATCCTTTAGTATAGATTATTGCAATTATAAAAATCAACTATTATCAATACATGTATGAAGATGGACTTAATTCTATTTGCTTTCCTAGTTTCTATAATCCGGTTTTTAGATTTTCCTGCATTGGCCTGCTTCCACATCTGATTATTTGAGAGCTCTGGAAATGGATTTGGAACCTTATAAAAACGTAAGATTATCATCTGTTCTAGTTTTGCTTATAGCCAGATATATTATAACATTAGCTTCCCAGCTGAAAGATAATAAAAATATTTAAGTGGACTTACAAGTTATTGAAAATAATGTTTAATTATAAATTTGATGATGCAAATGAATAAAGATCTCTACAGAAAATTAAAATGGCTTAGTGCCAATGTCAAAGCAGTTCTATCCATATTTTATCCAGAATTTACTTATTTGCGAAAGTTGTAATTTTTCCCTGTGCATAAATGTGTTGAGAGGTGTTCTCTCAAGTGTATGCTGCCAAAGAAAGGAATTCTGGATATTGAATATTTTTCAGTGTTTTGCACATCCCTGGATTTTAAAACTGATTCTTCATGTAAATGATGAGTGTCAGAGAGACCAGAGCTGCAATGTCCAAGTCTCAAGAGGACTCATTAAACTGAGACTGTTTATAATCTTGTCCTTGATGTTCATGCACAAGTATCATTCTGTCAGTATCCCTGGAAGTGCATTCCTCTTCATAGCACATCCAGGTGCACAGACTGTGTAGGTTGCATGTTTACTACTGTTTACTAGCTGTAGTAAAAAAGGAAGGAACATGGCACTTAGAATTAAAGCCTGAGCTTCCATCACTAGCAACATTGTGACAGCAATAGTACTGTAATCGACTTGACTTTTCTATTGTGTGTAATGATTTTCCAGGCTTAATATCTTTCCTAACCGAAGTGCCATAGAGATGAAACTTACAGTTGAGTATTGGATGGTTTGTTTAGTTTGGGGTTTGTTTTTTGAAGGTTTTTCAATCCAAATGGTGTCGCATGGTCTATTTCATGTAGTTTAAACCAAGTGAGGAGGAAAGTGGTTTATTGATTTCTGAATGATGTCTATGTAACTGCCAATCAGTGAGCTGTAGAGTCAGGATCTATGTCAACAGATAAACTACAATACTAGACAGTTACAAAATGTTAATAAACATTTTAATTTTTAAAAATATCCTTCTGTAACTCATCCCCAAAAACCTCTAATCACAGACACGCACCTTTGCTCTCCCTGGCCGTGTGGGCTGTGCTCTCCCCATCCCCTCCCCGGCCTGCGGGTGCCCCCTCGCACCCCCGGGCAGTCGCAGTCRCTYSGGCTCCAGGGTGGCCCCCGCCGCCCCCAGACCCTCCGCCCCCGCGGTGAGGCAGCCCCGGCGGTGCCGGGCGCACCCCGGTGCCGGTCCCTGCCCGCGGGGGGCAGCGCCCCGGGGCGCCCGGGGGAGGCAGTGCCGGTCTCTGCCCCATTACAGATCTTCACGTTTCTCCTATATTGCATCTCAAGGTGACCTTTTCTTTATTACAGAGTCTCTCGGTAATCCCCTGGTAACTGCTTCATCCAGTTGATGGTCATCTTCATCTTTAACATGACCAGTTTTGGGGCAGATGCCGTTCCAGGCAGCCTGGTGTATTTGATTCATTGACAGTGTCTACACCCATATTCTTATCTTGAAGAACGTTGTTACACAGGACTTTTGCCAAGGGTGAGCCATGAAAGCAACCACCAATACGTATACAAAAATACATGTGTGTGAACATATCTATACATGTGTATTTTTGCAGAAGACATTTTCTATATATTTATCTATACACACAGGTATGTGCATGATATTCTTATATTTCCTCACCGTCTTTCCATCCTTCTCCGATGCACTTTTTCAGTTTTAACCTTCAAACAATGAACTGCTCCTCTCTAGCCCTTATTCCAGTAATTTTAACTAAGCTGTTGACATTTTCTCTTGTCAGGCTTAGAGCAAAATTGATTTAATTTTTGATTTTTGATTTAATTATTGCCATAAAATTATCAAAAATTATCAAAGCACTGTCATCTAAAACAGAGAATGATGTTAAGGTGTCAAACTAGTCAAGCAGTGTACATGCAAATCTGTGAAGACACTGGTGCAATGCTGTATGAAGATTGATACAAATAATATCGTTAGATGCCAATGGAGGGAAAGACCCCATAAAGTTGTTTGCTGGGTATTCATGATGTGATAAACATGTCTGCAAGAATCATTGCTAATTTATATTTTAGCCTGCAAAGTTTCAGTTGCTTCAGCAAGGTGTTGTAAACTCATTACTGATACAATCTCTGATACACTGCTGTAGTTCTGAAGCATAAAATGTCCTTTTTGCCCCCCATCTTCCTTCTGCTTTTCTCCATTTCCCGATTTTAATTTCTTTGTTGGTAGCACTACCTTATCTCTTCTATGGTCCCATTCTCCCCACTCTGTCTGCTGTAATATATTAATTAAAAACAAACAAACAAATCAAATCCTCCCTCCCTACTAAGAATGATGATTTACCTGCACTTTGACAGCCATTAACTCTCATGACTTAAATTCTGTGCTTTGTCCTTTTATCTTCTACTTTCTATGGGATTTTACACTGTGTGTTCATGAGTCAGGAACCAGGTCTAAGGAGTGGTGGAACACTCACACATAAGGATTTATCCTGCCATCTGATGAATAGTGGAGGGGGACACAAATGCATTATGTTCCTTCCCCCACCAACAGAGAGTCTGCGAAGCCAAGTAGTTCTGATTGCATTATATGCACTGGAAAATGTATAGTTTCAGGCCCCATACTTCCATTTGAAATTTGTGGAAAGAAATACTCACATGATATGGGATATTAAATTAATCTGGGGCAGCACAGGCATGCCAGGCCCCCTTAGCTACCAGTACTTTCAAGAGGCATAGAAAAATCTGATACATCCAGACTATCATGGAGTCTACCAATTCTGTGTCACAGGTGCAAGGGATCTTGCATACAGTAAGTGTTCTGATATCAAGTGTGATGCATTCTAATGTAACTGTTTTTCATGCTTTGAAACCTGAGTGGCTATTAAAAAGAAGTTATAAGTGACCAAACAAACGGTAAACCATAAAAGGCAGTTTGTAAAGCATGGTTTTAAAATTAAAAGTATAAAAATGGAAGAAAAAGAAATGAATGAAACTAAAAACTGAATAAGTATTGAGATTTGCTAATATTCTTTCAATTTGAAATTGGCAAAAAAACTGAATGAAAATAAGTCCTCAAACATTGATTGTCATTACATAAAATATTTTTCGTCTTTTTTTTTTTTCCTAGAAGCCCAGGACATTTGTAGCACCTCACTTTGTTTTCTGATAAAATACAGCTCAAGATCACAAGGATTTAATTATTATAATTTTGAAAATAAGAAATGTCAGTAAAACACAAGAAAACTTCTGAAAGAAAGTTTCTTCATATCACATATAACAGCTGAGAAACATTTTTAAGTTTCTGTCAGGGGTCTTTGAAAGTGCCATACAGTAACAACTTCGGATTCGTATCTTCAGACAAATTGCTTCATATAGGAGAAAAGCTAAAAAATCAGAAAAAAAAATGAGAACCTACTGCAATGTAATAGCTCAAAAAATGCAAACTACTTCCAAGTTTTACCGTTATTTAAACCTTGAGACTCTGACACTAACCTGATCATATTTGCCTGGTTTTGGCAGTTTTAACAACTATAAAATAATAAAATAAAAATTGAATTATTTGTTTCCTAGCAAAGCTGGGAGGGAATAGGTTTTCTGCACATTGCACATAGACATGTAAGGCATGATCAGAGACAAAATTTTCAAGTTCTTGGGCTGAATTAATCATGGAAGAGACTTGAATGTATTGAACTGAAAGAACCTGAATTTACTCTTTCCCTCACTCTCTGGAACCATTTTTCTTTGAATAATTACAAAATGCCCAAACTACCTGAGTATTATTCTCTTTCCCTTTCTGCCTGTCTGCCTGCCTGCCTCTGTTTTTGAAATGAACCATTTTGGGGTTTTGGTGTGGTGAGKTTTTTTTTTTTAAATATTAAAACAGGCAGTATGGTGAGTGGAACAGTAGATGATAAGAGATCCTGCCAACGAATTGATTAAGAGGAAGAAATGGAGAGGAGACACCTGGAGAAATAGAATGCTGATAGAGGAAGAGACATTTTATGCTTCAGAACTACAGTGATATTTATTAGAGATGACATCAGTAATGAGCTTCCTCAGTTGAACTGTCTCCCACCTATGTATTTATAGCCATGGTTTCCATTTTAATGGGTCAATATTTTACAGCAAAAATCAACTTCCCTGAAAAATGCTCAGCTGCATGTTTCCTGTCTACACCTGTTCATGGCAGTGTTTTTTTCTTCCTGGAAGTCTTAGACAAATACATTGGAAAACATTTGTGTGTTTCCAAACACCATGTTATACATTCTACAGTAACTAAGTATATAGTTGTTGTTGTTGTTGTTGTTGTTTTTTTTTTTTTTTTTTTTTTTTTTTTTAAACAGGTATTCAATAAAGAACAATCAGAAAAATATTCTCTGACAAAAATGAATTAAATAGTTACAGAAAAGTCTTGAGATCTTTAAAAATGGTTATTTAAATGTAGATTGATAGCTTGGAGTCTCAACTTGTCGAAGCCCTTTTGTATGTGTGGCAAAAGTGAGAAAATGGCTGTAGAACATATTGGTATTTTGCTATGCTATAATCTTTGCCTCTGCTCTGCATTTGGTTTACAAAGACATAAATATAAAGCACTGAAGGATTAAAGCCCTTAAGTTTTAGTTCGGTGTTTAAGTGTAACTCATTGCTTCCTCCACATTGTGCTAGGGTCTGGTTGAGCCCTGCATTGAATTAAGCTCAAGAGAGAACACACGTGACTGGGTAACATTTTATTCCCCTATTCTTTTTGTGTGTATTGCACCATGCTCAGATGGTTTTGGAGCTTTAAACCTACGTACAAGTACACTGATGTAGAATCTAGGGACATGATTGTATTTTTTCTGAATGGCTTTGTACTGTCATGGAAAGCTCTGCATTATAACAATTAAAGAAATAATTATTTGCTTCGTTTGAATATATATGTGTATTATTCAGGTTTTATTAYTGCTAAATATATTCCCTTGGGACAAATTAGTGATCAGAGTTCCTTAAAAATGTAAATAAACATAAATCCTAGCACAAATGGATGGCATATTATCCATTCCCTTCCTCTTCAAAATTTTCCACATAATGATTTAGCCATTTTTCAAAGTACACAGTATTTCTACTCCAAACACATACAATGGGTTGGAGGGGTTAAAGGTGGAAGAAAGTGAGGCAAAAATATGGTCTTTAAGAACATCTACCCTTCTAGTGAGAGTAGTGCAAGATTATTTTTTTTTTAAGCAATAATGAAACTTTTTATTGATACATTATAAAACAGTGTGATGCAATTCTTAACCATGTTATACAGCATCATACTGACTTTTCTTTTTCTTGTCTGATCTGTCTCAGAACTGTGTCTAATATTTTACAAATATAAAAATAAGTAATCACAAGACACACAGGAAAATTATAGATTGTGTAACTGCATATAAGACATGATTACACAAAACACAACTAACCAGGTAGGTCTGTTCAGTTCTTAAAAACAAAAGGACTCTCAAATGAGAGAAAAGATCTTTTAAACTAAATGTTTGCTAAAAAAAAGATTTGGTTCTGTACTTCTATATTATTTTTAACTGTCCATTATGACAAGCATTTTGTCTGCAAAATAATCCATACATCACTGGCTGCTGGATTTTCCCCAAAAGCAAAGACCAAATTGGTACCATATAAGGACAGATGACATTAACGAAGTCTAACTATACCAAGAACATTAAATTTATGATCACACACCTGCAGATGGTGCTGTTCCACAACATTTCCTGCATAAAATAATTTTAAAATGCATCAGTTGGTCTATTCTTTGATCTTTCATTATATATTGCCATACAGTACATGCAACTTTTACATAAAATGGTTGGCTGTGTGTGAAGGCCAAACTAGATGGAAAATGATACATAAAGATGTAATGTTTCCCCATCCCAAAGATACTTCATTTTTTGTCCACCCCTTCTTACTATAATGGTAGCAGTTACCCAGTGATGTCATATTTCTTTTTAATAGTGTGTAGTATTTTAACATTGTTGTTTGTGAGACCAAAAATTGAAGTTACTTAGAGAGGCTGTGTTTTAAATTGTGTTTCCATTTCAAATGTGTTACAGTGTATAAACAATTGTTAGCAAATGTTCTCCTACAGAATATTATTACTTATGGGCTACAGATTAAGAATTATACTATTCTCACAAAGACTGTGGGGGCAGTAGAAATAAAATATTGCTCCACAGAGAGAAAAATTTTCAAAGCTGTGTTTATTGCCAGAGCAGAAAACTAAGGGTGACGTGTGTTATCAAGTGAATTATTTCATCCTTCTATACTATAAATTCAATGTGATTTCCATTGGAACTAGTTGTATTTGTTTTATTATTCCATAGTTTTTCATTTTTTAATCACAAATGAAAGTATCACTACTACTACTACGACTGCTATTATTGCTAGCAGTGCTGCTGTTACTTTCACTGTTAATTTGTACAAATCACGGCTCTATACTTCATTGTCTCTCTATGGAGAGCCTAATTCTAGTCTCCATTCCAATGGGACAGTCCTGTTTAAATCAATAACACTGCACCAATGGAAATCAAACCAGTCTCTGAAAGTAAATTATGATTTCCATATTTTAGAGCATAACAAGACTTTGTAACTGTATTTGAGCATAAAAAACACTCAATTTCAGAAACATTTCTGTAAGATATTAACACACATTGCAGGAGAAACCCTAAATACTTCAACAGAGATATTTTTTTTTTCTATGTGACAATCTCAGAACATTTATATTTTATAAAAGTAAGGAATAACAATGAATTTTACTTAAACATTTAACTCTCCAAAGTTTTTGGCAGTATATAAATCAAGAAACATTAAACACTTTTAAAAATAAAAAAAGATATGCATATGATCAGCAGATATTAAGTTTTAGTTACAGGGTAAGTTGAAGGAATGTGAGTGGTTTAAATGGGAAATCTTTATCCACTGGCACTAGTGGGACTATTTTCATTGACTTCACTGGTGTCATAATTACATATGCTGTTCTTCCAGTCAATGTCACTCATTAAAACCAGTGGGAAGTCAGAATATTTCAGGGCTATAAACATAATTATTGAGTTTTCTGTTGGTTTTGCTGGGATATTTACTTTGAGGGTCTATGTTGTGCCTTCTCAAAAAGAAATACACCAGAAATGATTCACTACTATTTCTTGGGAGAAGGAATGGATCACTCACTCTGTGGAGTAAACAGAGGATTTGATAATTAATAGATTATCAGGAGATCCTTTGGATGTCCTGTGCATCTTCAGTATCTCTGACACTTCACTTCACTCACTGTTGTATGTGGAATTTGGTCTCCAGAAAGAGAAAAGATGTCTTCAAAACTTCCTAGTCCCTCAATTTAAATTTTGCAATGATATCTGTCAATACATGATCAAACTGATTTATGTCATGTATACCTTCAGTTTCATGGTGATAGCTTGTGGACTCATGCTTCTATGGGTTCATTTATGATATTATGATGTTAAGCTCTGAATAGAACTCTTAATTTTTGCTCCATCTTGATTCCTTGTTAAAAACTTAACCTACTGCAAATCTGCTTCAGATCTGTTGGTAATACACGTGTTCTCAAATGGGTCAGTCTAATGTCTGTCCATACCAGGTACTTGGTTCTTGGCTCTTACAGACACACATTGAAGTGGTTTGGATTGCCTGTTGCTGATATAACTATTTTTTGTCTTCAGACAGCAAGATTTTTCAAACTTGCTCATACTCAGGTTCCACTTTATGTGCTGTAAAGTGACTTACTCAAGCAGTATAATGCAGTTCTGCAAAATATTAGAAAAAACTTTAACTTATTTTTAGTAGAAATTTGCTGAAGATTAACTTTGGCAATGGAAATAAATATACAAATAAAATACTGACTATTCTTGACAAACAAACAATCAAACACACTAAATTGGTAGTTGTTAGTGATCTGGGGTAGGGGGAGTGGGTGTCAAACCAAGAGAAAATACCATAAAATCCCCAAATTCCCTGCTATTGATTATTATTTTTGCTCTTTGTACATAATTATGTGTACTGTCAGGGACATGGAAAATAGTAGTATTTTCAGTGCTTGTTACGTATTTGTAACAAGTTGATTTGTAAATATCCAAACTGAATTTGCTACATATCTCTTCTGTTTGACTGTACAACACTAGTACATGTCATGTAATTTGGACAGAAATGGATTCAACTTAAGGGCTCAGCAGATAAAAGCCCAGTGCTCTGACCATATGTGCAATATAAATGTTTTTTTACTTTTTTTTGTTTTTTTTTTTTTTTTTTAGGAACTATTATCGCTTTTTCATGTTTTCAGAGTGTGGGGAGGCAGGAGGGTATCCCTACAGTATAACTAAACAAGACAATGATGAGACATTTGGCTAATTAATGAATTAATTTAACTACTATTTAACTGCATAGTACTTTCTGGAAATGAAAATTCTTTTGTTGTGTACTGAAGATAAATTTGGAAGAAAGGAATGTGAATTAACTCATCTATCTTGTCATAGAATAATCTACTAATGTAAAATTTTTCATTCTACTTTCAGAGTTGTGGCCACCTGCAGACTTAATATGAAAGTCTTCAAATTCATTGTTTTCTACTTATGTGATACATATTTCTTAAAGGCATTCATTGGTGTACAGTGTGCATAATACACTGGTTATATTATACAGAGATTAATCTTTAACCCATGCTGGAAAATATGCTGGAAAATATTTCCAGGTTTTGATTAGTTTTCCCTGCTCTTTGTTATAAAAATCTTATTTCCTTCCATCCTCAGAAAGTTGATGGTTACCCTAACTTACTCCTATCCTTTGAGTCTCTTGATTTTTTTTTTCTCCCCAGTTCTAACTAGTGTAGCAAAAAGCAAAAACATCCAAGTAGTCAGATTAGAAACTCCCATTTTCTCTTAAAAATGAGGTTTACTAAGCTGATGTCTACAGTCTCCTAAAACCAAAAATTAGAAAGTAATCCCTAATGTGTTCTCATGGTATGTTTAGAGAAGGGCATCAGAAAAGAAAATTAGATGACATTTGTAGAAAGTGATGCCATGTATCACACAACATGTTTCAGTTCCATTTGGAGAAATGCCAGTGCAGGTTTCTGTTTATGTTGTGCAAATGACAGCCTGTTCTGTGCTAACAAAAAGTCTGTTTGGCAATATGCATAACAGGTTTTTGAAAAATCAAAATTATATGTTACTTAAATATATTTAATTTCTAAAATAACTTTCTTTTTGTGTATGAATTTACTGATTTGATCCAATTTGTTCTACTCCTTATTTCTATAAATAATTACAATTGTGTGTTTGATAATAGTGTCTAAACAGTTCATTACTATTGTGTTTAGAAGAGTTGAAAAACTAGTTATCTAAAATTTTAGTTTGCCATTGAATATAAGTTTAATGTTTAGTCTAAAATTTTGAGTTCTCTGTTACTGATCTCTGTCATACCAGGGAGGTCAGCACTGGACACAGTACTCCAGCTGTGTCTCACTGGTGCTGAGTAGGGCATAACCTCCTTTTGCTTGTGTTGTGGTTTAACCCGGCAGGCAGCCAAACACCACACAGCCGCTTGTTCACTCCTCCCACCCCCACAGTGGGATAGGGGAGAGAATCGGGAAAAAAAAAAAAAGAGTAAAATTCGTGGATTGAGATAAAGACAGTTTAATAGAACAGAAAAGGAAGGGAAAATACTAATACTAATAATACTAATACTAATAGTAGAATAGGCAAAATGAGTGATGCACAATGCAATTGCTCACCACTTGCCAACCGATACTCAAGCATCAATCACTACTTCCTGGACCACGCCTCCTATTTATATACTGAGCATGGCGTCATATTGTATGGAATACCCCGTTGGCCAGTTGGGTTAGCTGTCCTGGCTATGCTCCCTCCCAACTTCTTGCGCACCTGGCAGAGCATGGGAAGCTGAAAATTCCTTGGCTAGTGTAAACATTACTTAGCGGCAACTAAAACATCAGTGTGTGTTATCAACATTCTTCTCATACTAAATCCAAAACACAACACTAAGAAGAAAATTAACTCTATCCCAGCTGAAACCAGGACAGCTTGCTACTGTATTTCAGTACAGATCTACGATTACACCATGTCAGTACATCAGCTTCTCATAGTAGAATAATTCATTAAATGCATCACATTTAAAATTAATTTTTAATCATTCATTTATGTATAGACTGTTCTGAATACGAAAGTCACATATCGTGTTTTTCTCCATTTTTACTTCAGCAGAAGCCATTGTACCTGGAAGCTATTTCAGCCCCCAGGCTTCAGAATTTCAATTTTGAAAGGAGTGGTCCTTCCAATCATGGCCCCCTGGTATCCAGTTGGCACAACTTGGGCTAGAGTGTTCATGCAAAGATTATTTTCAGTTTAATTCGAAGAGAGAGAGAAATACCTGTATTTTTTGATACCACTTATTTACCAGTTGAGACAATAATTTATATGATTTGAGTACCACCCATTTAATCTTCAACTAGTGTGTATAGAGGGGAAAAAAAAAAATCTCTGAGAGTGAATAGTTTTCCTATACAGCCAGTAAAAAAGTTCAGATCCAAAAAACCAAGAGAAAGCTGAAAAGAAAAAAAAAAATTAGAGGGTTTTTTTCTTTTCTTTCTTAGGATACTGAGTCAGGATAAATGTTATGTACAAAACTTTAATATATAATGAAGTTACCAGAGTATTGTAGGGCAACAATTGTTGACTTGAAATAGGACTGAAATATATCCAAGGTTACTCAGCTGGCACTTGCTGAACCTCAGATCCCCTGTTATCAAACTGCAAGGCTACACATTAGTGTCCTGGTTTCAGCTGGAATAGAGTTAATTTTCTTCCTAGTAGCTGGTATAGTGCTGTGTTTTGAATTTAGTATCAGAATAATGTTGATAACACACACTGATGTTTTAGTTGTTGCTAAGTAGTGTTTACACTAGTCAAGGACTTTTCCACTTTCCATGCTCTGCCAGGTGCACAAGAAGCTGGGAGGGAGCATAGTCAGGACAGCTGACCCAACTGGTCAACGGGGTATTCCATACCATATGATGTCATGCTCAGTACATAAACTGGGGGTTGGTCAGGGAGGGGTGATTGCTGCTTAGGGGCGGCCTGGGCATCGGTTGGCAAGTGGTGAGCAATTGCATTGTGCTTCACTCGTTTTGTATATTCTATTCACCTCCCCCCCCCCCCCCCCCGCCCCGTTTTCTCTTCTATTAAACAGTCTTTATCTCAATCCACAAACTTAACTTTTTTTTTTCTTTCCGATTCTCTCCCCCATCCCACTGGCAGGGGGAAGTGAGTGAGCGGCTGTGTGGTGTTCGGCTGCCTGCTGGGTTAAGCTACAACAATTGGTTAATGCCCTTTTCCTGAAAATGAATGGGCTGGATTTGCTTCTTTTGTAATATTTTTCATTAAAGCATATAAATAAGCCCAAATATTTTATCAATACAACACTCTCCCTCATCATCTCTAAAACAAGTATCAAATGATTGGGACTGTGTATTAATGAGTGAACGTCTGGAATACTTACATAAAAAATTAAAATGCTTAACTAGATTGCGTAGAACTATCTCAAGACATATAGCTTTTTGTACTTAATTAATTGAATCTGATTCCTGAGGATCCATTTTCMATGAATTGCCAAAGAGATAATTAATTATTCTTCATATCTGAGGAGACTCACTTCTATTTAAGGTTCACTTTAAACATCTCACATAGGTTTAGAGTGCCCATGTTCAGGAGACCAGACTCCATGTTTGGCCCAGGAAAAGGTGTAGGATGTTGCAGGGAGCAGCTGAGAGTGATGATGTTAGATGCCCCAGGTTAGATAGTGCAGATACACTATGTCACTATTCGCCCAAAATACTGACATAGGGAATATGGATGTGGCTTCTTTTGACCATAGGCCAGAATTATTTGTTGACAAATGTGGCAAAGTACTGAAATCAGTACAACTGAATATATTTCTCCACCAGGGAATGTGGCCTATATCAGAGTTACTTTACAAGTGCGAATCTTAAAAACAATTAATTTACAGCAGGATTCCCTAGGAATAGAGGCAGACTGAGGATTTTCAGTATTAGAAAGAGGAGTTTGTCTGGTAAAAATAAACAAAAGTACAGATCCTGCTAAGCTACTTGAGATAACTGCCATACCAACGTCTGTGTCTGAGTTTAGGCATCTAGATTCAATTTGTAGTCAGTGGGAAAATGCAAGCACTTGAGTATTTAGTTCACCTAGCAAACTTTGAATGTCTACTTTTATCCATGAGATGAATCATGATTTAAGAGTGACTGTCTCCTTCAACCATAATGGAAGGTTAGGATGGTTATATACATACAGCCGTATTTGTTCTGGTGAATCCCTACTTCACAATAGTCCACGTTTCTAGGACTAAGTGTCTCCTAATCATTAGACCTGTAAGGTTGATAAAACAGCCTTCAAATTAGATTTGTGAAGGCAAGAAAAAAATAATAGTATCTGCAAATGTTTCTTACAGTCTTGTGCTCCTGTTAGATAACTACTCATGTTAAGTAATATACTCAGTGCAACRCTGCAACTGGATAGGTCTCTTGGTCATGTCTAATTGCCTTTATAAATAACAACTTCTCGTTACTGCCAGATCACAGTAACAAAAGCATATGTAAACTCAAAACTGTCAGGAACGTAACATGTTCACCACTGGGAAATCACTGGTATGTGGATAGCTTGTTTATACAAATACAAATAATTAAGTTATGCATTTCCCATATTCAAAATGGCAGCTAGTGTACTGCAAATAGAATTTCACAGGATTTTATTATAAATTTAAAAAGCAATTTAAAAAAGTGCACTTCAGCAAAGTGATTGCCACAGAAAGATAGTAAAATAATAACCCTAATGGTAACTGCTGAGATTATCTGTTTGGGGTTTGTTTGGGTTGGTTTGTTTGGGGTTTTTTTGTCCCTACTGTTATTTAGAAAAAAAGTTAAAATTGTGCATTTATAAGACTAAGCAGATTTCCCCCTTCCTCACCTTTTATACTCACCCCCCCTCTCTACCTGTCTTTTCCACACAAAAATAATTTATGAAATAATAAGCAGCAAAGAAAAGAGAATAACACATTTTGAAGAATAAAATGAATCTTTTATATGAGTTATGAGGTATAACAGGTCTTGTGTATTTTAAAGCATAATGGTCTGATTTCTGTTTGCATCATTGTGGAGATGCCATTTTTTGCAAAGGCAGCATAAGAGGTGTGTACTGTGTGTTTATTGGTGCTTTGAATTAAGTAATTGATGGAGATAATTCTATTTTAAAATTGTTCTTTCTCCTTTTTTAACAATGCCTTTGATTACAAATCATTTGTACATACTTGGGAGAGAGGTACCTTTAATAACTGATCAAACAAAGTGAGATTAAAGGAAATAACAAATTTCTATCTTCTAACCTCAATAATGTTCAGTTAATGATAATGACATGACACATTTGAACTTGTATGATAAACAGAAAAAAATAATGAAACAAAAATAAGTTGAGTCAGTGAAGATAAGTATGATAATTTTATTCAGCTCAATTTCTCTTTCAAAGGAGCATATAATTGCTCTGATATTTTGTTTCCAACTACCTTGTCTCTAAGCCAATATAAACTAAAGGCAAACTATATTACAAGCTCCTCCTTCTCCCTGCTGTTTATCAAAACCTTATCTGACTGAAAGATTCAAAGCCCTCAGTCACCTTTTTGGGTCCTGCTCATATTCCAGTTTTCATTGCGAGGTGAAGGTGTTGGGGTTAAGGGAACAAGGGAGTTTCAGTCTGGGGGAGATGACACCCCATGAGGAATAAATGCCACCTGGTTGCAAAGACTGAGATGCAGGCAATATGCCAGGTACAAAGTGTGTTCCTTGACACATCTTTTGAACATGTTGTTAATTTTTAACGTTCAACCTTTTCCTTTCTAATTGCTGTAATGCTAAAACGGTAATTTGTGTTCACAAAATACCTTTCAAGAATTTTCTCCATTTTATTCAAAGTAAAATGGATTAGATTACTTTAAGTGTCAGGATTCACCCCATCTCTATCTGAAGCATGGTCCAGGGGTGGTGGTACCTATCCAGTTACAAGAACAATCTCATTTAGACACCATACAATAATGACTGACATCCACCGCTGCTTAATTGTAAGCTCCTGAAAAATCAGTTGGTAATTAGCTAAGTTTCAGGGTTTTTTCCACCTTTCTTAATAAGGTGTCATAACTTTTTTTATTATTTTTATTATTCTGAAACTAGAGTGATCAAGTACTATCAGCTCAGAAGTGAGTTTTGTCATTTCCTTCACCTTGCCTTTATACTTTAAATCATATTAAGATCTGTTTAAATACAGTTGGCACCCACTGCAGTAGCTTTTAACATCTCCTAAGTGGGATTTTTGGTACAACTAATTCTACGGGATGCATAACCTGTCTGATTTAGGTAATCTAAATATCATAGTTATACCACCGGAATCTGAACTGTACTGAACATAATAAAACAGTTGGGGAATTCCAGTATCTGCTCTAAGGTAACACTCTCACAAATATATCAACATCCAACTTGCACTTCTGTCCAGTCTCATTTTATACATCTCTCTTGCAAAGCTTTATGCAAAGCTATATACAACTATGATGTTTCTTGAATCAGTACTGGATTTAATAAATATTGGATTTCATGTTGTGACTTCCCAGGAACATTAAATAGATATTAAAATAGGTGGGGAACAATACCAACATTCTGGGGGGAAAATAGATGTCTGCTTGGATTTGTGCAATACCTCATACAGTGGAATGTTAATCTTGAATCATTTAGATTAATCTGTAATACATAAAATTAGACAGTATTTTGTTTTGTATTCAATTTATGAATAGGAGTTAAAAAAGATATTACAAACAGAAGTAGCATAAGTTTCCTAATAATATCAAAGTTGCGTTATCATAAGGCATAGTATGAACACCTATTTTCTTGTTTGACTATTAAAAAGCTGAACTGAATGAATGTTTATTATAGATGTGTTATTCATGTATTAATTATTTATAAACTGTATGAAGTTCCATTTTATATATAAAACGTGACTGTCAATAAATTCTGATAGCAACTGGAAGAAATTTAAATGTCTCTCCTAGAGAACATATTCATAAAATGCAAAATGTGGGCCTTTTCTTACATGTGTCTCTAGAAACAGAGTAGTTTTTCATTGCTGACACATCTGCTATACTTTACTTTGTTTTTCTTCTTCTCAAACTCAGAATAATTCTCAGGAGAAAGGTCTTTTATTAATAAGTACTGCTTGACATTTACCTTTACATACATGATAGATATTTGAAAATGAGCATCTGTCAATGCTATGGCGTCAAATTTAAACTTATTAGTCATGCAAATAACTTGGCCTACAGATCTCATTAGCACCTGTCCTGATTCCAGCTGGGACAGAGTTAACTCTCTTCCCTGTAGCTGGAGGGGGTGCTGTGTTTTGGGTTTGGCGGTGAAAGGAATGTTGATGGCCCATTGATGCTTTGGTCGTTGCCGGCGCACCCGACAGCCTCCCCCGCCCTTCAAGGTGCAGGGGGACCTGGGGGGGGGAGCATAGCCGGGGTGGTTGACCCAGCTGGCCAATGGGGTATTCTATACCATGTGACATCATGCCCAGCTTAAAAACCGGGGGTGGTCCCTTTGGGGTGGGCGCACGGTTCGCGGGGTTTGGTGCAGAACACGTGGGGGTGAGCAGTTGCATTGTGTATCGCCTGTTTTGTATATTCTGTTATTGTTGTTATCATTGTTATTATCACTGTTCTACTTTGTTTTATTTCCATTATTAAACTGTTTTTATCTCAACCCGCGGGTTTTCCTCCGTGTGCCCTCCCGATTCTCTCCCCCATCTTACCGGAGTGGGGGGGTGAGCGAGCGGCTGCGTGGTGTTTAGTTGCTGGCTGGGGCTAAACCACGACAGCACCTTTTCAAATTTTCAGACAAACAAAATAAAAACACCCTAGCAGAACAAAACCAAACCAGTTCTCCCCCTTGTCAACATTAAAGAATTGCCAGTTAGAAATTTGCAAACCTATTACAATAATATTAAAGATAAGCAAAAAAGGATGTTTAAAGGTTCTGGTTATATTAATTCACCTTTTCCTCTAGTGAATTTAAATTGAAAGTTTAATTTACAACAGTGGATTAAAAAATGGATGTTAGCTGTTAGAGATATAGCTTGATCAAAATCCCATGATGCTATTTAAAGGACAAAGTGAATTAATCTTTATCCAAGTGTTTCAATGTTACATATTTTGTCAAACACTCAGAAGAGATACCTCAAAGATATTATTCAATCTGAAGGTTTGGGTGTTTTTTGCATAAAAGATTTTTTTTCTTGAATTTGAACAAATCTGAAAGGGAGCAGACAAGCCTTTCTTAAAACATTTATCACTTTGGAAACAAAAATATTCAGATGTGTTTTATTTCTCTTATATTATATCTGAGGTTTCTAAATATTCACAAGTATTTACTTTGCAAACCTTTTCTGGAGCGGGGAGAGGAGGAGAAATATTACAGAATTTAAATCTTAGGTTTTTATTCAATTTCTTTTTGAAACACACTTACAACTAATTTTTTTAAAAAATGTTATATGAACTTGAGTCAGTGGTATGTCCTTAGAGTGATGAAAGCTAACCGGATATGGGGCTGCATTACTAAGAGCGTAGCCAAGAGTTTGAAGGATTTCCCTCAAAGTATTTATCTCTATCTGGCACTTATGAGACTGCATCTGGAGAACGGACATAGTTTTAGGCTCCGCAATACAAGAGGGGAACTGATATATTAGAGCAAGTCCACCAAAGGGTCACTGAGATGATTAGGTAACTGGAGCACATATAAAAGGAAGCTTGGAAAGTTTGTTCAGTCTGGAGAAGACAAAGCTATATGGTTTTTATTGCTGTCTTCAATTACCTAATGGAAAATTAGGGAGAAGATGAAGCCAGACTCTTCCTGGAGATGAATAGTGGAAAGGTAAAAGGCAACAGACACCAGTTGCTGGAAGGGAAATTTGAATTAGACATTAGGAAGACAAATTTACAGTAAGTTCATCAAACACTGGAAAGAAATTTCCAAGAAAGGTTGAGGAATCTCCAGTATTGGAGAAAGCCAAAATTTGACTGAACAAGGCCCTGAACAACCTGACTTTGAGGTTGGATTTTATTTTCAAGTTCGTCCTGCTCTGAGCGGGGAGTTGGATCAGGTCACTTCCAGAGGTGTTTTCCAACCTAACATGTTCTATGATTCTGTTACTAATTTTCTTTTCTTTCATGTACGTTGCTGATGATAATAGTCTTCTGCACTCAGCTAGTACCATGTCATTGCCATCTATTTCATACTTTCTTCTGTCCAGTTGTCAGGATGTGTTAGTGCTGACAAATGGACCTTATTTCTCTGCCCCTTGTCCAATCCTGCTCAGTAGTTATCTTTTTTTCTGTTTCTTTCCCCCATAAAAGGTACTTCTTTTGGAGGATGGGGTCAGAGACATAAAATGAGGTTAAGAAGTCTGCATTAACTTCAGGAAACCTATAATCTAGAGAGGGGAAGATGTCAGAGTCCTTTGAGATGCAGTCTTCAATGTAGAGTCTTCTTCCTTTTGCTTCCAGCGGTTGAATTGTCTATAGAAAAGGATTCATGAGGAGAGTAGGCCTCTTTTCCTACGCAGACTCCTTGCAACTTTAAAACTTTCTGAAAGAAAGCAATACTCAGCAATACCATGATGCTTTTTCACTCTCGGTTTCATGAAATATTCAGATCTTACTTCATCTTTTAGTGTACCCCGCTATTTCTATCTTTGGGAGCCTACCTTGCTTCTGAACAAAGCTTGAATGGCCAAAGGCTGATTTTACTATTTCTGATAAGAGGCTACCAAGGATAACCAAACTACAGTGTACTCCCTCTGTATTTAATTTCCCTTTCCTCCTATTCTTATTATGGTGTGGGAGTGATATAAGTTTACCAGTGAACACCCTACAGAACAGAATTACATAGTAAAGTCTTTGCATTTCATTCTAATACTGGATGACGTCAAGACACCAAAATAAAATGATGAAGCATTTCCCTAAGGGTTTATCTCATATCATGTCTGATTTATACAAGATTGATTAATGCTTTGAATTTTTTTTGATTGTATAATAAAGGCTAGATACCTCAAAAGATGTTTATGAGAAATCCTTTGTTCTTGCAGGACTATATGTAAGAATGAAAAGTGGAAAAAAACTCAGAAAACAGATAGTAAGAAACATTAAAAAAAAATCAATACAACTAGGAATGTCAAGCATCATCTGTACCATTTATACCTTTTCTTAGAACATGCTTTGGAGCCATAGCAAGGACTGAAGAAGAAGGAGCCTATGGGAGAATAAATGGACAAAAAATCCCTTTTGAATATTAATTTTCATAAAAGTCAGTCATAGGAAGTTCCACATATGGTGACCACTGAATATAAACTTTTTTAAAAGTAGATTTATATGTGGATGATATCAATGTCTTCCGACATAAAACTGTTTAGAACTCAGTGGGTGACCTCTACTTGAGTACAAGTAGATTCAACAACTAGGTCATCTTGGTTTCAAGTCAACTGGCAGCATTTAAGGATATATTTAGTTCTAGCTCCATTATCTACAGCCCACAGATCAAAACTTTGATATGGACTTCTTCAGAGGATCAGATATCTCACCCATTCATCTTTACACACCAAAAAGTGTGGTTCCTCCTACATCTCTCCGGTCACTTAGTTATGGTCATCTTATTGCCCACATAAGTGGTCTCCCAAAGACCATTAATATGTACATGAGGAAGGTATACTTATCTGAGTAAACACTTGAACCGTATGGAATTCTACAAAGCAAGTTTTAGTGTCTTAAGTGATTTAATTTACCCTAAAATCTAAGATTTACGAGAATTTCCTTTGAGGCAGAATTGCCCACTTATTTTATCATTGAATCACAGAGTCATAGAGTAGTTTGGATTGGAAGGGACGTTTAAAGGTCATCTAATCCAACCACCCTGCAGTGAGCAGGGACATCTTCAGCTAGATCCGGTTGCTCAGAGACCCGTCCAACTGGACCTTCAATGTTTCCAGGGATGGGGCATCTACCACCTCTCTGGACAACAAGTGCCAGTGTTTCACCACCCTCATTGTAAAAAATTTCTTCTGTATACCTAGTCTGAATCTACCCTCTTTTAGTTTAAAACCATTCCCCCTTGTCATGTTGCAACAGGCCCTGCTAAAAGGTTTGTCCCCATCTTTCTTATAAGTCCCCTTTAAGTACTGAAAGGCTGCAATAAGGTCCTCCCAAAGCCTCTTCTCCAGGCTGAACAACCCCAACTCTCTCAGCCTTTCTTCATAGGAGAGGCTTTCCACCCCCCTGATCATCTTCGTGGCCCTCCTCTGGACCTGCTCGAACACATCCATGTCCTTCTTGTGCTGAGGGCTCCAGAGCTGGACGCAGTACTGCAGGTGGGATCTCACCAGAGCAGAGTAGAGAATCACATCCCTTAACCTGCTGGCCACTCTTCTTGTGATGCTGGCCAGGATACAGTTGGCCTTCTGGGCTGCGAGCACACATTGCTGGGTCATGTCCAGCTTTTCATCCACCAGTACCCCAATTCCTTCTTGGCAGGGCTGCTCTCAGTCCCTTCATCCCCTAGCCTGTATTGATACCGGGGTTGCTCTGACCCAGGTGCAAGACCTTGCACTTGGACTTGTTGAACCTCATGAGGTTCACACAGGCCCACTTCTCAAGCTTTTCCAGATCCTTCTGGATGTCATTTTGTCCCTTAGGCATGTCAACTGCACCACTCAGCTTGGTGTCATCTGCAAACTTGCTGAGGATGCACTCGATCCCACTGTCTGTGTCACTGATGAAGATATTAAGCAGTACCAGTCCCAATACAGACCCCTGCGGGACACCACTCGTCACCAATCTCCACCTGGACATTGAGCCTTTGACCACTACCCTCTGGATGCGACTGTCCAACCAATTCCTCATCCACCGGACTGTCCATACATCACATCCATACCTCTCCAGTTTAGAGAGAAGGATGTTGTGGGGGACCATGTCAAAGGCCTTGCAGAGGTCCAGATAGGTGACATCGGTAGCCCCTCCCATGTCCACTGATATAGTCACTCCATCACAGAAGGCCACTAGGTTGGTCAGGCAGGACTTGCCCTTGGTGAAGCCATGCTGACTGTCTCGAATCACTTCCCTGTCCTCCATGTGCCTTAGCATAGAATAGAATTATAGAATCATAGAATCATTAAGGTTGGAAAAGACCTCAAAGATCATCAAGTCCAACCATCAACCCAGTACCCATGCCCACTAAACCATGTCCCCAAGTGCCACATCCACATGTTTTTTGAACACCTCCAGGGATGGTGACTCCACCACTTCCCTGGGCAGCCTGTTCCAATGCTTGACTACCCTTTCAGTGAAAAAATTTTTCCTAATATCCAATCTAAACCTCCCTTGGTGCAACTTGAGGCCATTTCCTCTCATCGCTTGTTACTTGGGAGAAGAGACCAACACCCGCCTCTCTACAGCCTCCTTTCAGGTAGTTGTAGAGAGCGATAAGGTCTCCCCTCAGCCTCCTTTTCTCCAGTCTAAACAACCCCAGTTCCCTCAGCCGCTCCTCAGAAGACCTGTTCTCTAGACCCTTCACCAGCCTCGTCGCCCTTCTCTGGACACGCTCCAGCACCTCAATGTCCTTCTTGTAGTGAGGGGCCCAAAACTGAACACAGTATTCGAGGTGCGGCCTCACCAGTGCTGAGTACAGGGGCACAATCACCTCCCTGCTCCTGCTGGCCACACTATTTCTGGTAGAAGCCAGGATGCTGTTGGCGTTCTTGGCCACCTGGGCACACTGTCAGCTCATGTTCAGCTGGCTGTTGACCAGCACCCCCAGGTCCTTTTCCGCCAGGCAGCTTTCCAGTCACTCTTCTCCAAGCCTGTAACGTTGCCTGGGGTTGTTGTGACCCAAGTGCAGGACCCGGCACTTGGCCTTGTTGAACCTCATGCAATTGGCCTCGGTCCATCGATCCAGCCTGTCCAGATCCCTCTGCAGAGCCTTCCTACCCTCAGGCAGATCAACACTCCCACCCAACTTGGTGTCATCCGCGAACTTACTGAGGGTGCACTCGATCCCCTCATCCAGATCATAGATAAAGACGTTAAACAAGACCGGCCCCAAAACTGAGCCCTGGRGAACACCGCTCGTGACCGGCTGCCAACCGGATTTGACTCCGTTCACCACAACTCTCTGGGCTTGGCCATCCAGCCAGTTTTTTACCCAGCGAAGAATACACCCTTCCAAGCCATGAGCCGCCAGCTTCTCCAGGAGAATGCTGTGGGAGACRGTGTCAAAGGCTTTGCTGAAGTCCAGGTAGACCACATCCACAGCCTTCCCCTCATCCACTTGGCGGGTCACCCGGTCATAGAAGGAGATCAAATTGGTCAAGCAGGACCTGCCCTTCATGAACCCATGCTGGCTGGGCCCGATCCCCTGGTTGTCCCGCACCTGCCTTGTGAGCGTCCTCAAGATGAACCGCTCCATGATCTTCCCCGGCACCGAGGTCAGGCTGATAGGCCTGTAGTTCCCTGGATCCTCCTTCCGGCCCTTCTTGTAGATGGGCGTCACATTAGCAAGCCTCCAGTCGTCTGGGACCTCCCCTGTTAACCAGGACCGCTGATAAATGATGCAGAGCGGCTTGGCAAGCTCCTCTGCCAGCTCCCTCAGTACTCTTGGGTGGATCCCATCCGGCCCTGTAGACTTCTGTATGTCCAGCTGGTGTAGCAGGTCATTAACGTCTTCCTCTTCGATTTTGGGGGGTTTACTATACTCCCCATCCCCATCTTCCAGCTCAGGGGGGTGAATACCCAGAGGATAACCGTTCTGAATATTAAAGACTGAGGCAAAGAAGGCATTAAGTACCTCAGCCTTCTCCKCATCCTCAGTGGCAATGTTCCCCCCGGCATCCAATAAGGGAGGGAGATTCTTCTTGGCCCTCTTTTCTCCTTGGCCCTAGCTTCCAGAAGGATCTGTTCCATGATCTTGCCAGGCACAGAGGTGAGACTGACTGGCCTGTAGCTCCCCAGGCCTTCCTTTTTTCCCTTTTTAAAAATGGGGATTATGTTTCCCCTTTTCCAGTCAGCGGGAACTTCACCAGACTGCTGCAACTTCTCAAATATGATAGCGGCTTAGCAACTTCATCCGCCAATTCTCTCAGGACCTGCGGATGGATCTCATTGGGTCCCATGGACTTGTGCACCATCAGGTTCCTTAGATGATCTCGAACCTGACCTTCTTTTACAGTGGGCATCTCTTAATTCTCCCAGTCCCTGCCTTTGATTTCCTGGTAGCAGAAGATTCAGGGTGTTAGAAATAGTGACATCAATATCTTCCTTCAGGTGACAAGGTATGCACGGAGATTTTCAATTTTCCCTTCTCTGTGGCACTTCTGCATTTTCACACAGTGGTTGAGGTCAGAAGGGACCCCTGGAGTCATCTAGTCCAACCTCCCTGCTCAAAGTGGTGTCCAATACAGCAGGTTCCTCAGGACCACGACCAGTTGGGTTTTGAATATCTCCAAGGCTGGAGATTCCACAAGCTGTGCCAGTGTTTGAACACCCTCACAATATTTTTCTTTTCTTTTTCTTCTTATGTCTAAATGAAGTCTTCTGTATTTCAGTTTGTGACTCTTGCCTCTGGAGTAGCTCATAGTAAATATGATTTTGCCATTGCTAGTGTTAGATTATCTGATTAAAAGATAATTGCAGTAAACACAATGAGCACCAAGAGTCAGAGGCAGGACAATAGATGGCCAAACCTTGGTTATCCTATCAATGAAAATGAGGCACACTGAATTGACTACTTCTAAGTTTTCATACCAAGATGGGCCAACCAAAGGAACCTTCCCTCCAGAATGCCTTGCAAAATAAAGGGAGTTATTGCCTAAAAGGGGTTAGGAATTTTATCAAATGGAGACGGAGGAGTTTTTAGTATGTATAAAGCTTTCTTTGCATGTATGTGAGTACTTTGTGTGATTATATGGGTGCTGGTAAAGGCACTTCTCTGTCTGTGTTGATCTGTGTGGCCAGCCCATGTATGCTTGTATATTATGCATGTGTGCGTGCGTATGCACATACACATTGGTAGTAAGTGCGCAGCCCCTCACTGACCTGCTGCAGTCACACCTGTCAGGCAGGTGAAAGGACAAATCCATCAGTGTCATGAAAGACACAAGATTAGGCTGACTTTAACAGCTAATTAAATGCTCTGCTCTGAGCTGAGAGCATAGGTCTCAAAGCTGGCCTGAGACCTTGGCTGAAGCTAGGCTGAGCTGGTTTCGGAGCCTGCCTCCGGGCCAAGTGCCTGTTGCCTCCCCTGCCTGAGCTTGAGCTCTGCCAGTGCCTCCATGGGAAGGGTCTGTAAACACAATTTTTTAGTTGTTGTCTAAGAAACAAGAGCCCATGGGGAAGCTGAGCCTGGGGGAAGCTGTGGGACCACCCTCACACTCAGCTGGGAGCAGCCAAAGGGGGTCAACTAGTAATAAGAAATTATAAAAATAAACCCAAACACCTTGAGACTAGGAGGAAGTAGCCACCATTTTGAACATTAAACTCCTTACAGTGAAGTCCTCAGGATATTGATGGCTCATCGTAACCAGGACAACTAGGTGATTAGGCCCAGTCAGCATGGATTTATGAAAGGCAGGTCCTACTCGACTAACCTGATGTTCTTCTTTGACAAGGTGACTCGCTTAGTGGATGAGGGAAAGGCTGTGGATGTTGTTTACCTAGACTTGAGTAGAGCCTTTGACACCATTTCCCACAGCATTCTCCTGGAGAAACTGGCTGCTAATAGCTTGGACAGGCGTACTCTTTGCTAGGTAAAAAACTAGATGGATGGCCAGGCCCAAAGAGTTGTAGTGAATGGAGTTAAATCCAGTTGGCGGCCAGTCACAACTGGTGTTCCCCAGGGCTCGCTATTGGGGCCAGTTCTGTTTAATATCTTTATGAATGTTCTGGACAAGGGGATCAAGTGCACCCTCAGTAAGTTTGCAGATGACACCAAGTTGGGTGGGAGCGTTGATCCGCTTGAGGGTAGGAAGACTTCTGTGAGCGCACATTGTTGGCTCATGTCCAGCTTTTCATCCACCAGTACCCCCAAGTCCTTCTCGGCAGGGCTCCTCTCAATCCCTTCATCCCCCAGCCTGTATTGATACCGGGGTTGCCCTGACCCAGGTGCAGGACGTTGCACTTGGCCTTGTTGAACCTCATGAGGTTCACACAGGCCCACTTCTTGGTCAGTTCAGAAAGGAAATATTTTGAATTAGGTTATAGAACCCGAAACAAGTTACTCTGTATCTCTTTTTCTGCAGGTAATTTGAAAAGAATTTTCAATCTACAATTTTTATCCAAGAAAAATAAATTTCTCCAGATGATATAGATAGAGAACACCTGAACTACTCTTATGATGTATAGAAGCACTTACTAGGCCCAGTCAGTAGTTGGGGTTCCACAGCTGAAAAGAAATCTCTGTCTCAAGGAGCTTACAACATTTTACATGAGAGATGATAAATCCAAAGAGATATGAAATCATATCATAGGAGAAATTGAAAGTCTGAGATTTTTAAAATATCTGTTTGTAGGGTACAAAATGTCCAGTTAGACGGTTCCACCTGTACGGTCAGGAGTTTCCATTGGTATCATCACTGTCTTTCCTTTCATCCTCTCATCCTATTCACTTTCTAATTTCTGATGATCATTTTACATGCCCCAGCTTTTCCTTTCTTGTCCTTTTATGCTCCCATCTTTTTGGCTGGTCTCCTTGCATCTGTTGTAGTTTGCCTTCTCTGCTTTGCCGTCTTGGAAATCATTGACAAAAGTTTCTGCTTCTGTTACCATAAAAAAACAGTGTGTGCTTATACAGAAAGCAGGTTATAAGATTGAAGAATAAAGGATAACAAAGGAAGAAGAGGATAGTATTTCATACTTCTTTTTACTCACAGCTGTCCTGTGCTTAAACTGACTTGTTTTAGTCATGCCAGCTGTAGGCATATGATGGAAGCATGAAAGAGATGTTTGTACAGGACCTTGTATATATCCAGCAGCCTGAACCCCGTGGAGGGAAGGCAGGATGTCATCTCTACCTCTCTCCTGTGTACATCTCTCTAGAAGTCTTCTTACATTTCATGAGCTCAAGAGCTCGTTGGAAGAACAGCTTTCAGCTGTTGAACTACTGGAAGCATTACAAATCCCAAAGAGATCTTCTAGGGTCCTACCCCTCCATGTGCTGGCCAAAATGTTGAGAACTCAACATGCTTTTCCTTTTGTACAGCCAGGGCAGTTACTGCTGCTTATTATGTTCCCAGAGCTCTCCTGCTGACATTACACCTCACATAGGTAGAATATTTCTCACCACTGCCAGCCCTGCAAAGGTGATCGCCAATTCACACACTCAGCGCAAACACCTTGATATCCCATGGCATGATTTACTACTTTGTGTGGAAATATGTTTGTATCGAGAGTCCACCTTTTCTTGTGTGAGTGACACTGTTATTTATTCAATTGAATAAGCAGCATTTGTATGCAGCCTTAATCATGAACATTTTGGAGACTGGCATCAAGCACTAAGTACAATCCTGTCAAATAGCTGGCAGTGGATTAACTTTGACACCTAGAAACATGCCAGATTCTGACAGAATAAGAACTCGCTGTATACCCAATGTCAATCATTCACTGAGTGCCACTTCAAATGCTTATCCTGTTAGCGATGACATCAATCTGCATTGGCATTCAAAATGCTGCTGCCCTTTGAATATAGAATTGAAAGCAATGGACAAAACCCCAAAGTGCATGCATTTTAGCAACCACCTATCCTTCTTTAAGAACTGGTGGTCACCTCCGATGTGGAGATGCTACTTTATTAATGGGCCAGGCAATTTACAGAGCTGTTTGCAAAAAAAAGGTATCTTTACTGTATGGTTAATCTATTGTTCTACAGTCAGGCTCACTTGCAAGCAGTCAAAGTGATTTCCATCATGTACTAAAACTTCACAGAGCTATTTAGGTCTAATTCTGGTTACATCCCAAGTTATAAAAGTCTACTCACAGTAACACCTAATAAAGTATCACAAGGGTCACACATACTTTTTATATGCTAGCCTAGTTATTAAAGCACTCACTTTCTAAGTGAGAAGAAGAGACACCAAGGTTCAACCTGAGGGGTTTCAAAACTATAACAACCAGATGTTTAAGCTTTCATTTATTTGATCTTCTCTTGTCTTCATGAATCCTGCATTTCTGCCTGCACAGTGACCCAACCCAAGAGTAGCTTTCCATTTTCCCCTTTCCTTTTTCACTCTCTCTTGTTCTATAATCCGCCACATTGAGCATGACCTTGTGAAGTAGGAGTTGAAGCTAAAAGGAAATTGAACACATCTCTTATTTCCTGGACAAGTGTTCTAACTATTAAACTGTTCAAAAGAAGAGTAGCTGTGCACCAGTGGTGACAGATTAAAATGTGGGCTATGTTTAGTTAAGTCCTTGCCCTTGGGAACAGACTCCACTAACCAGATCATACCTGGCTAGAGATTGCTAATAAACAAGTCTGAGCCAAGTTCTTAAGCTCTTAAAAAAGGTGAATCATTTAATTAGGATATCTGTCCCTCCCTTCATCTTGCAAAGTTACAACTGAAAAAAAAAAAAAAAAAGACTCCTAAGGGTTAACTATCACTGGAAATACACTTTTCCACCATGTATTTCCTATTAGCCACGGATAATCACTTGGTCAGCATGTAGCAGCCATGAGTAACTCTTTGGAGACATATCTCTCTTGACAGAAGACTTGGTGTTTGATCCTCTGAAAAACTCACCTCAGACCCTGCAACTGGTTTTTGTCTTTGAGATACAGAAATTGAGCATTCATTTTAGRGAGCTTACTTGTAGATTCAGATCATCAAATACTCTTATGAAACAGTCTATCACAAATTATATACTTGTACGACTGTTTAGCTGCTACAATCCAGTCATAAGGTAAGTTTCAAGTGGTATATTTAGGCAAAGCACACACCAGAGCTAYTGTGCAACTACCAAGCTGAAACAGGAACAGGATTCTTATTCCTCTATCATGCCAGCAGGTCCTAATTCTAAGGCATTTGCAAGCCCATTTAAGGCATTTCAAAAAAATAGTAATGCCTTAATCTGGACTAAGATAAGTGTTATGAACATTCACTAACACAGGGCAGACCTGTGTTCTCAAGGAAACTGGATCTTAGACCATCGAATACTGTCCCTTCGCATTATCAGACACAACTACATATAATTCCTTTCATAAATTTAGCTGTCTCCTTCCTAAAACATGATTTACTCTATTTGACCTTTTAGGAGGTTATTCCAGAAACAAACGTCAGCTAAGGAAGGTCTGACAAGCCTGAAGCCAGTTCTTCACAAATGAAGGACTAAGGTAGCATGTCTGTATTACTCATGCTGTGCAAATATTGTAGCTCACTTAGTTATCTGAGGTATTAGAACAAGGTCAACACTGCTGTAAGTTTAGGCACCAGTTAACTTGGTAGTTTCATATACCGAACCTATTTCTTTTATTTTTTGTTTGTCCTTGATAATATACATAGATGATCAGTCATTTACAAATCCTGTATTAACCTTCCAAATCTCATAAGGAGTCTGAGCTTCCAATCTGAATCTGATAATTCCACTGAGGAAAATGCGCAGAAAATGTTAGATATTGCACTGCGAAAGTACTTCTAAGGAGCTGAGCTTAGTGTGTGCAATCTAGCATCAATGGCTCAAAAAGGCATCTTTCTGCTGCTGTCATGTGGAGGTCAGTGTTTGCACTCTAGTAAATAGCTGCGATAAAACCTGAAGTATTACTGACTTGCTTAAAATTCAGGCAATGTGGAACAAGTGCAACAGTCAGCAATAGGAGGCCTTGAACAGCTCTAAAGGTTAAATAACAATTTGTTTAAAAAAAGAAGTCAGACTCGTTCCTCTATCATAAACTGCAAATCTCATGGCATTCAACCCATTAACACTCTTGTCAGACATTTGAATTTAAAGTGTTTGACACCCCTAAAAAAACAGAACACACTCTTATTAAATACAGATTACTTTGTACTTTTTTTTCCAAACAGGTTCTTAATTCCATACACAAAAGCTTAGAAAAACTTGTTTAGGAATCCAAATTCTACATCTCAGGCCAGTTCCAAAGTCAGTGAAGGTTTTCTATTAACTTCAGTAAGTTTTGGATCAGGTCCTTAGGATAGCTTGAATACAACAAGAAAAGGGAGGACTGGATACATAAAGGACACATTTCTGACTGGCCTCTTTGTTTTTGTCTTATGGATTTTTTTAGGATACTTTTTGTCTTTACATGGCAAATTATCAATTTTATGTTTCCTATGAAGAAACAGAAAATGTTGTTTCTATAGTAATCAGTGTTCTCTTTTAGTCTGAAAGGCATATCCAAAATTTTTAAAGGGTGTTAAATTTACTTTATTTATGTCTAATTTTTACTTTGTTTTCAGTAAAAGATTAAGTAATGAGTAGAAATTGAACTTTGAAAGTAAAAAACTTCTTTTAAAAAATATTTGTGGAAGATATAGGATATTTGACATTTACAGCTTACAGGTTAAAAACTAATTCCAGTAAATCATGGTAATTAAAATAACATCAGCAACAACAACAACAAAAATAGCAAATACACTGAGACTTTCTCTACCACTACAAGAAAGTGTTAAGATCTGAAATCAAGCAGAAGTTTATTTTTCAATATTCAAATCAGTGATTGCAACACACTAATTTTCTGAATTTATGTATAAGCACGTGATTCAGTTTGACCCATTGATAGGATGAGATATTTCTGATATAGAAATAGCAGATTGTAGAATTATTGTAAATACAGCATTTCCTCAGCTGTTCAACATTCCTTTATTTTTTTTTGCTTCTAACATTTTCTGTATTGTAAATGCATCCTACCAACACTTGTTGGTACCTGCATTCATTGATTTTTCTGCCTTTGAAATCTGGACGGAAGCTGAATGCTTTCTTTGGTGGATACTTCAAATTTTTAAGGTATTTTAAATTTTCTTGTCTTGTGGTAGGAAGCTGATTAATTAAGAAGATTTCTTTTCCAGTTGCTGTAAAAATTGTATAGGATTGTTTATTTCTGATATGATTCCTGAGTTCCTTATGGATTATCTTAAGCGCTTTTCACTATAAATCAATCTACCCCCTCTACTTAGCATTAACTTATAATACAGGCTGCTAGCAACAGAAGCCTTTGTTGTACAGCTGCTTTGAACTCCTCAGATATATCAGCATGTAAATCTATATCTTAGACTAAAATTATAGTAAGTATGCATGTAAATCCTTTGTTTTGTAAGTATGTAAATTAGACTTTTCTCAGGAACAATACCATTATTAATGAATGGGTGAAGAATTGATATCTGAGCTCTTCCTGCCTGCACTTTTAGGAGAATTTATACCGGCAAAGCCTCTGCTGTGGGGGCTGTTTCCCATCTGTGTGTCCACCAGGGCATGTCCTTCCACATCCCTACATGAGTTTGCCCACCCAACTCCTGTCAGTTCCAGCCCTTTTGGACCCTGTCCTAGTTTATCCTCATGTATATTCTGGTATCAGCTCTTTGCTCTGCTCTCCTCTAGGTGGCAATAGAGGAGGGAGAAATACAAGGCTTTAAAGGAGCAAAAGGATGAGGATCAAGAGAAAGAAAGAAAAAGGAAAGAGAAAAAAATGRGAGGGGGAAAAGAAGAGCTTCAAAGAGTTTTTCTTTATTTGTCCTCCCCTCTTCTACAAATATTAATATTCCTGACCAGAGGTTATTAGCCAGCTCTTCATATTAGCTTTATTTATCTGATCTTCCTTACAAGGAGGGATGGTGGAACAGGCTTCCAGTCCGATCAATGTTTTTATCAGCAGTGGGCTGGAGCTCCTTATTTCATTTCTACTGACTTCAGACCTGGCTAACCTTGCTTGCCTAGAGAAGTAGCTGTGAAAGCTGAGCTGAGCCGTCAGGAAACACTATGGAAAGGTGAAATATCTACATAACTTCAATGGATCCATATTTTCTGACACATTTTAAAGATAAACTTGACATAAAAGCCTCCTTTTCAAAACACAAAAACTCTGGTATCTTGCAAGAAAGTACTTATGTCTTTAAAAAACCAAAACAACTTTTCTTACTGATCCAAAGAAAAGGAAAAGTTATTTAATGACTCCATACATATTAGAGCTATTTCTGTAGATTTTGCTGTGTCATATGAACAGGTAACTTTACACATAGCAGTAGCAATTATCAATAATTACAGTCCACAGTCACAATGTTATTGTTAAGGCTCTATCAGTGTTCCCATAAAACCATAAAATGTTACTTTTTTTAAAAAGGTGGTTGGTTTTCTGATAAGAACTAAAAAATAATTCTGCAAATACCTAAAATTGTATAGTTCTAAGTCCTAACCTGTAAGAAGATAAAACTTCAGAGAATACTTTAAATTCATGTGGACAACTGACAATATGCTTGTTTTATTTTTTTTAGTAATGTCCCTTAATATTATTCTGATATTGTTGTGCAGAAGTATGTACTAGTAGATCAAAACCTGCTACAGAAATAAGGCAGAAAATATGAGTCTGGTGCTTACATAACATTCCTACAGCACCCAGACAGAAAGATGGGGTTTATGGTGATGAGGAGACATCACATCAACTAGTCCTGCGAACAGAGGTATTGCCAACAGTGATTAAAAAGGAGTCTAAGGAATGCAGGTGTGTGTAAAATTCATTGGTAAAGAGAGGTAGAGAAGACTGGTCAGTCATTGTAGGATGACACAGACTATAGAAAGCAAGTTGTAACGGTGCATTAAGAATTAGGCTAAATGAGGTTTTCCTATAGATTTGAGAAGACAATCATGCACAGGTGTGATATATGTCTTCTTGGCTACACCTAGAGTGAGGGACCCAGAAGGACATATAAACTAGTGAGTGTAGTGAATGTAGCAGTCTAGCTGTAAAACAACTCCAGAAGATGGAGCACATTGGAATATACCCCTACCAATGTCTCGTAGATCTGTCCCTTGTTATTTTAAAGCAGTTTTTGACCACTGAGCAGTTCCTGGTAAAATAAATTATGCATTTCTGGAAAAAAAAATAATTCTTTCTCTTCCCTGAATTCTGTATGTGTCTGTAACTGCTAAATAGGAACCACTTACAAATGCCATATTAATTTGACCTTCTAACTATCATGGCTAGTAGCTGTGGGAAAATGGTTCAGAGGAGAAGTTGGAGAGTGGCTGTTCTGTAGCGATCCATGGTTACATCTCCAAAGAGTAATGGAGAAGGAGGTCTGTACTTGTAGGGTCAGAGAATGGTCTACCAACAAGGGCAGTCTGCCTAGGGATCGTGGTTAGTGAAAACAGGCTCAGATAGATAGTCCCTGCAGACCCTCATTCCTGTAGGTGTGTTGGTGATGTCATCTAACTATAAATCTAAATGAGTAAAGAGTTAATCAAAATTTCTAGAATGTTTCTGATTATGTGATGATATTATAGGTTGGGCTTGAATATACAGAATTCATCCTTGAGAATTATGTGATTTTGGACTAAAAAGAACGTAGAATAATGACTACATTGAGAAGCTCTTTGTAGCTTTCTTCTTTATCAAGATTCCTTTCCTTTTTGGACCACATTCTTCACTTCTACAGAAATTATCTGTTAGGATTCTCTGTTCACTTTCTGATATGTTTAGTGTGTACTTCTTAAAAAAGCCTCAGTTTGCTGCTCTGAGGTTCAAATTATTGGAGAGACTTCCAGATGATACCTCCTCTGCATAGCCTTCCCAGTTAGGTCCAGCACAGGTGCAAAAGACATGAGTCTAGAACCAGGCTGGGGAGGTACAACATCTCACCTCCCAGTTTCATGAAGACACAACACTGTCTGTAAAGGATTTGTTTACCCTTCAGGTAGGATCCTGAAGGGTAAACATGCCTACATGGCAAGTAGGATCCTGAAGGGTAGGATCCTGAAGGGTAAAGATGCCTACAGGGCAGGATCTTACTGTACCAGAGCAGCTGGACAATATGAAAGATTGGAATAGAAAGTCAGACTGTTACTGTCTGTCTTTCTAATACTAAAAGCTATTGTTTTCAAGCTTTATTATCTTAACACTACAGCTTTGTATGTCCAAGCATTACAGAAGTATTATACTATTCCTTTATGAGGTAATTCCTGCCTTTGATGATCCTAAAAGATAATTCAATAAGAAGAACATATCCCACTGGCTGAAGCAGAACCTTGTTAAATGAGTGAAGAAACGAACTCGAATTTCTCCAGAAGGACATCATTGTGACTACACAGAAGTGTCCAAGCAAAAAATCATGTCTCTGTAATATAATGTTTTCAGCCTAGAAAAGAAAGGAAATTGCACACAATCCTTACAAACATATGTATCTCGGGAATATGTACTTTCCAAACCTCTAAGCTTAAAGAGCATGTCCTTGGACAGTCATTCTGCACCTTATGAAATCTCTACAGAATGTATTCAAATACTTATCTATGACAGGCATTCTAATAGATTTGTATGTGTGCATTTATACCTTTAACTGTAAGCTAAACAGGATGAAGTGCTGGTGTGGATCATTCACACTGTTTAATTCTTAGCTTGGTCTCTGTTATGAGTTTGACCTTGGCCAACTAGCTATGCCTCAAAAATTCCACAGGAAAAGTTTGGAAATTACTGCAGATCAGAGATGATCTCTACTAGGTAAGTTGAGTGTGCTATACACACACACGTCTTATTGAGGTAAAAGAATTCAGCTGCATGAGCATGAGTCATACTGTGCCAGATGGTCTTAGGGATGGAGAATGGTATCTTATTCACTATATGCACCAATATAAATGAAACTTTTGTCTATTTGTTTGAACTGAGACTTGGGAGCCTTTTTTAGCAAGATTTAAATTTTAATTTAGTCAGGTAGTCCTTAACAAGTGTTATAGCATTGATTACATAAGCACATTCAGTTTCTCCTTCAGCTGAACTTTAAAGTCATTCTTTAATGCAGAGTAATTATGTGCCCTCTTTTGAGAGCTAGCAAATATCTATTAATTCAGCAGTATGTGTATATTGATCTTCTCATCTTAACCTATTCTGTTTATTGTCCTTTAACAGAATTCTTCCACATACATGAGCGCTCGTGAGAAAGTAGAAGAGAGATTTATGTTACCTAAGTAATTTAGATGCCTATATTTAAAGATTAAGACTCCACATAAAGATATGATAACATTGTCATAAAAATTGCACTGTAATGTGTCTGTGGATTTTATCATAAAGTACAGGATAATACAGGTGTGCTTACCTAAATATTTCTTCCTCTTTAAGTAAGAATAACTGCAGATACAGCATACTCTCCATATAAAGAGTTAATGCAACATAAAGATAGAAAATGTTCTTGAAATATTTAGATTTATGAACATATTTAGGTGGAATTTATCATGCTCTAGAGTAGAAGCAGTTACTATGCATTTTCCTCAGCATATACTGAAACAATCTCTGTAATTTAAGAAAGTAGATATGAATTATTCTGTGCTTTAGGATGTATTTTATGACAGGTGATTGGCAGGTCTAGTTCTTCCCAAAGTCTTCAAGCAAGCTGAAGTATTCATTGTAACAGATCTGTGGACCGTATCACTTGAAGGACAGGCAGAGAGATATTTTTCTAACCACAATGTTTTCCATTTCAAGGCATACCCTTGGAGGCAGAATGCAGAACTTTTCTGGAAGTGCAAAAAAGGTGTGGATACAAAGCTTCTTTATGAAAAACAAACAAGCAACAAATAACTAGCATCTAAGTCATTATGTTCTCTGAGAGTATTTCTTTTTCAGGCTGGTACCACTGTCATTTCTAACATTGGAAACAGAAATAGAGTACTGCTTTGCCCATTTCCAAATAAGCTGGTGAACACCTATCAGTTCTTTGTGGGAAGCTTTTTGGAAAGCAATGGACAAGTTGAACTAATGAACTTCTGAATTATGAGAAGAGATGAGAGACTGAAACTGCACAGAACAGCTACTACAGTCTGAAGGTTAACAAGAAGGAGGAGTTCACACGCTGATACTGAAACTGCTGCGATGCCAACATAAATACTGAATGTCTATTTTTAGATCCACTTATTATATACGCTCCGCTATTGTTTATGCTAAGATACCGCTGTGTTTAACCAGTAGTAATGTGTGTGTATTTGTTTAGAAGCCAATGAGCACATGCCACAAGTACTGACCCATGCTATAGCAGAGTATATAATGGCTTAAGTTTTCCTAATAAAGGGCTTCAGCACGATCATATTGGTCTGCGTCTGAGTCCAGGCTTCAGCATGATCATATTGGTCTGTGTCTGAGCCCATACCGCAAACTATGACAACACTTACTTAACCCTCAAGAGGAGTCTTGTCGTTTGTCCGTCCCAACTGAAATGACAGTTCTTGACAATAATATCAACTGCATTGTCTTTAACTCTTTATATCTTCCACAGAAACATATCTATTCAGGCTATGGAAAGTGCAACTTCACCAGGGTCCAAGAAGCTGAAATGCAAAAGTGCTGAGCTACAAAGGTGAGTAAAGGTTGAGGCAGAAAACAGTAGTGAAGATGGAAAGGAAACCCCATTTCATTTTCTCTGCTACACCTCTGCCAAACGCTCAGTACAACCAGCACTGCCTTTTGTGACAGGTAGCTCCAGGAAGTACCTTCAAAATGGTAGTGATTCATCTCGTAAGGTGTATGTCCAAATTATAGGTCCTATGAATGACATTACAAAAGTAAATATTTTCATTAATCATTATAAATAAAGAAGTAAATAAGTAAGTGAGTAATCTAAACCTGGGATTTCTGTACTGTTGACAGTTTCAGTGAGATGAGTTAAATCCTAATCATTTTTGTGCTGGTGCTTCTAGTGAGACGTCACATCTCTCTGTTAYGCCTGTATGCACTCATGCAGCTAAAGCACATTTTTATTGCTATGCAATGTTTACAGTTCACTGGAGTTTCTACTGAGAATTAAAATTATCAAGAACTTCTATTTTTATTTTTTCCCATCACTTGATATTTTCATGTTCTGTTAATATTCTTTCTTACATAATGGTATACAGCTTTCTCATTAAGGAAACATCTCTTACTTTTCACAACACTAACTAAAGTGCTTGAATATCATTGTATCAAGACAGAAGATCACTCACAAGACTTTAATGGAGTACTATTAAGGGAATATTCCTCCTACTCTTTGCAATTCCCTTTCAATTTTAGAAATGTTAGAGGAGATAAAATATTTTCTTTGTTTCTATTTCCTTCATGCCTCTCTTTGACTCCTATTCATGCTTGCTTTAAAGCTTTTCCTGTTTTTAATGCTCTGATCAAAATCATCACTTTTTGTTTGTTGTGTGAATTTAGAAGAAAGCAAATTTGGCATATATGCTTTTATTTGTTGAAGAAAATATGGTACAAATTTTCCAGAACAAGAACAAAACCGGCAAAGAACTGGTGTGGATTTTAATTCCTGCAACAAGTTTAATTGTGACATTAAAGAATGTTTCTATCCTTCAGTATCTTTACTAAGACACTGAAGAACAGTTCCAAAACTAGATCTAGTTGTATTTCTTGGTGAAGGCAACAAAAGAACCTTTGAATTTTAATTTATATATATATTTCTAATTTAAATATCTAATAATAATATATAACACTTTTAGTAGCATATATTTAAAATAATATACATAATATATATTGTAGAATGTATAGTGCTATATAGTATATCGTATATAACATAATATGTAATATATAATATGTAATAGGTAATGTGTAATATATTTAAATATTAATTTTGTATATTCCCAGAAATGGAATCACAGAACTATAGAATCACAGAATGGTTGAGGTTGGAAGGGGCCTTGGGAGGTCACCTGGTCCAACTTCCCTGCTCAAGCAAGGACACCTATAGCAGGCTGCCCAGGACCATGTCCAGATGGTTCTTGAATGCTGCTGGCAACGCTTTTCCTACTGCAGCCCAGGATACAATTCACCTTCTTTGCCTCAAGGTTACTTAGCAGGCTCATGTTTAACTTGCTGTCCACCAGAACCCCYAGGACCTTCTCTGCAAAGCTGTTTTCCAGCTGGGTGGCCCATGGTTCATGGTTCATGACGCTGTTCTTTCCCAAGTGCAGGACTTTGCACTTATCCTTGTTGAACTTCCTTGTTGAGGTTTCTGTCATCCCATTTCTCCAGCCTGTCAAGGTCCCTCTGGATGGCAGCATGACCATCTGGTGTATCAGCCACTCCTCCCAGTTTTACATCACCAGTAAACTCATTGAGGGCACTCTGCCCGATCGTTCGGATCATTAATGAAGATGTTGAACAGGACTGGAGCTGATGTTGACCCCTGGGGTACGCTGCCAGTTACTGGCCTCCATGCTTTAGATAATGATGTCAGGTTCACATTTAAAGTAAGCAAGTATATTGTGKATATAGCTTAAATGTTCTGTTACAGTGAAATGTGTAAAACATTGCAAAAATATTGATGGAGGTCATGGAACCTACTAACAGCAGAAGTGGCTCCAAACACAGAATTGTCAACATGGACTGTCCTCATGAAACATTACTGTTTAATTGATGAGATATTGTATATATAAGTATTTTCTAAGTATATCTAACATTCTCGAAAGATTAGTATATTTATATATTTATATATAATATCTTATATGATAGGGTCTGTGTATATAATAGCAGCGGTTGTTTATTTAATAGCAATCAGAATATTCTTTATTTCTTAGAACTGAAAGTCCATATCCCATGGTGGATATAAAAGCATATCCATCAAAATGTCATGTGCTGTTTGCAATAAGCTTTGTTAGAGCATATGTTACCAATAGAGGATGGGTTCTCAGATGTACAAGTGTGTAACAATTTCTATAGGGACAATAATTACACTTTTTCATGAAGTGGAACAAAACATAAAATCTTATTATTTCCAGTTTTACAAGGTGAAAAAAAAATTGTCTTTATTTTTATTTACTTTCAGCAAAAAATAAATTTAAAAAAAGAATATTCCCACTTGCAAAAATATCCTCTATTTGCTTTAATTTCCCTAGCTTTGTACCTGGCAACTAAAAATATGTTCGTTAGTAAAAATAGCTACATTTTGATTATCCTTATTTATGCTGACTAATGCCATTCCTCAAATCGTGCTATTGACTTCATAAGGTCTGTTTATAAAGTATGATTCAACACAAGTGAGAAGGGAAGAGTCAGATGCCTGATGCTCTGTCCAGGTCAGTGAGTCTAAAGATGTGACATTAAATCCTTACTCTATTGCATTCTATAGGAATTTTGTCTTTGACATCAATGAAACCAGAATTTCATCCATTATGTATTTATTTCTCTGACTTTTTCAGTCAGACATTTCATTTATTTGTCTGACATCTTTGCAGTCTTTCATCAAAGTCAAATACTAACTTCATTTACAACACAGTGAAACTCTTCTGAAGTTCAGGGGAGTTTTTCCCTGGCAAAACTTCAGTCTTAGGCTGATGTTCAGCCAAGGATGTTAGCAGGTATTTGGTTAAAGCACCAGTTTAGGCTAATTGTTATGTAAGTATTTAGTATTCTTTAAATTTAAGCATGTGCTAAAGTGTACACTGAAATAGAGATCCTTTCCTGAATTAGGTCTATGAATAGTAGAAGTAAGTGAGAATCTGAATATTTGGAGGGAGTAAAATTTGGTTTGATGGCACTGCCAGAGCAAGTTCCACAGGCTATGAATTGAAAGCATTAGAGCAGTGCACCTACTGAGCATATTAGCAAAGGGAGGGCTGTCATAGAAAAGGGACTTGGGCAGTGGGCCAGTGCATGTTTTAGGAAGCTGAAGTCAGGCTTTCAAGATTTCCAGGGGGAGAGCTGGAATAGGACAATGGGATGAGGGGAGCAAGAGGAAATAAGGAAGATGACCCCTGGGAGGGGGCCTTGTTTTTCTTTTTCCCTTATTTTCACTAACCTTGTTTCCCAAGGCTCTATTCTGTAATCCAGTTTCCACATCCCCTTTTCTTAAAAAAATCCTCCTTCCTGCTTCTGGAAGAGGAACAGAAGTCTCATGGCATGCACCAGCTACAGGAAAGAGGGGAAGGGCAGAACCAGTCAAAAGCAATGGATTTTTGACAGCTATTGCTTCTGTTGTCAGAGGTGAAGGGACAACAAGGAATGCTGTTTTATATACCACACAGCTGCGTCTGTGGCAACAGCAAAAAAAGTTGGTCAAGTAAGAGGAAAGGGCCCTTGATGGAAAGGCTAATTACCATCTCCTCTGACATTAACAAAGGAAGAAGTTTACTGCACTAAGTAGCTACCTTCTTTGTTTACACCTTTGAACCAATCCCAAGGAAACTAATTCTGTATTAAATACTTTTCTGAGTCACAGGTCTAGCTGAGATTATTTTCCTTGTCTGTATAGAAGACCCTAGAGAACTATAATGGTCCTATACTTTCTTCATTTTTTCTCTTCAATTTCAGCCTCCTATTCTGTGGCTAAGATTTCTAAAGTTGTGTTTAATTAATCAGTAGGAAAAAATATTACGAAAAATATAAAAATTATCAGCCCATAAAAAGAAAACCTATCAACTATTCTAGCAAAGCAGTAGGGAGTTTTTTAAGAGAAGATTTCTTAATATAACAAGAAAGCTTTATACATATTTTATGCTGAAAGGATCTCAAGAAACAAATATAACAATTAAATATCAGAAATATTTGTAGATATTTATATACATTTTTTGCATAAGCTGCTGGTAATAGTCTTGCGAAACTTCTTTGAATGTCAGCAATTCGCTCAACCTTTTCAATTTAATGAATAAAAGTTAAAATTTATAATTACTTATGTATGAATACAATTAGAGGAGTTACATTAATAATATATGAGAATAATTTTTTATGAATATAGTCCAGAAGTGATAATTAAGGGAAGTACCAAAAATGCTGTAGTAATTTTCACACTGCAATTATTTAGCCATTCTAAAGCATACACGCTGTTTAAAACTGGTTTATCTTATAAAAAATGTTAGTGTGTAAAAGTGAAACTGAATTGAAAGGATTATGTTTAAACTTAGGAACTTAAAAGTCCATGGATGCTGAAATAGATGCTAGTTAAACATAGAATCTTGGAATAATATAGCCTGGGAGTGACTTCTGGAGGTCATCTGGTTAAACTGGTTACTCAAAGCAGGACCAATTAGGTGAGTTCACTCTGGGGTTTGTCCAGTTGAGTTTCAAATGCCTCCAACAGTGGAGATTGCACAACTTTTCTGGGCAACCTGTTTCAAAGTTTGACTACATTCACTACGGATTTTGTTTTTCCTAATATCTGATCAGAATAGCCTCTTTTGAAAATTGTCATGTGCTTAAGCATAATGTACTGTTGCAGGTGCAGAAGCACTCGTGATCTCTCATTCTTAAACATTTGCACAAAACAACACAGTTTGATCCTTAAAAACATAAGTCTTAGGAGCATAAAATTCTGGAAGTACTACTGCTTTATAACTTGAATTGACCATGTAAGAGCTCTTTCTTCTCTTCTTCTATGTCTTGACATAGTTCCCATTTCAGCTGTCTGGAAAATTTTCATACTATTTCAAAAGAATTGAAAACCTACTTAATGCCACAAGTGGGTGTTTAAATTTTTTTATGTTTCATGCCCAGAAGAGCTTTTCTTTCAAGAAAAGGTTGTTGTTTGCTGTTCTGGTCATTTACACACAGGTAAGATGTGGCTCATTTAATTCGTTATATATGCACAATTTTAGATGGTTCTTTTCCTCTTCTTATGCTTCTCTCTTCCTTCTCCAGAAATAAACATATTTAAACCATCCTACTTAAAAGTGGAAAAGGTTCTTTTTCCCTTTCCTCTCCTCTCCTCTCCTCTCCTCTCCTCTCCTCTCCTCTCCTCTCCTCTCCTCTC
>JASVER010000175.1:1004229-1030151 GCA_030449065.1 Oceanodroma leucorhoa
TTCCCTTCCCTTCCCTTCCCTTCCCTTCCCTTCCCTTCCCATTCCACCTCATCTTGATCCCTGGGAAGGTGATAGAGCAGTTAAACCTGCAAAACATTTCCAGACACATGAGGAACAAGAAAATCATCAGGGGTAGTCAACATAGATTCACCAAAGGGAAGTCATGCTTGACCAATCTGATAAACTTCTATGATTAACTGATTGGCTTTGTAGATGAGTGGATATTGCCTGTCTAGACTTTGGTAAGGCTTTCAACAGTCTGCCATAAGATCCTCATAGAGAAACTGTTGGTGTACAGGCTGCATGAGCAGACAGTGAGGTGGACTGAAAACTAGCTGAATGGCCAGGCCCAGAGGGTGGTGATCAGTGGCACAAAGTCTAATTGGAAGCCAATAACTGGTGGTGTACCCCAGGGGTCAATATCAGCTCAAATCCTGTTCAACATCTTCATTAATGATCTGAATGATGGGGCTGAGTGTGCCCTCAGTGAGTTTGCTGGTGATGCAAAACTGGGAGGAGTGGCTGATACACCAGAGGGTCATGCTGCCATCCAGAGGGGCCTAAAGAGGCTTGAGAAATGGGCTGACAGGAACCTCATGAAATTCAACAAGGAAAAGTGTGAAGTCCTGCACCTGGGGAGGAACAGCACCATGAACTAGTACAAGCTGGTGGCCACCCAGCTGCAAAGCAGTGTGATGGTGCATCCACACACACACCCACTTTTCCTGGGCCACTTGTTGATTTGGGTCGCTTGTTGATCTCAGAAATTCCCATGAAACCTCGGCCTTGGTGTATTGAGTCTGGCGGTTGAGCACTCCTTGACCGTATCAGAAACTCTGCATAGCTGAGGCTGGGAAAGTACTCCTACTGCCTGGCCAAAGTACCAAGTAGAACAACACTGAAACCTTGAGCATTTTTAGTAACTAYCACCTGGGACTGTGGCCAGGATGGAAATTTACGGATGATTAAAGCCAATCATCTTGCGAACCTATAAATGGTGGTCCTAAGTGAGACTCTTTGAGATCTCTGGGACCACAGTGGGCTGCACCCAGCATCTCCCTCTGAGTGGGATGCCTCTCAGAGCTCACAATCTCTCGAGTCTACAATACTCAGAGGACTGTAGGGACCTGGGCTAAGCCYGCTTTACTCCTCAAAACTCAATCCTTCACCCGTTGAGAGACAAATGCCTAGACATTTGAAGTGAATATTTCTTCACTGAAGTTGAGGGGAATTTTTAACAGGTACCTTCTGTATATTTTTATATATATATACATATCTGTGTGTGTGTACTAATAGTACGCATAATTTGTAATTAAGTTGTGATTGTAGTAGACTTACTAACTTACCTTGTAAATGTTAAATTAGTTAATGATCAAGTGCTACTAAAGTTTGTTGATGACCAGATGATGATTAAGTGTTGCTAAACGGTGAATGAACCCTAAACTGCTGCTAAACACATATAGTCCCTGATATAAACCCTCAGATGATTTTTCTTTATATGTTTCATCCATGTAGTAAGTAATAGAGTGAACCTTGCCATCGAATTTTGTTGGGTTGTACCTTTGTAAATCTCTATTAAAATCACTTTCTGCTAATACCTTTGACGGTGATTCTTTAAGCGGCCTCTAAACCACTCATTCGTGACAAGCAGCTTTGCAGAGAAGGACTTGGGAGTTCTGGTGAACACCAAGTTGAACATGAGCCAGTGAAGTATCCTTGTGGCAAAGAAGGCAAATAGTATCCCAGTTTGTATGAGAAAGAGTGTTGCCAGCAGGTCAAGGAAGGTGATCCTTTCCCTCTACTCAGCTCTGGTGAGGCCGCACCTGGAGTACTGTGTCCAGTTCTGGGCTCCCCTCTACAAGAGAGACAGATGGACATACTGGAGAGAGTCCGTCCAGGGTGCATGAAGATGATTAAGGGACTGGAGTATCTATCCTATGAGAAGATCCTGAAAGAGCTGGGACTATTCAGCCTAGAGAAGAGAAGGCTCAGGGCGGATCCCATCGATGTTTCTGAATACCTGAAGGGAGTGTGCAGAGASGACTGTCTCAAGATCTTTTCAGTGGTGCCCAGTGACAGGATCAGAGGCAATGGGCACAAATTGAAGCACAGGAGGTTCTGCTTGAACATCAGGAAAAACTTTTTCACTGTGAGGGTGACCAAGCACTGGCACAGGCTGCCCAGGGAGGTTGTGCAGTCTCCATCCTTGGAGGTATTCAAAAGCTGTCTGGACATGGTTCTAGGCAGCCTGTTCTAGGTGAACATTCTTGTGCAGGGGGGTTGGACCAGATGATCACCCAAGGTCCTTTCCAACCTCACCCATTCTGTGATTCTGTGATTCTGTGATTCTGTGATTCTGTGATTCTGTGAAGCTAACTATAAATAATTGGTGTTGGACAATGTTGAATGATCTCACATTTAATTCCTGTAACTAGGCATTTAGTTCAAAAGTTCCTAAGTTTAAATTGTCTTAATCAAGCCTTCACTGTTTCCAAATGGAAAACCAATGCAAATGTCCCAACTCAGTTTGTTTTAGAGGTTGAATGCAAAATATTTGTTTTAAATGTAACATAAAATCAATAAGAAATAAAAGGGCAGAGGGAAAAAGAGGAAATTATTTTAGCAGGAGATATAATAAGATGCAATAGTTTCTAAGTTAAAATTTATACAAAGGCATTTAATGAAATCAAATGCATTACAGAGAGTGTAAGAGAGAACTTATTAATTATTAAAGCAAGTATCTAATTCACTTGATGAATCTTTGTAAATTAACTGTCTGCAGCCAATGTAACTCAAAGCTGCTGCTACTCATTTTTACAACTTGGGTAATATTAGAATTTTGGGTTGTACATCACGTTGCGTACCAATTTAGGTGTTTGGGTGACATCAACGAAATACCCCTCAGATACCTAGTATCACCCCTCCATTATCATCTTAGCATTGTGTCCAGAACTGACTTTTCAACATTGCAACATTTCACTGTTAAGCAGGAGTCATCAAAATAATCATTGTATTTACTGATAAACTGTCAACTACATTTTCAAACATCATAATCCTGAAAAAGCATATTAATAGAAGTCAGAAGTCAGACAGGTGTGCCACATCTCTTTTATTCTGAATAAGAGAATTAAATATGCAAGCAAAGAAAGTACCAGCAAATGCATACAAACAATTATTACATGAAAACCTATACAGGAATTGGTTATTCTACATCCATTAATTTTACATTCAAAGTTTGATGCCTGTGGTGTTTTAAAGAACCTGATCTTAATTCTTACAATTTAGACATTGTCAATCAAGTACAATAGCACTGTGTTATGAATAGCATATTTTGTCTTTTACGAGGCACAGTAGTCACAAGACCTATTTCTGCTCACAGCAAGACTGTGCCACCCCACTGAGCTCAACATATTTGTATCATTTTTAGAGAATACAAACTTTGGCCTGTACTTTCTAAACATGAGCCAAAATATTTTCTGAGATAAGTTTAATAGAAATCATGATATTTTTTTTTTTGCTGCAGGCATGACTACAGTGCTTTTTATTTCCTCTAATATTCAGTCTAATACATTAGCCATCAGAGCACCTTGCATGTGGGAAATCCATGTCACTGCTCAAATGAATGTTTAAGTAGAGAATATCGGTCTCAATAAGACCAAACCCTAAGGATAATTTTATAGAAAATGCTGGTTATGTCATTTTATTGAAATACGGAAGACATGAGTCCAAAGCTCATCAGATCCARAATTATTAATTCTTTATATAATTCATCCCTGGTGAGACCTCTACTGAAAATGTGTGACTGGAAAAGGTTTTGTAATAATTTTCTTTCTGCATGATTTTCTGTGTGTGTATGTATCTTTGACTTCTCTCTGATAGGATTGCATTACACTGCTGAAATCATGAGAAATCTGAGGTCTGTGTGAACCCAAAGCAAAAAGAAATGCCTTCTTTAAAGCTCTGAATTAACCACCCTGCTTTCCTGAGAAAAACACCATCTAAATATTTTGAAATTGTTCACTGGTATCATCCAAGCACTAAACAAAATTAAAAMAATAATTAACATAATACTAGATGCACTATTGCAAAAAATCTGTTTTGGAAAGCCACAAACTGTGGGGATGTACTTTCTCTGAGCAGGTACAGATGATAACATGAAAGAAAAATTAATTTTAAACTACTTTTTTTTTTTTCTTGTACACTTTATACTATCTTTAAAAGCATTTCTGCTTTGTCAGATGGAAAGGGATCATATTTAACAGATGTGCAGAACTGATGGAAGATGATTTTCAGCACTGAGTTATGGTAGTGAGGACTTTTGTTAATGTTCATAAAGTGCTTTGAGATCCAAAGGTGAAAGGTACTGAAGAAGTGCAAAGCATTAACATCACATTTGATGGTGAACGAAACAGAAATGAGAAGTTTATGAACGTGTAAGGTAATTTTTCTACACTAGATTACCCTCTGTTGAATCTATCGCACTAAAGTGTAGGTTCCAAAATTATTCTGATAGCTCCACAAACATTTTTTTTCCCAAAATTATGATCTTTAGACATGATTTTAACAGAAGATAGAAAAAACCTGCTTTATTATTTTTCCTGTTATGCTTCTCATTGGTGTACTGAGAGTCAGTATTAAAATACCCCAGTGCATTTTACTTCTTTCCTGTACAGCCTTTCCAGATTGTTTCGTAACAATCTAAAATGATAAAACTTCTGCCTGTAGAGAAACTATTAGAAAGCATAAAAGAGCCAGGAAACTACACCAGCTATTAATGTAACTTTTTTTTTTGTTTTTAATAGATGTCCTTTTGGAGGATAGAAACTAGAAAATACGAAAATTTTCTAGTAGTGGTGGACTTATATTTTCTACTGACACTTTCAATTCTCCTCCATTTCCTCATGCAAATGTTGGCCTAAGATGGATTGAGGCTAATCTTATACAGTTTTTCTAGTCATCCTCTCTTTTTTCTCACTAGTTAAATACCTCCATGAATACTTAGCATCATGTGTACATAACCTCAATAAAGATCATGGCAGACTGCGGCTGCTAATATCTGCTACTTTGTTCTTGGGAATCTATAGAAAACAATGAAATATAGACTGACCGATTCCTTCATTTGCTACCAAAGAAATTCAGGAGTCCAAAGAAAAACCCAAGCTCCAGGGCCATTATGTAGCGCCCAAGAGGCCAGGATGTGTATTGTGCGTTTGTGATAAACCTTTACACATAACACAAGAGAGGCTCTCTGAGTTTTAATACTGTATAAACAGAGTACTGCTCATAAATTTTATCTTTGTTTTCTATTGAAGCATTAACCTGGCATTGCAAAGTATTTGTGTGAAAGTTGTTCTTCAGAGTAAGCTTGTTATCTTTATAGCTATTTCTTTCTGATCTAATAATATTTTAACTTTGCACATACGGATGTTCTGAGCTTCCACCATTTCACCATCCTCTCCAACTTAATTCTTTAATTTTTCATTTACTAATGAAAAATTTTTTAAAAATAAATTTTTAAAATTTATTAATTTTAAAAAATTATGTAAGTGKTTTTTTTATATTCTTTGTGTGTGTGTATACATACATGTACATACATCGCTGGAAAGGTTCACAAAATCACAGAATGGTTAAGGCTGAAAGAGACCTTTAAAGGTCCAGTCCCCCTGCTCTAGCAGTGTCACCCATAGCAGGCTGCCCAAAGACAATGTCCAGACAGCTTTTGAATAGATGTTGAAGAGTTTTTATTTCTTGAAGAGTTGAAGAGTTGAAGAGTTTTTTATTTTTTGAATAGCTGTTGAAGAGAATATTTTTGTTTCCACCCCATAACTAAATTTCAGGAAGAAGAAAAAAATTACTCAAAAACCTACATAGATCAGGATTTTTCAGTGTTAAAGCAGTGAAAATCCTCTTAATTTTAAACTCCTGTGATTTAATAAATGAAAAGTTCTGATCAAGTTAATGAATTAATAATAATTTAACTTTTTTCAATATAATTTCTTATACTTTGTTATGTTTTTGTAAGGGAAAAGCTTCCTTTATTTTTTACTTAGCCCCATTCACTAATTCATACTTTCTGGGATGTTATAAATAATTTACAAATTTGCCAGCCAAGGAAAATTAATATGATGAATCATCTTGTCTTTATTCAACATTTTAAGTAATCAGAACTGACTAATTAAAAATTGACATAACGAGGTAATTAATAAACAAACCTTAAATGGCAATCAGATTGTGGTTTGGAAAAAAAAAGTTTGCAAAATGGTCTTTAAAAACTTTACTGTCATGATTCATTGCTGTGGTTTAACCCCAGCCAGAAACTAAGCCCCACACAGCCGCTCGCTCACTCCCCCCTGGTGGGATGGGGGAGAGAATCAGAAGGGTAAAAGTGAGAAAACTCGTGGGTTGAGATAAAAACGGTTTAATAGGGAAAGCAAAAGCCGCACACACAAGCAAAGCAAAACAAGGAATTAATTCACTGATTCCCATCGGCAGGCAGGTGTTCAGCCATCTCCAGGAAAGCAGGGCTCCATCACGCRTAACGGTTACTTGGGAAGAGAAATGCCACCACTTCGAAAGTCCCCCCTTCCTTCTTTTTCCCCCCAGCTTTATATGCTGAGCATGACGCCATATGGTGTGGGACATCCCTTTGGTCAGTTGGGGTCAGCTGTCCCGGCTGTGTCCCCTCCCAACTTCTTGTGCACTCCCAGCCTACCCGCTGGTGGGGTGGTGTGAGAAGCAGAAAAGGCCTTGACTCTCTGTAAGCACTGCTCAGCAATAATGAAAACATCACTGCATTATCAAACTGTTTTCAACACAAATCCAAAACATAGCCCCATACTAGCAACTCTGAAGAAAATTAACTCTATCCCAGCCAAAAACATCACATTCATGAACAACAACAAAAATTCATTAATTTAGACTCTGAAGTCTGTGGAAAGTTGTGCTGAATTTCTTATAGTACAGCAGTGTAGAATTTGGTTAAATGTCACTTTCTTTTGTGGAACATTATATACTCACTTTGTATAGGATAAAATAATGCCCATTTCATAAGTCAATGGATGAAAAGTGTCAGCTGGGACATCTATGTTGACTAGAGAAATAAATATTACTCAAACTTTCAAATGGAAAGCTCAATTTTTATTTTGTTATAATGAACTTTTTTTTTTTTGTATTCTGTTATTTTTTCTAAGAGTAGAAAGGGGAAAGATTGAAGGAGGCACAGTCTGTACCTGTTTAGTGAGTTAAAGACAACTTGGCTTTATATCGTACGGGTGATTTTCAGATCAGGCTGATATATTGGACCAAACAGATTTCTCTTGAGGATGGTCTAAATTAAAACAGTTGGTTAGACTAGACTAGATTAGACTAGACTAGACTAGAATCCTATTTATCTTTAGAGTCAATGAACAGAATCAGCCTTTCCCTATTCTTTATGATAGTGTATTAGATCCTAAAATGAGAATTAAGGGCTAGGAGAGGCAGAATGAAACATTCTCTGGATGTGTGTGTCAGTTGTCATCATAAGCACCACAAGAATTCTCTATAGGTAAATATAGGTACTGAAATAAAAAAATCAACCTAAGACAAACCAGTAACAGCAAATCTCATATAATATTCATTTTATGAAAGTATATTTATGACATTATTTCTGTAGTATTAAGAAAATATAAACTCCTACCAATTCTTTGTCTTCTGCAATCAGATGGCTTCATCAGGGATTTATTCAAAAAGGTACTTAAACATGTGCTTGGTTTTAAACCCAGAGAAACTGTAATGAACCAAAATGTTTGCACAAGTCATTAAAGAGTCCAAGTAATGGGGCCCTTGATCATCATGCACTCAGCAAGCTTATGCTGCTTAATATGGTGTTAGTTTGTTTCTTTCCTCATTTATTTTTTCCACGGAGGAACTACAACTATTTATGAACTTATGATGCTTGATGTCTTATAGTGTCTTGAGAAATTAAGTACAGAGTTTTTAATTCCATATCAAAATTAGATATATGTATATATGTTTATACAGTACAGAACATTAAGTTTTATATACATTAGCCAAATTCAGAGAATACTCAACTGCATAACCTGTTCCTCTACATGGGTGACATGACATGAATATTAAAATGCTACAACAGAAATATTGCAACAATAATTTGGATGCTTCTTGGATGAACACATTTTCAATTCCTTCTTTGGACCCTAAATAAGTATTTTAATTAGCCTTACCAACTGTGGAGAATTATTTTTGAGGATAAAAATGTCACAGATTTAAATGGAAATATTTCAGTCCGCATGGATGCCTCCTAACAAAGGCCAAGCATCTGCTCAGAGGAATCCCAAGACAGTAAGTCACAAATTTGTCTTTTACAATCAGGTGCTTGATGTGAAGAAAAAAAAAAAAAAAAGACAAAGGAAAGAAAAGAAAAAGACAAAAGGAAAAACAAACAGTAGCATATGCACAAGTTTTCTTGTATCTGATGATACTTGCAGAAGCCCTCTAGGATAGAGTACCCAGTCTTCAATATCAACTCTTCTAATGTGCTGACAGTGCTATTGAGGGAATAGCAAAAAACATAAATTCTCCAACACTAATAAAAAGCAGGATGATTTACTAGAGTATTAAGGAACTTGTGATTTTGATCTGTATAGTGGAAGCATGTGAAAGTGATTAACTTTGCCCGCTGGTTCATTTCAATGGTAAATACAAACACACTGCAGAAGTAAAGCCCTTCCTGCTCCCCCCAAAAAAATCTGAGTTTTCATACATAGCATCCTAAACCTATTGCTTGTGCTGGGAATCACATCTACTAGTCTGTCAATAGGAGATGAAACCTGAGGTCTTTGAGAGCAGCAAGGCAGAAGAAGAGTAGCAGGGAAGTTAGAAATTGTAAACTACCTAGTTAGACTATAGACAAACAGGATAAACATAGCCGTCTATTCTGTCGGGTCAATCAACAGTTCTCAGTACAGCTGACTGCAAAGTAATGCAACTACACTAAAGATATAAGAGTAGATAGCACGATGGTCATTACAATACACCTTCACAGAAATCCTAGAAAATGAATGGGTTTCTGCTGTATTGGACATCTGTGCAAGGCCCTGTATAAGTAAATCTCTCTGGCCCTTTACAATATTTTGTGACTAATAAGAGACCTTTTATGAAATTATGCAGATTTCAAAACTACATGCATTCTGGCTAAATTTTTTTTCCCTTTTCTTTCTGTTCATCTAAGTCTCTTCAATGCCATAGTATTTTCCAGAGTTGATATGATGATTGCCTGAAGAATAACTCCTCTTCTGAGACATATTCCTCGTCTGAGAACACCAGGTTGCTCTATTTTTTCAGTATATTTGTATTTACTATTGCTGAAAATGGTAGGCAGAACTAATTATTTGCAAATGCTTCTGCTTGGTTTCCTATGACCATGCTCATCCTTTTCTTTCTTTATAGACTAGAGTATTTCTCACCTGGTGTTAGGCTTTCCTGCTCATTTACCTACATGGTGAACTGAAAGAGAGGTCTTTGTATCAGTGAATGCTGGTTGAAAGTTAGTCTTAAATATAAGCTCCTTGTACTTACATCAGTAAGCTAATAAGCCTGCTGTCAGTTCATAATCAATGAAGAGTTGTATGTCCAGCAGGTGACTTACCTCACCTGTCTGGAGAACTTTCTGAGGTTGCAATGATCTTTTTCAAAGACATTACTTTCTTTTTTTTCTATTTTTTTAATTAGTCTAAATAGAACATGTGGTGACTGATTTTTATATGCATAATTTAGGGAAAGTAAATGCTATGTACTGCTATGCAAATCTAAAGAGATCTAAGGGCTTATACAGTAGGCAAACACAAGAAATTAGAGATACTGGAAGAAAAGGACCACAGAAGACATAAGCTATCAGAATAAAGCACATTTTCTTGGGTATGATTATTTTTTCTTCTTGTAGATCTTTATTTAAGCTAAAAATCCAAAACTTGGGGAAAAAAGGAAAAAAAAMCTCTGTCTCTCAGTAGGAAAATCTTCCAGCAAAATTTTCAAATTTGAATTGTAAGCAAGGTGAGATGCTCATTTTCAGAGAGTTCTCTTTGTTTCTTTGCTAAAAAACTGTCCTCATACTCACACATTAGTTTCATATTTGCAGTAGGCTCATTATCAGGAAAGAAAGCTCATCTATCATTTTTTTAGTGGTTACTGCACCATGAGGAATTCTTTGATATGATATCTTTTCTGTCTTTGTTTTTGTTACCCTTGTGTTTTCTTTGGTTTGTGCACAATACATAAAAACATGATTCCAGTTCAACTTGAGGTATGAAATATACTGTTATATAGGAATATATATATATATATACCTTTAGTGTATTTTCAGAGGGGCTTCTGGGGATCCAGTTATTAAAAAATTTATGGGTTTGGTTTCAGTTATTGAACTAGTGCTAAATCAAGTCATTCTGTGATGACAGTGGCATCCTCTGTGCCATGTTCCTCTTATTGCACCTTGATGACTACACTAAAGTAAATTCCAAAAATGTGAATTTGTAACTAGCAAAACAAGAAGCTAAAGACAATGCAGACAAAGGAATTCTGCTTTTAGTTGGTTTCTTTTCCTTGCATGATGCTAAAGTTGACTTTGCCTCATTTCTTATTTCTGTTGTTGTTTGGTAGGACTATTTATTTTCTTCATATGTGACATGTTAGTAGTAATAATAGCAATAACAACAACTTTTGAAAGATAATGCTTACTGGGAAACAAGGTAAGTGATATATAAAATCTTATTAATTAAAAATAATAGCAAAGATAAGGACTACCTCCTGTGACAGCTAACAAACTGTGGAGTTTTGTTGAACTTGTCATTAATAAGGAAGAAGCACTCATTCCTTGGTAGCTTTGAATCAAGCTTCTCTTATTCTGTCCCAGTGGTGTCCCAATTTCTTCTCCTTTTTAATACAGAAAAAAATAGTAATAACATTACAGGATATTTTGAGAAATTTTTGGCTATGTTCAGTTCCTCATTGCTCACGGAGTGCAATCAGTGGAGCGCTTTTCTGGAGTGCATCTTCTGCTTCATCATCCTCCCAAAGATATTCAGTTTGTGTGGTCTGAGGCTGTGATACAAAAACAAGTGTGGTAAGTTTGATGATCAGAGAATTTACCTGAAAAATAAATCCCTGATCAGAACTACTTTAAAACTAATGTAGACACATCCTTAGGATTAGTTTTCAGTTCCAGTAAATTATCATAGAAGCTGTCTGGATTTGAGAGTCTGCTAATAACATGGAGTATTGAATGATTTTCAAGCCAAGCAGCAGCAAGACATAGATGGAAAAGGTACATAATTATTTCACTGATAACTCTTTCCAGATATAAAACTAATTCCTTGAAATTCACATTTCAGTAAAATAAATGCATTTAAAATAAATGCAGTATATTGGCTTTCACTTTTCAAGCACATGACATAATGTGAGGTGCCCAGCATAATAATAAGGTAGATTTGGAAACAAGAACATCCTAGAAAGGAATTAAATATTAACTAGAAGCAATAGCTTGAGACTCCATGCCACTGAGAGAAAAGTCTGAGACTTCATGATCTCTTTGAATCTATGATAATAGAATTTATGAAATTGTGCTAAAGGATTATTTGAATAACCATTTTCTGCTCTTGCTGTAAAACTCAACCAAAACTTTGCCAAGATTTCAGCCTATGAAAATTTCAAAAGATTCATGTTGAGATTTGGAGTTTGGAATATTAATTATTCAGAATCCATCTGTACTTGGGATGCTCCAGACCCAAACAGCTTCGTTATAGCCAGTGTGCATGCATGCTCCTCTTAGAGAGCAACTGAGCACACATGGATCATGAGCCTGCAGAAACTAGACTGCTGTGTCTTTGCAATTCCTTTTTACTGCAGGTAGGGTAGCTTGAGTGTCAGGAATAGGGACTGAGAATAGGAAGAGTATCTCTTCTAGATGGATGATTGACACGCAGGTGGTAAGGAGAGGAAGAGAAAAATTGCCTGTCCTCTTTTGCAGGATAAAGAGCAAAACTGAAGAGACTGACAGAGAGGGGGTGTGGATTTGCAGGAGAAGCAGCAAATAGTACGAGGATCCAGAGCAAGGTAATTAGTATGGTAATTAGTATCTCTAATATACAGAGAGGCTTTTCCTTTCACAGCAGTTCTCTTCCTCATTCTGTATACATGTATAGAGGACCTACAAATTGTGCTGTTTTAAATCTCCCCCCCCACAAGTGCTACAGGAAGGAAAAAAACCCACAAAACCTCAAGCATGTAAGCAAAAATTGTATTTAAAAATTAAGAGTTGAAGGTATGGATTGTGTTTGTATTTGTACAAACAGAACCAATTCTGATTCCATCAAAATCTCAAATTTTTCATTGTCCTTCTGGGGTTCAACCTTATAATATTTTATTTTTAACAAAGAGCTCTATTTCCGTTTAAAAATTTTGGAATATCTTACTTCCTGCTCCATAGTCCTTGTGTATGTACTTTTTTTCTTTGAATTTCTCCCTATCACGTGTAYGTTTTACTTGTTTCTTTTCCCCTAAATCCTTTTCCTTTAATGTGTTGAGCCTTGGAATTCTCTCCTCTCTTCTCCTTTCCTAATTGTGGGGTATTTCCTTTCTAGCTGTGCTCTCAGTGCTCCCTGGACTGCTGAATCAGTGAGGAGATAATACAGATAAGAGGAAAAGGGCCGTCCAGCTAGGCAAAAATCTAGGCAGCAAGGACTGGATCAGTGGCTGCTTCTCAGTACAAGGGGTTTCATGTTGGTGCTTTTAAGATGTACATAGTCTCTTGCACAACTCAGCATTCTCTGCTAGATCTTTGTCCCTTTCTTCCCACCACATTCATCATATGAACCTTTTCAAAAGGATTGCACTTCAAACATTTCACGATTATGGAACGATTTAGACAACAGTTGCTGTCAGAGTCATTTTATCACTTTTTCCTGTGGAAAGAAGTCCAAATTCCACCTTTGCCTCTTTGAAATGGTTTCTGTGCTCTGGTTAGAAATGATTCCTGATGAACTCTTTCATTGGGGGGCAATTCTTGGCCATAGGAAGATGTCAGCTTATCCAATACATGGGCTGTACTAGGAATCTCATCCCACTGCATGTTAGAGTTTTTATCCCACTTTCACGATTCCTTTCCAGGTATCAAACTCATTCTCTTTGATTAGGTCTTGCTGTGCTTGACATATAAGACTGCATGAGATTATTTGTGCCATACTGCAACAAGTCCAGGTCCAGAATAAGCCGTAAGATTTGATAAAGAATAAAGTGCAGTTCTCAGATAGCTATATAGTAAACTCTTACTTCATACTGCAATGAAGTAACCATCGAAGTGATCAGAAAGTTGCCTTTTCTCTATCCCCTTTCCTTACCCAATAGTCGCAAAAGAGAGGGATTATTATTTGCTAGTTCAGAGCAGCAGAAAATAATCCAGTAAAAATCATTRAAGCAAATTCATTGACTCATTAAGGACAAAAATGCCCCTTGACCTTTGAATTTTAATTAATTTAGTACTTTTTTTCCATTGCTATCAAATTCATATGTGCTGCTCACCCTTAAAATGAAGTCCCTGAGTTTGCTCAAGGAAAAGCAATGGTAGAATAAGCCTGAAAAAAATTAAACAGGGCACACTGAACTAATGCAGAGGTGACAAATCCTCCTGCATTTGTGTGCAATATACACCCCTGCAGCAAAGAACCCATAGAAACAGACAAATCGCCTCTGGGCTGCACATCCCTGGGAGACAGGTTCACCAGGTATGAGATACAGCTAAAGGCTGATGATATACATTTTTCCTTGGGGAAAACACTGTTTACAAAACATTTTCACACTGGGTGAAGCACTGGGAATAGCCAAGACAATAAAATCCTTGAATGAAAGAAGTAGCCTCAGAACCGATGCCAAAGCACAAAGTATTCTGGAGTTCTAGCAAAACCCTAAGTTCTGGATGCATTTTGGAAGAATCCAAGGTTTATAAAGACAGATTTGATGCCTCTAACACTAGGAACATAGAATTTCTCAGCAATATATTTCTTCATTGACATTGTATAAATAATCTCTTGTCAAAACATCCTTTTAGAAAGGTAGAATTATGTAACATGGAGATAAATATGTTACTCAGTCTTCTAGACATGGTTCCTAAAGTTTGCTTACATTTTGACACTGAGAGGTATTTTGAGAGAACTATCTATAGTGAGTTCAACATCTCTTTCTGTTGTAAAAGTTAATTTAGAGACCATTACTCCATATGTAAACTTTGTGTTATCTTTTTTCCCTTTTGCATAACCTTGCATTTGTAGATGTTGGATGCCATTTGCCCATTATGCCTAATCACATGGTATATTCTGCATCTCTTCAGAGACAGATTTAATTTTTACTGCCATGAATAAATTTTGTCAGCAGAAACTTTCATCACATCACTGTTTAATCTCTTTTTCAGATTATTTATGAGTATGATAAAGGTTTTCACATGGATTGTTGCACAGAGCCCTCTGGATCTGCAATGGAAAAGCTACAGTAGGAAAACTAACCATTTCTTTCTCCCTTAATATTTTAGCCAGCCATTTTCAGGTTGTAGAAAATATAATTATCAGGGTTACATCTAAAAAAGTTTCATAGAAAACTTCTTCTGACCACTAACTACCCTTAGCTGTTGGAATTAGTAATAGAAATGTGCTGGGTTAGGAGCAGTGTTTTGTCATAGTAACTGCTGTGACAGAACATATAACGCCTAGGATTATGTATCATCACCTCTGAATGTCCAAGCATGCAGCACAAAAATACAAATGCAACTGTTGAAACTTAAATGGAAAATTTGAACTAATTGAAAAAAAGTTTTTGATGGTGTGCAAGCCCTATTTTCCAGGGCATATGTCCACAGTCAACAGGTGGGGAACAGGTAAGATATCACATACATGATCATTCTAGAGATTCTTGCAACATCTTTCACAGATGCCCGATACAAGAGAAGAACCTGATACAACATAATGAAACTGATTCTGTCATCCAATTTGCTCTGGCAAACTATTTTATTTTTTTCACATTCTGAAGTCTCACATTTCACTTTTACGGTAGCTTCAACTGGGTAACTTTTGAATCACTTCTTCATAAATTTTTGGTATCTAAATTCTACAGTGACTAAATAACATAGGAATTTACCAGTAATTAATCTAAACTGATATATAACTTTTGGTGCAACCTTATTTCAGGGGAGGCATATAGGTATGTGTGAGGATGTATAGAACAGCCTGTTCTTCACACAGAACTATGAAAAACAGTTGGAGATTGTCTTAACAACTAAAAATAAGAATCAGTTTAGTCTTTTCAATTTTTTTCTTGTACCGTAGATAAATTTTATGCTAGCTATTCTAATATCTATTGAAAAACCCATATAGTTACAATAGAACTTCGGATTCAGAAAAGTTCTCTGTCAAAATTTCTCTCTCTTGCTATATTTTACAACAAACCTGTAACATTTCCTTCTATCTGTTTTSAATTTWTTTTTTTTTTTAATTTTATGGAAAGTTCCTTCATTGTTGTACAATCATAAGATTATAGGATAATTCAGGACCTCAAAATGTCTCTAGTCCAACTTTCTGTTCAAAGAAGGATGAGCTCTGAGGTCAGACCAAGTGGCTCAGGGCTTTATCCAGTTGGGTCTTGAAAACCTCCAATGATAGAGACCACAAAACTTCTCTAGGCAGCCTGTTTCTCATTGCCCTCATGGTAAAGAAATTTGAGGTCAACTTCGTGATACAGCTGATAGAGAAGTGAATGGGGGGACTTGTGCTGTTGGACCTCACACTTGCAAACAAGGAAGTGAAAGTCAGGGAAGTGAAGATCGGGGTCACCCTTGGCTGTAGTGATCATGAGCTGGTGTAATTCAGGATCCTGAGAGCATGGAACAAAGCAAAGAGAAGGACCGCAATCCTGGACTTGAAAAGAGCAGAATCTGTCTTGTTTAGGAATCTGCTTGCAGGAATTACATGGGAGACAGTCCAGGGGAGAAGAGGGGTCCAGGAGAGCTTGTTGATTTTCAAGGATCATCTCCTCCAAGCTCAAGAATGGTCCATCCCAGTGACCAGGAAATCAAGCAGACATGGCAGGAGGCCAGCATGGATGAATAAGAAGATCCTTATTAAACTCAAATACAAAAAAGAACATTCAAGAGGTGGAAGCAGGGACAGGTGGACCAGCAGGAATTTAGAGACAATGTGCAAATGATCAGAAAGTGGTTAGGAAACCCAAAGCCCACTTGGTGTTGAAAGTGGTGAGGACTGTGCAGGGGAGTAAAAAGGGCCTCTATAGCTATACCAGTAGGAAAAGAAAGACTAGGGAACATGTGCGTCAACTGCTGAATGAGGCAGAGGAGCTGATGACAACAGACATGGAAAAAGCCAGGGTACTCAGTGACTTCTTCTGTCTTTATTGATAGCATTTGCCTTCAGGAATCACAGGCCCGTGAGATCTGTGCGAAAGTCTGGAGCAAGGAAGACTTACCCTAAGCGGAGGGAATATTTACATTAATTTGACATGCACAAAACTGTATCAACCTGATGAGATGTACCCATGAGTACTGAGGGAGCTGGCCAATGTTGTTGTGAGACCACTCCCAATTGTCTTTGAAAGGTCATGGTGACTGTGGAGAGGTTCATGAAGACTGGAAGAAAGCAAATGACACTGCTATCTTCAGAAAAGCAAAAAGAAGAATCCAGGGAACTACAAACTGGTCAGCTTCACCACAATCCCTGGAAAGGGGACATCCCAGATCTGAGCCGAGGATAGTAAGTCAGGTTGACAGATGGGTCCCCTCTGTCCCCACAGGAGTCTCCCTCTACTAGCACTCACCACTTTATCTTGATGCAGATGTGTGTTTCAGATTCTGCTGGCTCTGATGCTTTCTCAGATATGGTTTTCTCTTTCTGGCCTGCTACCAGGGCACTGAAGATATTCTGCAGTTATAGATTTGCAGATGGCGAAAATGAGAAAAATAAAATAGGTAGATATTTTCCTTCTACTTTCTGGTCATTTAATACTCTATGGCACTCTGCCATGTATATTTTTACTTATTACAATAATTCTTGGCTAAACAATATTAACTTTTGAAATTTCATACAATTTTTTTGTCTGGTACACTGATTGTTATTTTGGTTTCTTTCTAGCTCTTCTGAAGTTTTGACATAGGTTTTTTGGTACTGTCAGAGGATTCCAACTAAAACTTTGTGATTGATTTCTGTAAAAAATTGAGTATTTTGTGGTTAATTCTTTCTTCTACTGCTTGTGTTTGCTCATATTTTGGTAGTATTTTAGACAGTGTATCTTCATTGAACAAAAGCTTTGCTGGTAAACAGGCTCCTAAAGAAGGCTGGAATCATGGTACAACAGGATAAATGCACGAAATTTCCATGGAGTCCAAGAAACTCTCTTGCTTTAGTTCCTCTTATTTCCTGTCTGTGTCTGTCTGTTGGCTATGCTTATTTGTTTTGTTTGTTTGCTTGCTTTAGAGGTAAGAGTTGTTAATTTGCAATTTGAAAGTCTACCCTATCACCTGAAGCTATGGTTTTATCATTCTCTATGGTTCTTTCTCTTAGAATGAAACAGTTAATTTGATATATCGTTTGGCAAATCATTACCATTTCAGAGTTTTCAGTTCACAGGTTAAAACCAAATTGTGAATAGCATACTGTGTCACATGTCATATCCCTTGCAGGATCTCTATTACCATTAGTGGTTTGATGCATTAGATAATGGATGACTTTGAGCTATTTTTTGATTACTTTTTTCCTGGTGGTGAAAAGCAGCATGTGTAGTTGAAAACCGCTTTTTGTTGTTTTTTTTCCCCTCGATATAAAACAAATTCTTTATACTTCAACAAAGACAAACAAAAACAAAAGCAAAGAACTCAAGGTCATGAACAGAGAAAATAAAGATTTAAAACTCCAGCATTCAGAAGTCTTTTTGCTCTGTCAAGTGATATTCTGCTTTCCCCACATTTTAAGTGATTGTTTCATTCACTTCATTGTGATCTAGAGGGTTCCTGGCTATCCCCATCGCCTTTTATCCACTTGAATCCATTTCTCTTTACAAGTACCCTGTTGGTCCCATAGATATGTCTGTGCATCTTTGAAATGTCTTCATTATTAAATTATCTACAATCCATGATCTGTTATTAAATAAGCACTGCTTTATTGAAGCCAGCCCCATAGGCACAGAAACTTATTAGTATAGCACTGTGCTTGTAAAAGATGACAATTGGGAAAGACAGCTACAAGGACAGTGCCGGACCCCACTAACCCACCAGAGATTGAATCCATCAATCAGGAAAGACACAGTAAGAGTGCAAAGAGGGAAGAAGAGGAGAGCTCACTCCTGACTTTTGTTAGGCCTCTTTCCTGTCCTCCTTCATGCTTTTACTTTCATGCAAAGGGAAGAGGGGGACACGCCCCTGTGCTTCTCATGGTAACACTATGTTTGCTTGTGTTTTAAACTGTTTCTGAATTTATTCGTCATTCTAACAACAAGCAATTTTTCCCAACAATTTAAGTGTCAGATAATGTCCCAATCCTAATCACCCAATGTATCTGTGAGGATAACTCTTACACCTTGGGAGAGTCCTTTGAGTTTCAGTGGGATTTGGCAGCCCTGGTAGCACTATTGCAGTCTGGAAACCTTGGAGTGAGATTTTATTAAATCTAATAAATTAAAATAGGAGTGCAGAAGTAATAAATGAAATAAACATTAAAGACATCTAAATTACATAAATGTTCATCAGAAACCATAATTAATAACACAAATTTATAACAAGAAATTATTATTCAGTCCCCTTCTTTCTCTTGCTTTCTCTGAGCAGGTACACTAGAAAAATGCAGAAGTCACTTTGTTAAAAAGGACGACATTCATTAAACTTTTAATTATTCAACTAGAACGAGCTTTTTATTTTCCTTCAGGGATTAAATAGAGATTTTATAGTTATTAGTTTCACAAAATGGGGGTGAAGAATATAACTTTATCCTGAGAAGTAAATAATGTCCTAAATTTCCATTAATTTTGATAAATGTTTAAAATGCTTATGGGAAGGGCTACTGTGTCAGCACTACAATGGAAAATCTTAAAGCTAGGTTGTTGCTCTATTTCTTCCCTTCCATGTTTTTGGATTTATCTTTTAACAAGTAAGCATTCGCAAATACCTTCTGTGTATGTGATTTATACAAAACCCATCACATTGCATTATTTTTTGTTGCTATTTTTGAAATGCCACAATTATATGAAATTACGTTGATCCTAAGTTGTGCATGTTCCTAGTCTTACTTTTGGGGTTAAAGTAATATTTGGGATTAAGGAATCAATTGAAGGTTTCAGTCTTAAATTTTCTGTAGTGAAGGGTAACATACAGGAGACATACAGAAAGCACTAGGAAGTGAAAAAAAATGTCTTCACATTTCCCCGTATTGCTATTATGTCTATCATATAAAAGTACGGACTGCAGAAAAATTATTGCCTAAGGACCACAACAAACCAATGATGCAGTTAGTTAGACATTTAATGCCAAATCATCCAGTACTCTTGCTCTCATCTTCAAATCATACCATACTCAGCAGAGTTTATTGTTTATGATTTGTGGTGTGTGACACCCCACTCAGTAGTCTTTGCATCAGTTTGGGTCATATGCATACGTAGATGTCCTGGTTTCGGCTGGGATAGAGTTAAATTTCTTCCTAGTGCTATGTTTTGGATTTAGGCTAAGAAGAATGTTGATAACACACTGATGTTTTTAGTTGTTGCTAGGTAATCTACTAGTTAAGGACTTTTCAGCTTCCCATGCTCTGCCAGGCACACAAGAGGTTGGGAGGGAGCATAGCCGGGACAGCYRGCCCAGCTGGCCAACGGGGTATTCCATACCATGTGACGTCATGGCCAGTATATGAATGGGAGGGGATCCAGGAAGGGGATATCATTTTTGGCCATTTTCTCGGCGAGTGGTGAACAATTGCATTGTGCATCACTCATTTTGTATATTGTATCGTTATTATATTATTATAATTTTTATTATTATTATTCTTTCCTTTTCTGTTCTATTAAACTGTCTTTATCTCAATCCGTAAATTTTATTTTCCCAATTCTCTCCCCGCCCCACTGGGGGGGGAGTGCACACGCGGCTGTGTGGCATCTGGCTGCCTGCTGGGTTAAACCACTACAATAGAAAAATGAATATTTAAACAAGTCAGCTATATTGGAGTTTAAAGTACATAGGAGAGAGCTGATCAAGTGATTAGCAAAGAAGACAGAATGCTTCAAGAGAAAGTTACAAACTTAGACTCTGAGCATTTGCAGTCGGGCATTAGAAGACTGACTCTGTTGTTCATCAACCTCACTGTGGTAAGAATCCTTTGGAAGACATGCAATGTGTTGACCAGACTTTGGGTTTCTATACTTTTCCAAATCAGCATGTCTTATTTCCTAATTTCTAGGAATACTTCTCAAATTATGATTAATATGATTAGTTTGAGACTTTGCTACCTAGATTTGCTTTAATATAATATAAGAATTAGTACCCACTCAGATCCTGATTAAAATCTTTGGATTGTTACAACATTATATTCAACAGATAAAAGGACCCATATACATATGACGTGCGGAAAAACGGACTCCACAATCTGTAAGATTGTAAAGTAGGTATGTTTATTCAGCGCTGGGCAGCACGGGGGGTAGTCCCACCAAAGTCGTGCGCRCCCCAGYGCGGCACTCATCCAAACATAYRCAGCAAAGTGTTGCATATGCATAAAGTTTCGCAATACRCCTATACATAYRCATGACCTGTCCCCGCTTTGTATTAAAATGAGCTCCCCTCCYATCYRCGCTTGYGCACTGCAGTCTGGTGGTGGTCGTCRGGGGTCGTGGGGATGAAGGCTAGTGGTTCCTCTTCGTCACCGCTAGTAACCTTTTGTTCTTGCGCAGACTCAGTTGCTCCTTGGCTCTTAYCCAAATTGCAGGGTCGGTTTCTTAAGGCAAATCCCTGGTYCTTATCAGGAACTGGCCTTGCAGATAGCTGGCAAAGCACCGGACTCACCCAGTAGTTAGCAAAGTGTTAGACTTACACAATAGAGCATTATCTATTATCTGGATACTGTAGCCATCGGGGATTTTGCTACTAACACCTCCCCTAACCCCTCGTCTCACATATCCTAGGCAGACTGCATTTATTAGACATTATAGAGTGTAGCTGCTTAGTGAGTTACACATATCCTAACTCTGCTCTTACACACGGGGGCTGTCCTAACCTGCCTGGTTTCCTGGAGTCTCCACCGTTCACCCCAGTTCTAACAACAGTAAAGTTAGGAAACATTATTCCCTTCTTCCACTTTTATCTTACTTCCAGTGGAAATGAAGCTTGTGCAGAAATATCTATTAGTGTTGTCACTAATAACTTTTTAATCTTCCAAGTAAATTAAAACCAAATGTGAATGCAGGACAGAGATCTCAAAAATATTAAGTTTCTACAGGTTTCGTGAGGGTCAATAATGTGCTTAGAAGACACATCCTGCTGGTATTCCTCCTGAGAGAAAACCAAAGAGCTCAGGTCTCATTTTGTTCAATTTGTGTCAGTCACCACCAGTAAATCCAGACCAGTATCAGCAGGTAGGACAGGTGTGGTGGGTTGACCCTGAGTAGACGCCAGGTACCCACCAAAGCTGCTCTATCACTCCCCCTCCTAAGTTGGACAGGGGAGAGAAAATATAACAAAAGGCTTGAGATAAGGACAGGGAGATCACTCAGCAATTACCATCATGGGCAAAATAGACTCCACTTGGGGAAATTAATTTAATTTATTACCAACTAAAATCAGAGTAGGATAATGAAAAATAAAAACAAATCTTAAAACACCTTCCCCCCACCCTTCCCTTCTTCCCGAGCTCAACTTCACTTCCGATTTCTCTACCTCCTCCCCACCCCGCATGATGCAGGGGGATGGGGAATGGGGGTTGTGGTCAGTTCATCACACGTCTCTGCAAATCCTTCCTCCTCACACTCTTCCCCTGCTCCAGCATGGGGTCTCTCCCATGGGAAACAGTCCTCTACGAGCTTCTCCAACTTGAGTCCTTCCCACAGGCTACAATTCTTCACAAACTGCTCCAGCGTGGGTCCCTTCCATGGGTGCAGTCCTTCAGGAACAGACTGCTGCAGCATGGGTCCCCCACGGGGTCACAAGTCCTGCCAGAAAACCTGCTCCAGCGTGGGCTCCTCTCTTTCTACGGGTCCACAGGTCCTATGAGGAGCCTGCTCCAATGTGGACTTCCCACGGGATCACAGCTTCCTTCGGGCATCCACCTGCTCTGGCGTGGGGTCCTCCACGGGCTGCAGATGGATATCTGCTCCACCGTTAACCTCCATGTGCTGCAGGGCACAGCCTGCCTCACCATGGTCTTCACCACAGGCTGCAGGGGAATCTCTGCTCCAGTGCCTGGAGCACCTCCTCCCTCTCCTTCTTCCCTGACCTTGGTGTCTGCAGAGTTGTTTCTCTCACATATTCTCACTCCTCTCTTTGTTGCTGTTGCTCCCCCCTTCTTAAATGTGTTATCACAGAGGCGCTGCCATCAGTGCTGATGGGCTTGGCCTTAGCCAGCGGCGGGTCCGTTGGCTCTAATGGACACAGGGGAAGCTTCTAGCATCTCACAGAAGCCATCCCTGTAGTTCCCCTGCTACCAAAACCTTGCCATGGAAACCCAATACAACAGGTCAACCCAAGCCTCATGTGTGAACCACTGAACATGGAAGACAGACTAGAAACATGATATGAGAGTAGGCAGAAGCAGCTGGGGTCCAGGGACAGGAAAGTAAGCACCTGTTAGAGTAAAGGAGCTGCTGAGGATATGGGAATGACATGGTGCACTGTGAAGGGCATAACAAATAAAAGGAATCAGATTATTACAATGACCACTGTAGGAGATAGGTATCCCCCAGATAATCCCTAGGTATACGTAGGAATAGAATCACAGAGGCTGTAGAAGACATAGAATACAATTCTATACAGGCCAAAACAGGCTTCATTAATGTGACTTCTGACAGTATAACTGAGTTTATTTCTTATTAAAAAAACAGGTGGGGACAGGAGTTGGAAGGGGAGATTTTCAGGATGCTCAGACCATATCGAGTTAGTTCCTTATTCATTGTTAACCACATTTTTCAGTTTCTTAACAGGTAAAGAAATAGAATTAACTCTAGTAAAGACTGTATTTCACTTGGTGTAGGGTTTTTTTTGTTATTTCTATTTATTCTTTGCACTTCTTTTTAACTTTTTTTTCTTATGAGCTGTCCAGAAAACAGTAATTCATGATCTTGGGGCCTTAGCAGTCTTACTCTCTGTTGAATGTAATAACTACCAGATTCCACCCCAAAATACAAATATATTTCATAATATTTATCTTCAGGGCTACTAAAGGATGATAGGCATAAATCAGCAATTAATGTTTTTTATTTTAATCAATGTTATACTATTATGCAATTAGATTGAAATGAAAATAAATGTTCAGTTTTATGTGAAATTTTACTTTGATAAATGGTCTGCACACATTTGAAGAGCTTTACATCCTTCAAGTTTCACGACATTTTTGGGCATACCTGTCTACTATGTCTTGAGCAGTAAGTACCAAGTGTTTATTCTATGGATTACATTGAAATGTTTAGGGGATCTACAAGGAATTTTCATTTACTATTTTATCCCCTGCCCAACAGGCAAACTGCAGCAAGCTTATAAGTTAGAAGTGGGCATGTTTGTAGGAGCTTGAGTCTCTGGCAAACAACTCACTGCAGCTCTAGTTTAATCAGCTCATTCTTTGGCATTTACTTGCTGCTTTCTTGCCTGAAGGGCAAACACTATCCTAATGAAGCGCACAAGGACAAATGACTTTTCCAGGCTGTGATTAATTTTCACAAGCTGACTTTAATCACTGGTTAATTAATAGAAGATTTGTTGATTTACAAAAAACCACAGTCATTATAAGCAGTATTATATCGATTTGTTTTTCATGAATTTAATGCAGTAACAAGCTTTTATTTAGAAACTAACTTAAAGTGTTGAGATTCCATAGTAGAAAGCATGATAGTATACTAGAAAAGAGTACAGATTCTATATAGCAAGTTGTGTTTGCCTGCTTGACTGGGTGTTTTTAAAAGCAGGAACAGATATCAATACAACTTTAGCCCAACTCCACCTGTTGCCACCCTCCCCCACACACCTCCACTTGACAACCAGGATTGAGACTTTTTGCAATATTTACATCTATATTTTTGTCTTTAAAAATAAGTGGTTAGTAGTAGTATTTGACTTATATAACAGATACAGCAAAGACCACGCAGAGTTCAATACCTAAATCAAACAATTCTCCCTACCATGGTGTATTTTCTACGTAACGTTTTTATATCATTATGCCAGCAGCTGGAAATTTTTTAAGACAAAATTTCACAGAAAGTATTTGTTATAGTTTACCTGTCCAGCCAAATGACAGAGACTAGCCAATTAGAAAATTTGATTTATTAAAGCAAGCAGCAAGTAAGCAAAACAGYGCTGGGCGGCCGGGGAGTCTCCTGCTCCGCCAACGGCGCGCGCTTCAACGGTTTTTCAGTCCTCTTTTTATGTCCCCTGTCTCCCCGTCGGCTCCTCCAACCACAATCCGTTTCGCTTTCGTTTTCATTCTCCAGTCGCAACCTACCCCGCTCCCGCAGGCGCCTTTCCCRCCGGRGCTGTTCCCGCCGGGGCCGTTCCTTTGTCTTGTTGCTGGGGTTTCTCAAAGTACTATGCACGCCGCTCCATCCTACCACACAACCCACTCCCTTCCCCCATACACAATTTAACATTTGAATCATTATCAATTGCATAACGTTTAGCAATTTTCTGACAAAGACCTTAGCTAACATTTTAAGAAAATCTCATCAGACACACATCACAGAATTTGATTGTATCAACAGAGTTTGATGAACAAACAGTTCACAGTTTATCACAATCCCCCCTTTTTCTTTTTACCATTTTGTTCATCAAATCGCTTAAGCTCTTGCTGGCTTAAAATGAAGGTCTCCTCCACCTCCGGTATTCCTCCCAAAGGTTCATAYTTGGCTCTTATAAACATTAATATACAGGGTCCAAAAGTTAATACCAATATCAATATAATCAGGGGTCCTGCAATGGTAGATAGTAACGTGGTAAGCCAAGGAGAGTGGTTAAACCAGGACTCATACCAGCTCTGCTGCATTTCTATTACTTCCTTTTTTATGACAATTAAGCCGCCCCTATCTGTCCCTGGTTCTGTATATCTCACTCCCCACATTCTTCCGATTATCCACCCTCCGTCTCCAGGGTTGGTAACATTTAAGAAGAGGTATTGGCAGTTTCCACGTCTGTTCCACTCTTGCGGTGGATGGCACCCATATGGACTCCATTGGACCTTCAGGTATTTGTCTATACCACTACCCGGTATCCAACTAGGGGCTATGGTCTCACAACCCCAATAACTGCAATAATACTGATTAGGGGAGTTACAATAACCTTTCCCAAGATTCGAGCTGGGGCACATATAAAATTCCAGGTACTCCCAGCATCGAAACCTCGGGACAAGCTGACATAGTGTGGCATTAAAGCGTGGTCCTCTCGGTGTTATTTGGGTTGCAATAACCTGTTGGTCTTCGAATCGGAATAGGGTCCATTTAAAAGGTTGGTGGGGGTTATCCTCCRCTTGTATTAAGTTTACACAGATTAAAGCAATTAAATACCTAATGCTGGGGAGAACTGGTGGGTTCCTGTTTCTACTTGAAACTTCCCTTTCTAACCTGTATAATTTGGTTGTGTCCCTTGTGCCTTTTCYTTTTACCTCAAGCAATARGGCCTGGGGCCTCGGGGGTGAGTTATGTTGATWMWT
>JASVER010000175.1:1035508-1244999 GCA_030449065.1 Oceanodroma leucorhoa
TAGCTAACATTTTAAGAAAATCTCATCAGACACACATCACAGAATTTGATTGTATCAACAGAGTTTGATGAACAAACAGTTCACAGTTTATCACAGTATTTAACAACATAGATTAAACTATTTATTTCTTCACAATATTCTGACAAAAATCATGGTGTGAATTCTATAAAATACATGCTAACAGGTTTAGATCTGCTTGATGAGGCACTCCATCATGATGTAGCAGGGGAAGCATAGCAAGAATCTGTGACTAGAGTCTAAAGGCAAACAAATTTAGATTAAAAGCAAAATACAAACTTTTAAGAGTTATGGGGCAATCAGTCTAGGAGATTGGATGATTTATCATTCAGTTTCTTTCATGGAAAAATATTTGCCAGTCTGGAAGACTTACAAACACAACTTTGGGAACTCAGTGTGAGAACAACATGGAGAATATACTGACAACGTGGTTTACAACAGATCAGAATAGAGGAATTCATGGTCTCTTCTGGACATGAAATCTATGAATACATTGACGTTGCCTGACAGGTAACACGAGACTTTTTTTGGCAGACTCCAGTACTTACTATAATCAAATGAGCATTGTTTAAGATATAGATATATTTTGTGATAATTTAGAATATATTACACTAATTAATATTATGTTCATCCCTTCTTCTCTGCATAGTACAAAATCTAACTGACATTGATAGAAGTCACACAGTACATATAGGACTTTAAGTGGGATTTGTTCTCTAAATAGCATTTTTCTTTTGCCTCTTACAAACGAATATTCCCCTTCCACTTATACAGAGTGAGGGAATTGTGCAATTGCAAGATTTTTACCTACACAGTTGTTCATGTTTTTTTTTTCTGTTTTTTTAATGTTGCAGACAAACATGTATAATTCAATAATGTTTGGTGTACACAAAGTCCCATTCATTTTACAACAGCCTTGAAAGTGTCACATTGTATAAGCTGACTACCACGTATTCATGAAAAACAATTATCTAGAGTCAATGTTTGCATGCTGAAATCTGGGATTATTTGGAACAAATTTGACTTTAGTTTTTGAYTCTTCTGTCAAAGGGGATAATGCTCACTTAGTGCCATTATACCTGTCATTCTTCTCCACAATAACACTTTTCTACCAATGGTAGCAGCAGGAGGCTGAAAATGCAGTTTAACACATACTCTGTGAGAGCGAATTTGAATAGCCTTTGTTAAGAGGGAGCATTACACTTCCACTGGGCACTATGCACAACTCCATTACATAATTAAGCATCAATTAAAATGCTATTAAAATAAAATGTTATCCTGTTGTCTTTTCAATKATGTTAACTTGGCACTTCATCTGCCTAATGTCATCAGTTAGCATACTAGGCCCAATGCCATCAAGGTTAATGTGCAGCATGTTTATACTGTATATTAGCGTGTCATAACATATGTCAAACATGAAACCTGATCATAATGATGATGATGGACTCACAAAAGAATAGACAAAGAATAAGGAAAATAAGTGAACTGACTCCTATCTGAAAGATTGAGTTGGCTTTCAGTTAGGTGCTTGATGATCTCAAATATCCTAAAAGAACAAGGTAAATAAAAATGAAAACAGAATGAAGCTTGAAGAAGTCTGTGTAGAGATATGACAACAGACAAACCTATTCAGGGCCTAACTTTGTCCTAGAGTCCTCAAATACACCTCTAAAAGCCAGTGGCCAACATTTTGTTACAGTCCTCCATGACAATTCACTGGAAAGACTTTTTTCATCACAATGGATAGCAAAAATTACAAGTGGCGTACATGTGTCTAGCTAAGGGTAAATGCTGGGCAGCCTACATTTTTTGCATGATCTCAAAAGTACCCTGTGCTTACTGAGTTAACAGCTTGATTCAAATACTGTTGGAATAAGTCTTTAAGAACATCACAGACAAAATTCTCTTTTTTCTTTTTTCAAGACCACTTACAACTGAGATAAAGAATTGTACTAAAAAGGCACATGCAAGTTTAAAGTCACTGTCACTTCTTCTATTTATGTGCATGACATATTGAAAAATAACTTGCTGTCTTACAGCAATTCAAAAATAAATTTTTACACATTTCTTCAACAGCTATCATCAATCAAAACATAGATTTGTAGTCAAAAGATTAAACTCGATACATTAGAATTTTCTCTGTTGTATTAAAATCTTTCACTATGAAATAGATACCTCAGCATACTCTTCAGTGAAAAACAATGCGAAAACCATCATACAGACTGCTAGCTAAAGTAATGCTTAAATACCTTAGATACAGTAATATTGTTTAACTAGTTAAGAGCTAAATTTATGTATTTATTTATTTTTAAATTCCTTGTGTCATAAAAAGAGATTCTTTGCTGATAGAGAGTTCATGGAGGAAAACAATATCCAGTAGGTACAGTTACCTGAAAACAGGCTTATCAGATTTATTTTCTATATAGCACCATCTGTATGAGAAACAGTGCGGCCAGCAGGAGTAGGGAGGTGATCGTGCCCCTGTACTCGGCACTGGTGAGGCCGCACCTCGAATGCTGTGTTCAGTTTTGGGCCCCTCAGTACAAGAAGGACATTGAGGTGCTGGAGCGTGTCCAGAGAAGGGCAACGAAGCTGGTGAAGGGTCTGGAGAACAGGTCTTATGAGGAGCAGCTGAGGGAGCTGGGGTTGTTTAACCTGGAGAAAAGGAGACTGAGAGGAGACCTTATCGCTCTCTACAACTCCCTGAAAGGAGGTTTTAGTGAGGCGGGTGTTGGTCTCTTCTCCCAAGTAACTAGCGATAGGACAAGAGGAAATGGCCTCAAGTTGCACCCAGGTAGGTTTAGATTGGACATTAGGAAAAATTTCTTCACTTGAAAGGGTTGTCAAGCACTGGAACAGGCTGCCCAGGGAAGTGGTTGAGTCACCATCCCTGGAGGTATTTAAAAGACGTGTAGATATGGCACTTAGGGACATGGTTCAGTGGTGGACTTGGCAGTGTTAGGYTTACAGTTGGACTCAATGATCTTAAAGGTCTTTTCCAACCTTAATGATTCTATGATTCTATCTAAGCAAACCTGCCAAGATATTTTCTTCCTTTTTTTTTCTTTTTTTTAAATGAGTGACTGGAAACTTAATCTATTAGGGAATGATGATTGAGAAGTGTGGAGGAGATAAAATGAGATCTGACTATGACTTTCCATTTAAATGAATCTTTATCAGAAAGTTTTTAAAAAATTGCACAATGAAAAGTCTATGGTATATTGTTAGATCCTGCTCCCAAAGTGTTAGTGGCAAAATTCCCACTGATTTATCTGGAAATCAAAGGAAAACCTAAATGTGATGTCTGAATTCTAGTTAATTCAATATTCTCATTGAACTGCCTGATGTCGGACAGGTTTGGGAGACAATCACCTAGTTCCATTGTTATCCAAAGGAGCTTTTGTTTTTAATCTGTTCTTTTTATGTACTCAAGGGAGTACTCAGAGGGACCTAGAAACATCAGTATATTGTTCTAATATACTGATGTTCAAAACATCAGTATACTGTTCGTTGTGAGTCTCTAGAACTAGTGTTCATTAAAGAAGGAAATCAAACAGATGTGCAGCTTTTGGGTAACACTGTCTTTAAAATAAGAGATAACAAATCACTAAACAAATTCAGACAAGATATGCTTGAGAGCAACCCTCATTTTCACTTCCCAAACACTGAAGTAAGGAGCCTGATAGGTTAAAGAAAAGGTCAAAATCCTGACCCTACCATTTCCTAGTAAAATTTTCAGGGGGTTTATTCCTTTTCAAAGGTCTTACTTGCAGGGATAAGACTTTTCTTTACTAAATTTAGAAATTGGGCATCCAATCTAACTGTACAATCAATGATTATATGGGTTGATTTATCTCACACTGAAACAGACATATGAATTGCCTTGTTCAAGTTTCCCTATATTACCATCTAGGGAGACAAGACCAAGCGCCGAGACGAATTTGACGTCTAACTTTCACACAACAAAGTTAGACAAAACCTACCTTTAGTGTTCTCAATAAGGTGAACTTTCACCTAAGAAACATTATTTTAGAATCTGAAGTCTTGTAAATTCTTGTTAAAATGAATGTCTTACAAGCTGTTAGAGATTTTGAATATCTTTACCAAACAGATCTATAACTTGAACAGGAATATATTGGTAACTGTCATAACTGAAATAGCCATTGGACATTTACAAAAGGTGGTGAGGTTTTGTTTTGAACAAACCCACAGTTACTTTTCACAACAGAACATTTGTGATTGTTAATCACCACTACTCAAAGACTGATCTGTTAACATCAACGAGGATATGCTGCTCAGGCTTCATTGTAGTGCAGTCAATGACTCTTTGCTTTCTTCAGGAAAATGTTATGATGCAGTATGGATGGCTGAGAGAACACTAATATGCATCTATGTTTTAACCTGCATCAGGAGAACTCTCCAGTAAATAACACCATTCCAGACATAAGGGAGGAAGTATGGATTTTAGGATATTGAATACTATGAAATAATAGTTTTAAATTAGAGTTGATGAAGAAAAAAAATGAGAAACAACTGTAAAATATGGAAGAGAGAATTCTCCACCTGGCACATCACAGTTACCATGATCAGAAACTGCCTTCAATCCTCTGGCAAGTGGAGGAGAAAGAAGACCTCCCAAATGCTTAGGTAATTATCATTATCTTTTTTAATACATAATCATCTGGAGTTTGTGCCAGGAACCATCCATCACCCATCTGTGACCATGCACAGAAGTTATCACAGACTAAAAGCTGGCATAATACACTACTGGCTGTGTGACAGCTGGTTGGAAGACAAACTGCAGAAAAATCTGTGATCAGAGGATGGAACTGGGTGTTCAACCTGCAAACCTTGCCTAGGCTGTTCTGTAACTAACCATGGTAGATCAATGAATTTACTTGTAATGAACTGACTTTCCACCATAAGATTAACATTTTGCTAAATCGTGTAACCTCTAGGAATTCAAAGCTATGGCCTCTCGGATCAATGATGAAATACAAGTCTAAATATAATTTTGTTTGTTTATTTAAAGCAACATATTATTACAATTGTCATATTGTTCCTTTATGCTTAAAATACATCTTTATGTAACCTATAATATACACTACCAATTTTATTTTTACCTGTGGTGGGTTGACCTTGGCTGGATGCCAGGTGCCCACCAAGCCGCTCTATCACTCTGCTCCTCAGCAGGACAGGATGGGGAGAAAATAAGATGGAAAAAAAATTGTGGGTCAAGATAAAGACAGTTTAATAAAGCAAAAGCAAAGGCCACGCACAGAAACAAAGGAAAACAAAAGATTTATTCTCCACTTCCCATCAGCAGGCGATGTCCAGCCACTTCCTGGGAAGTAGGGCTTTAGTACACGTAGCAGTTGCTCCGGAAGACAAAACTTCATAAATAATGAATGCCCCTCCTCTCCTCCTCCTTTCTCTTAGCTTTTATTACTGAGCAGATGTCATATGGTATCGAATATCCCTTTGGTCAGTTTGGGTCAGCTATCCTGGCTATGTCSCCTCCCAAGATGTTGCCCATCCCCAGCCTACTGGTGAGGGGGGGATGTTGGAGCGACAGCCTTGATGCTGTGTGAGCACTGCTCAKAAGTAACTAAAACACTGGTGTGTTATCAACACCTTTCTAGCTACAAATACAAAGCATAGCACTATGGGGGCTGCTATGGGGAAAATTAACTCCATCTCAGCCAGACCCAATACATTACCAAAAGAGAAATTAGAACTGTAATGAGTTCTGAATCCTTGTTTTGCATAAATACATCAGCAATTTCAAAGAAACTTTTAGACATAACGAGAAAGTAGTCTGATCTTTTGATTAGCTGTTCCACACAAATAAGAGAACTCAGTGAGAAAAGGGAACATTCCAGAAATGTCATCTTCATAGTTTTTGTGATTTCAATAAAAAATTGGTTACTATGTTTGGCATTCATTATCACTAACTTTAGCCTAAACTAATCTCTTCCTGGATTCCTTTCATTCAGTAGAAAGATATATGCTCTCCAAGGTAAGACAAAGTAGGAACTGAGCTGTAGGTGATCTGAATTACACTGATGGTGGAACAACATTCTCCCTGTTGGCTGCAGAGAAAGCCAAGGGAACTGACCGACATCTGCAAATGCTTCTTCTCCACTCTCCCTTCTCTGTATAGGTGGGTCTGAGTAGGCGCTGGTGGAGTCATGGCAGCCAGAATGAACACACAAACTTCACTATCTGTGGCCTACCTTGGGGCAATGTCCACAGTCATAAACTGTGCCTTTGACGTCAATTCAGATGCAGAGGTTAGCACTATCTGCAGATGTAGTTCTTTTGCAGGACGGAAGTTCAAAGTAGAGGGAACTAGATGGAGCAACAAAACCGTGAAACACACTGAAGTGAAAGGATCAAAGTGAAATAGGAAGGCAGCACATGCTTCAATCTTTTCCAGCATTTTTCTGAAATGCTTTCCTCCATGACCACTCATTCAGTGGGCCATGCCAACATACAGATGTGGAGTCTCAGAGTTGTGGTGTGATCTCTCCCATGTTCATACAGCACTCCTCTTCTACTATCACAATCTGAACTTTTTGAACTTCTGGTTTGAGTTGTCTAACTGGAGTTATTACACTTAGTTAAATCCTGAGCATATAACATATTCCTTTGCACCACCTTAGTATCCATAAGATCCTTGCCAACAATATAAACATGTAAATACGTTACTTTTCTCTCAGGCAGAAACAATACTTTGGGCCAACACTGCACTGATTTACTATGCAAAGCAGACGATCCATTTGAAGTTAGTAGGACGTAAGTCAGCTCAAGATTTTTCAGCTTGTCTGCACCATACCTATAAGCAATGACCACTTCCATGACGTTTCATCTGCAGAGAACCAGCGCTCACACAGACTTGAAAACTGTGAGCTGACACCACTGATATCGCAAAGAAACCAACCTCTTTGCTAACTGCTGTCAGAACAATTCCCACAGAATTAGCCATAAAGATTCACAACTCTGCTCTGAAAAAAATGTGTTTTGGCAATCCCTCTAGTGCATTTATTTGTCCATTAGTTTGTTCAATTTTTTAACCTATCACTTTCAAAGAGTTTAGGTAAAATAGTTGTGTAAAAGCACTATTGCTGTTTTGCTTCATAACAATTTATGCCTTATCATCTCCTTCTTGTTTTTCAGAAAAATGGGGGTTTATTTATTTGAACTGATGTTCATTTTTCTGTTTATTTATAATGCTGGATATATATACATACACAAATTTTACAATCAACAAATTTTACCTCAACTTTATGAGCTTATATTCCTTCTTCAGGGATGATCACCACAGCTAAGGGTATCTTTCTGCCTTGATTTGGAAACAATTTTGTTTTCAGCAACATAACAATTACCACATCTTAACAGAAAACTGCCTTCTTGTTCAGAAACAGAAAATGAGCAATGTTCTGTCCAAACACCTATACTGGGACATTTTTGAACAGCAGCTGCAAAACCAGAAAGGTAGTTTGTTGTCTTATGCCTGTCAAGACATGTCTGTAGGGAGACAGGTCAAGAGACAGGCAATTGACATTTCCTGCATATTGTAATATCTTTAATCTCATTAGTCAGAAGCACAATTCTTTTTTTTTTCCCGTCCTTCAAAACATGTATAATGATGTCTTTCCATGATTTATCGACCTCTTCCCTTTTCTTATGGATGAGAGTAGATAAGGATGCCTAAAAATCTCATTTTGAACCTTCATTATATTCTTAGCAATATTGATTAATCACTTATTTGTCTTTGTAAAAATACCACAGTTGTCCCATCACACTAAAAATTTCTACTTTTCTTCTAGTGCTATCTCCTACTTTGAGGATTGTGTTCCGTTTTGATAACCTTCTCTCAGCAAAGTGGTGTTGCACCATCATTTTATTAAAATCTTATCAGGAGTAAGCTGAATACTTTTCCAGTATGGAATTATTTTGTTTGCATTTTTTATTTTCTATTTATGTATTTTTTAACCCTGATTTGCACTGAGCAGATGTTATAATTTAACAGTCCACAATGATTCTTAGGTCAAGTGATTACAGATATTTTAGAATATATCACTGTGAACTACTTTAACTCTTCATTTAGTTGTGGACTCTGCAATTATTTACAATGAGTTTCATTGTCATATGTTGTCCCATCATCTGTCTTTTTCAGGATATGATGACTCATCCTTTAGATGAATCTGGAGTAATTTATGTCTAAATAAACCAAATAGTATAAGATTCATCATCTTGAAAGACACAAAGGAGGGATTCAGCTTAGAGATGCAAAGTAATGACTGAAACAGAAAACTAAATTTTCTTTCTCATTTTTTGCATTTAAATTTCCCAATATTAGAAGAACTTGGAGACAACTAGTTTGAAACATAAAATGAAGTATTTTCACATTTATTTTTCACTTTTCCCTAAGCATCTGTTACAGGTCACTTCGGGAACAGGGTAGTTTGACCCTGGAGAGCAATTTCTTACCTCTAAACTGGGCAGAAATCTAGCTATAACTTTTTAAAATACAATATTAACTCTTTCTTCCTTTATTCCTTTTAACACTCAAGGTCATAGTACAGAACAGCTTCTTATTTAAAATGTAGAACTGGTAAGACTTATGACACTTTTGGACAGGTACATCTTGCAATATCATTAAATAGTATTCTCTTCTGGAGGTATTTTAATTATAGTTACTCAAATATGAAAAATCAAGGTCATATATCTCAGGCAAGAGCAAACTCTATGTTTAACATTTAATTGATGGCAAATTTCTAGGAACCTTCCATCAACAAAACCTAATGCTTTTATTTATTTTCTCAATTTCAGCATAAAAATACACCAATTAAATGTATTTTAGATAATAAAATACCGTGCATATATATGTAAATTATCCAGAGGTAAAATAAATGAATTTTAAAACCACTTTTTGACAGCCTTTTTGGTATCTCTATTACATTAAAACAAAATTCCAAAACAAAGTCCTTTCTGAAGAAAGAAAAAGTACGAGAAGCATATGAAAATATGCTTATATACAAACTTAAAGATTTTGTGAGATGTCTACCTACTGCCGTGCTGTATTAGGTATAATAATTTAAAAAGACTACTGCAATATTGTAATACTTAAATAGATTAATGTAAAGTTTTTACATATTGCTGATGTCTTTGTATAATTAGAACAAAGCTGAATTGCAACATTCAAAATGTAACACAAGATGGTAATAACTACTTCCAACTGTCTGGATAATTACGGATATATTGTAATTAATTATAATAATCATGATTATGAATAAATCATTAACTTTAATAGATTATGGGTAATTAAGATCCATTTCATTCCATGTATTAGTTTTGTGTATACATGCAACTGCAGATAGAAACAAAGTTCTTTATAGATTCAAAGATTTCACCTTCAATCCTAATTACATGTCAGCGGTGTACTTTAAATCTTTTGAATCGAGATGGAATCAGTGTGCTTCACTAAATAATTTGTAAGACCCTTTGATTTTCCTGTGAATCTTTATGACAGTATTACATATAATATGACTCACTATAAAATAGGTCAAGTTTGAAGAACCTCTCGGCTTTAAACCTCACAATCAATTAAAAATAGAATTAAAAAAATGTTTTAATATGACACTTCTACTAGATTCCTTTTCCTGTCACTATATCACAACAAAAATACACTCAAAAGTGAAATATATAATTTTTTAATGTAGAAGGACCAATTATTCAAGAACTAAGTATTCAATTATAATTCCATTTTAACAGCTCTTCTCAACCAAAATATGTGAAGTATCACTTACCATAGTAAATCCTAAAAGTGTGTGATATATAATGGAGATCGAGGTTACACAACATTTATCATCTAAAGAACAACAGCCATCATTACTTTCAACATTATTTTTCATTAATGGCCTAGCATTATTGATAAATAATAGTGATAATAAAGATAGCATTCATTTAATCATATGTACCTACTTTTCTAGTACATTTCTAAAAACACCCTGCAATATGCTGATGTTTTATCTATTGCATGGTTTAGTTCCACTCTATGTAGAAATAGGCATTTATAACTATGGAAGATTTGTTGATCTTTATAGTGTTCTTTCTAAATTCCAAATTTGATTTGGGCCATATAATATCCTCAAATACTCCCCCTTTTCTTGCCCCAGTTTCTGGGCATGTTCTGTTTCTGTAATGATTTTCAGGAGTGAAGGTCAGAAACAAAGTCTGTGTGCAAAGAAGCATGTATGCAAGCTTTCAGGCTTCTTATGATTTTTTTTTTTCACCCTTTCTCTGCATATGTACATTATGAATCAGAATCTTAGCCTCTATTGTTCACTGAATATTAAGCCCAGGAGAAAAGCACATATTCAGAAAATAATACTGACATAATGATTTTAGAACAAAATATTGCAAAAGAAGACTAAAGTCAATTCATCTAAGATACAGAGCCTTTCATCTCTAATTTGCCAGTCTTAATCCAACCAAGCTCATCAATGCCTCACAGTCAATACTGTCTGATGAGCGTTTGGTGGCCTGTGAGAAATGAATAAACAGTCTATTTTAGTTCATTCTAGGCAGGATTTCCTGTGCAGAAAGATATTCTAAAACTTCACTTTCAGCCTTTGATGGAAAGATGAGAAGCACGAAGCATTTAGAAAAATGATCTGCTGTGGCCCTCAGTAATACTTCCAGGCAGAGTCTGATATATATTAGTAGAGTTTGCATCACTCTTACTTTTTTTATATTGTTGCTGGATATAGATGAAACACTTGCTCAGAAGATTTTCACAAATACTAATAATATTCCCTTTAAAATTATATCAGTATAGAGGGATTGTTGATTTCATTGGAGAATTGCTTAATAAATATAATGATATAAAGATTTTTATAAAGAATTAATTAAAGTAGGCCTCATAGAAGGTGGAAACATATGGACTGTCCGGAAAGAATGTGCTTACAAGGTTGAGATAACAATGTGAGAGTAATAGTCCTAGTATATGTATAAATATATATTCATATATATATGTATAAGGAGAATAAAGGAAACCTATTTGTTGGCTACAGGGTGACCCAGTGCCCTGTAGTAAAGATTAATTTTAAACAAGTTAGGAATGCAATTAATTTTATACCACTATATAAAATGAGGGTAAAAAATGAAGTAGACTTTGTATCAGATAAGGAAACCTGTTTACTGTTTTGACAATGTCTTGCCATGTCCATAGGATAAGTAATCAATTATTTTATACTTCAGTTTTCCTATGCATTGTCACTTAGTCTGTTCTATTCTATTTATATAGAATAGTCTATTCTATTCTATTTTTCAAAGTCACAAAACTATTAGAGAAAGTTCTATTTTTAAAATAAGAAATTGTGTTTGGATTAAGATTCTGAGAATTACCTGCTAATTTTGTGGAGGAAACCAGAATTTACATGATATTGGGGGCAAAATAAGTATAATTTAGACAGGAATTTCATGTTTGTTTCAACTCCAGGCAAAGTTACATCAGACCTTTTAATGAATGATGTCTTGGTAGAACAGCTAAGGGGATACTGGGAGAAGGAATAGAATAGGAACATGACAGGAACAAAAAAAGGGTAGGGGAAAGGGAATAACTCTTTAAGGAAAAAAAAAGCTAAGAAACAAAAGAAAAAAGGGACAAACCCCGTGTTCATAAATGGATGTTGACAAAGATGTAAGAGTAACATCACAAAGATAAGAGTAACCTAACAAAGTATTAAAACATGAGCATTCACTTAACAAGAGCCAACGGTTCTGAAATCAATGCTCAAAGAAGTACAGTTTATGTGTGGTTAAGATCTAAATGGCTAAAAGGATGGAACACAATGCAGTCTTCCCAGTCTTTTAAAATAAGAGTTGTTCAGATTTTATTATTTTCAATAAACAATTCTCAGCTCCTATTTAAATAATGAGAGAAAGATTTTAGCAAAGGAATGGAAGAGGACACCAAAACAACTCATATATGTATAACAGCTATACATAACTGGAGAAGGCTCAACCCTGTTAATCTAAGAAATTTACAAAGGACAGAAGATACGGGACAAAACTCTTCACTACTTCGATAGTCTGACAGACCTGGCTAAGTATCCATAAAGATGGAGTAAAAAATCACCCTACATGGAGATTTACTGCAAAGTATTCAATAGGGCACTCTAGGAATCAGTGTTCACTCCCATTGTATTTAGTATGTTTTTTATTAATGACCTGGAAGAAGCCTTATGAATGCCACACATTAGTTACATTTACAGATAATGCTTCTGATTAATCAATTAATGTTTGCAAACCTCTTTGACAGTGCAAAGCATTATTCTGTACAGGATGCCAAAAATTATTACAATAATGCTAGAGGAGATGCAGTAAATAGGGTAACAATAGAACATTAAAAAATCCTTGGAGGAATGAAAAAATGTAAACTAAAATAACAAAAACCAACACAACTGAATTACGCATCTACAGCATATCTACTCAATATGATGGAGTAGCTCATGAAGCAGCAATGTACAAAAAGACCTCAAAGTAAGAGAGGACAACAAAATAGGTGTCAATAAGTTATAAACAGTTGCAGATTTAGAGGTGCATGGCACTTTTTGGGACAGCTGAGGGGGCTGTAGTACACCCATTGCCTTCCTCCTCTATTAACATTACTCACTGCAGCAAATGCACCTCTGAGTTCATGAGAAGTTTAGAACTGTAGAGCTCTGCAACCATCTTTCCTTCAAAATAGGGCTCTTGAGTAGTAACAGTACAGGTCCTAAACTCTAGGGAAGGGTAATGACTTAATTAGTTGGATATAACCATAAGGATTCCCCTATTAAAAAAAAAAAAAAAAAAAAGAAGAAAACAAAAAGATTTAATGCTCTATTATAATTTTATTACCTTGTCTGAACAACTTCTAGTTCAGTGTTTGAGAACTGCTTTTAACTCTTTAAGAGATGCAACACCAAGATGTGAAAGTAATCTCCCAAGGTGGTTCACACAAGTATTAGTCACTCTACTTCTGGATTTAGGCTGAGTTCCCTGAATAATTCTGGCTGTGAAAAAAATGAATTCATAACTCAGTGAAACATTTTTTCACTACCATCTCCTTGATCAGTATACATGGTGAGGATACCCTAGGCCCAGCTTCGACATCCTTATTAACAGAGAGATTCTGAACCTAAACCTGTAATCTCCACTCCTGAGCTCTCAGGCATCAAGGTGACAGATAAGAAAGCTGAAGCTCCATTATTAACACTGCTCCACTTTGTAAGACAACTTTACTGTTAATAAAGCTAGAAATTTAGAAGTCTTGTAAAAAGATTGATTTTTACCTTGTGGTTAGAACATTCACACAGGAGTTAGAAGATATGGTCTCTAGTCTTTAATTAATGATCAAACATCAAAATACAAAATAGAAAAACAAAAAGAGTAAAAATAAGAGATATTCTCAGCAAAAATATCTTGTTATTATAAGGTTAAAGGACCTACTTCACATGCACTCATTTGATTACTTTTTCTCTTTTTTGCTTGGTGGAAATAAAAGACTGCAAATTAGTAAGATGATTAGTAAAAGAAAATTATTTCCTGCTTTTTGTTCTTAGAGTTAATACTGAATTCTTACACTTTCATTTCTACTGCTTTATTTTCTTTTTGGAAAACCCCCAGATTAGAAGCTAAATACTTTGTTTTGAGTCAAAAAATACACCTTAATCTTTTGTTATAAATACATCTATGCATAAACAAGCCACTTTTCTGTATATAGAGAAGCTTTTCTCATCAAAACAAAACAGATGGAAACAGTCGATTTTGTTTATGTTGCACCAACCTTTATGTAATTTTTCAAGTTCAGCGTTCAAGACAGAAAATAAATTATTTTCCCAGGCCTAATTATGACAAAAAACATTATTCTGAATAGGTTTCTGTCTTCTTTAAGCTTGTTTGTAACTTTTTTTGTGATTAGTAGGAATCTGAATTGAAAGGTCTAGTTTGATCTGGTTTGTATGAGAATTGTGTTTTCATGGTCCTCAAAATGACCGGAAGGGTTTATGTCAGAGAATTGGTACAAAGCCTCACTGCAGGTCTAGTTATGTATTTGTACACAGTAGTAGCTTACAGCATCAATTGGGCTATTGCACAGAATTGTACTATACTTCCAAGTACTTTAGTAAGACTTTTTTCCCTGTTGTACCCTCTGACATGTAAATATATAGGGAAAACAAAATTCAGCTCCTCATCTACTATAACACGTCTTAGCTTAATTATAGACAACAGAGTACGGTGATTTGCAAAAACTGATCTTCTAGCACTTGATGTTACTTACGCAATAATAAAAACTATATTATATGCAGATGTAAAAATGTTCTTGTTTACAGGAAGACTAATTAGTGGTTTCCTAATTAGCCATCCTAAAACACCAAGAGTGCTACCAGTACCAATCTGTCTCACCTAGGACTAGCTTGAGTCCCTCTATCCTACTGTTGTGCTAATTAGCTATATCCATTTTATGGTGTTTCATGGTTAAAGAAAGTATTCAGTTGGATATTCTGTTTCATCAGCCATAATATATTAAAGGTTAACAGCGGGTGGAATTTTTTTTAACAGACTTCAGCGTCTAGGGCTTCATTTATTTGCCATCCCCATAAAGCCCTCAAATCTGATGTAGGTCCTAAAAGAGACACACAATTTTTTGGATTGACAACTAGAAACCATGTGGGGCACCTTATGACTTCCTAGATGGTTGTAAGCACCTATGTTCAGACAACTCTATCAAGTTGCTAGAGAGTAGATGCCAATATATGAATGAGTTATCTATTGTCCTTAAGTTAAGTGGGGAGAAAAAGACATCATTCAACTGACCTATTTTGTACATCCACATTAGGATAAGACAAATCACATCCTGCATGCACCTGTGTCTTGCTGTTATCTCTAGAAGAAATCTATATGACTAGGTCAGCTGAGAATGTATACTATATAGTCAGATGTTAAGTGAAAGGAATCCAACTCATCATGATTTTCTGGTATGGCTAGGTTATTTGAAAGATCTGTTGTTCATAAACCAACCTGCAAACCTTGACACTAAAAACTTTTTCCTGTTTTGGGTAAAATGATGTAATAGATTCTTAATAGAACATGGTATCAAATTTCTATTCTAAACCATCTAGTTAAAAAGGAGAATCTCGTTGATCTTCTGAAGAGCTGACTCTTGGTTTTACATGCTAAATGTTACAGATATTTCTACTTATATTAAGCAGTGAGAAATATACAATGTCAGTACATTTAAAAAATCATGATTTGTGAGGTGTATGGTATCGAGACAAAGTCCCCTTCCTATGACAAAAAAATTCCACATCAGTAGAGAGCTTTTTTTCTACCTTAAGCTCAATGTGTGATTAAATTGGCAATCTCCAGTAGCACTTTAAGAAGAGTACTACATCAAATATGTTTAAGTGATAGTCTCATTAATGCCAGCTCTCCAAATAACAGTTTCAATGGGAACAAATATAAAAAAAAAAAAAAAAAAGGGAAACAAAAGTATATGAGAATGCTAGAAGAAAAGCATCTCAAACTGGATGGAGTTGCAAATTTGTATTTTTAAAAATTTGACCCCATGCCATAAGGAGAAATACAGGAAATTCAATCAAATCTCCTGTCATGGTGTAACCCCAGTAGGCAACTAAACACCACACAACCACTCACTCCACTCTCCCCCCAATAGGATGGGGGAGAGAATTGGAAGGGTAAAAGTGTGAAAAATCATGGGTTGAGATAAAGACAGTTCAACAGGTAAAGCCAAAGCCATGTGTGCAAGCAAAGCAAAACAAGGAATTTATTCACTATTTCCCATGGGCAGGCAGGTGTTCAGCCATCTCCAGGAAAGCAGGGCTCCATCACGCGTAACGGTTACTTGGGAAGACAAACGCCATCACTCCAAACATCCCCCACTTCCTTCTTCTTCCCCCAGCCTTATATGCTGAGCACGATGCCGTATGGTATGGAATATCCCTTTGGTCAGTTGGGGTCAACTGTCCCAGCCTTGTCCCCTCCCACCTTCTTGTGCGCCCCCAGCCTACTCATTGGTGGAGCAGAGTGAGAAGCAGAAAAGGCCTTGACTCTGTGTTAAGCACTGCTCAACAATAATGAAAACATCCCTGTATTATCAACACAATTTTCATCCAAAACGTAGCCCCATGCAAGCTTCTGTGAAGAAATTTAACTCTATCCCAGCCAAAAGCAGTACATCTCCCAATATTTTCTGAAATGTAAACTATACCTGAATTGTGTCTTATTTTGCTTTTCTTGTCTCTCTGAGCAGTTTGCAGATGTCAGTATTGCAGTACGTATGCTATATTGCTTAAATATTGTTGTATCCAATGCATGTCATAAGAATGGTCTATTAGTTTCTCATCTTTATCTCCTTATATTAAATCTGTGTTGTGAGCTGTGATGGATTGACCCTGGCCAGCACCCACACGTTCACTTGTTCACTTCCCCTGCAGTAGGATGGGGGAAAGAATCAGAAAAGCAAGAAAACTGGTGGGTGAAGTGAAAGATGGTTTGTTAAATGAAGGAAAAAAGAAAGAAAAAAACCCAACCCCAAACCAACAAGCAGTGCACAGGCAATCACTCACTACCTCCTACAAGCAGATTGATACCCAGCGAGTCTCTGATCAACAGCTACTTTTGAAAGACCAAACTCACAGTTTTTACTGCGGAACATGAAGTCATATGGTATGGACTATCCCTTCGGCCCGTTTGGGTCAACTGTTCAGGCTATGTCCCCTCCCATGCTCTTGCCCACCCCCAGCGTACTCACTGGGGGCTGGGAGCAGACTAAAGAACAGCAAAAGCCTTGATGCTGTGCAAGCACTGTGCAGCAGTAGCCAAAACACTGGTGTGTTATCAACACTGTTTTAGTAACAAATCTAAACCACAGAACCATATGGGCTGCTAAGAAGAAAGTTAACTCCATCTCAGTCATCCTGCGCACAGGAGCTCAGTACAGGTGCTGCAGTTTCATGTAGAATGACTTGTCATGGCAAATAATATTTAATAAATAGTTACTTCATTATAGATGTTTTTCTCCTGAATGCTATGGAGGTTTCTTCAAGACACTACTTCCTGTCACACAGCTGTATTTTATTTTTGGAAAAACTCATTCCAGTTATAGTAGTAGATCCTGGCAAATATTTGGATTTCCTAAATTCTACTGGATTCATATCACATAAGAGTGGTCACAACAGCCTCTATTTTTTTTTCCTTAGTATGGTACACTTATGATTCTTTTCTTAAGAAATGCTAAGAKGTAGCATAAACTTCCATAGATAAAGGTATCTTTATATTGCCCTTAGCAGCAACTCTCTAGTAAGATTTCTCAAGCCATACGTCCAGTATCCACACTGAAGACCTGGTTTGCCTGTGTTTTCCACCAGGTGTGTTTACACTTAAACACAGGTCTCACTTAAAGCTTTACAGAATATGTCACAGAGGCAAAACAAAGTGGCTGGAGTGAAAATTTAAAATGCAGAAGCAAGGACATGAAGAGAATTAATTTTCCAGTTCGGTTGTTGAAGGAAAAACTAGGAAAGAGCATGGAAAGAGAGGAAAGAAACACACAAAACCCAGCATTTTATTTCAATGCAACCTTTTTTTTCTCTTTTATTCTTATTGAAATAACGATCCTAACAGGTATCATTATGGAATCAGTGAAATATTTTTCTTTCAATTATTTAAGGAAAATAGGGCAATGAAAATGAAAGAATACACCCAATTCTTTCAGCTGTGATATGCCCCTGCTACCCAGCTGACCAACATTTAAAGTATTTCACCACAATGTGTCAGACCCCAGGCTGACATGTGATAGCTTCAGTTGTCATTTTTTACATAATTTAAATTATTATTTAGAGATCTTGGGAGAATGACTCTAAACCAGTGGCCCTGAAACATATCAGAATGACAAGAAATCCAAGTTTGATCAGTAAAGAAAGAGTTTAAACTTATTTTCCATCTTTTTCAAGAGTGCTGAATTTAACAAGAAAAATATATTTTTATTTTTTTTCCCCCTAGTCATGCCAGTTAGAGATATTTTGGGCATTCAACTTTTTTTTAAGCTGGAGACAGATCATGGACATGATCTTTTTTTATTAGACTTTCACTTCAGAGATTTCTAGAGTTTCCAGATTCTAGTCTGTACATCAATAAGTACTTAAACACTTTAATGCAATACAGAAACCTTCACAGTTACCTCTTACCTTACTGGCATAAAGACTTTCTCTGTTTGATAATGACTGGGAAAAATGTCCTTCCTAAGATTAATTTACTAGATCTTTTTTTTATTATTTTTTATTGACCTACTTTGTCTTCCACACTTAACCAAGTGACTCATATCAGTCTATTTTGTTCTTGTGTTCTCCTACTGACATCACCTCAGAAAGCATGCCAGCTGAGCAGACTGATGGGTTTTATTTATCTATGAACTTTCACAAGATAGATTTACCATTGTTCATAAGTAACTCCCACTGATTTTTGCTGTATAATAATAAATGAACAGGGCATGACTCTTCATCATTTTAATGGCTGTCACATCAGAGCTGAAAGGTTTTTGTTTTGGTTTTGTTTTTGTTTTTAATTTTTAAAGACATCAAAGGCTAAGGGTACAAAAGAATACAGGCATTTACATTCCCGTCATCTTCAAGCCCCCAGTTCAATGGCACTGAATCCTGGAGAAGTCCTTTTTTTACACTGCAGTGTAAATGATTGATATATTTTCTGGGCATGTCTAACAGTGTTTCAGTTCAACATTGATAGACCTTATTGGACCAATACATAACTCATTCCCAGCTTCTTCAGGAACTGCAGACTTAACATCCTTCTATGTTGTCTGAATGTCCTGTGCATGTCCTATGCTGTTTGGAAGATGTAACCAAAATAGGTTCCATGTCAGTGTCACCACTTTTTTTAATTCAAGAACTAAATAGTTAGAACTCAAAATCATGATTTAAAAAACTTGCTTTCAAATAATTCTTCTGCTCGAATATGTTCTGCTCGGAAAGACAATGTAAGGTTTAAATCCTGGGTATCATTACTTTGGAAAAAGTAATAGTGAGAAACCCACAGAGCTACTGAAGCAGAAACTAAACCACAAATGTCTTCTCTTCTTCTGAGTGACAGCTCTAATCAGTAAGCTAGAAAGTCACACACATGCATATTCTCTCCCTTACTTTCTTTCTGTCTTTGGTCCAACAATCTTTGATTATTACATGAAAAATGGAACGGTTTCAAAAGAAAGGAGTGAGAATGCCCTTGATCTGTGTATGTGTCCCTCAGGCAGAGGAAGGCATTTTAACTGTACCTCATATGGGTATCCGACTAACCACTAAGTGATAAAAATGGGAACAGAGAGGTACCTTCTAAACTAAAGGAATTTTATAATGTTATAAAATACTATTTAAGTATTTGAAAGAAAAAAGGTTGTGAGTGACATGCTTTTGGAATAGGTTCAGAGGTACAAATCCCATAGCAGGAGAGTACTTCTCCAGGAGATACACCTTAGACACATTCAGAGAGAAGGTCATACCTCTGTCCTCAGATATGACCTCTTTGCCTTCAGTGTGCCACCTTTTCATTATCCAATGCTTCCCAAGCATTTCTTAGGGATGGACATTAAAAGCCAAGTCCAGATTATATTCTTTAAAGATCAAAGTTAAAATTTAGGTGTTACAAACACTGCAATATATATTTTCATTTAAAGTTAAAATAGGTAATGGGTATGCTTTGCTGCTAGTTTTCGCCTGTTTCTGGCTCCCCTGGAATATTTTAAAGCATAGAACTAGGCAAGAAATTTGGAATTTGATCAAGTGGGCTGTCAAAAACAGAATCTTAAACCCAAATATTTAATCCAAGTTTTAGGTTGGTCCCACCTTAATTAGACAGTTGTTCTAGAAAGGACTCCTCAATTCGACGTGTCATTATTTCTCCTTTTGAACGTCATACAATATTTTATTTAGTAAGAGACATGAATAAATAATGGATCTGTTACCTTCCTGGCATTATTTCATTTACCTTGGTGGAACACCAATTTAGACATTTCTCTAGAATGTTTCAATGACAAATGCTAATCAAACAGTTACAAAATACCTCTGAAAATTAAGATGTTATGCACTCTAGTGTCTGTGAAACTAGATAGTAGATTGGCATAAATCTAATAAGCATTCAGGATCATACAGTTCCTGTGTGGTCTCCATAATTGTCATACTTTCAGTTTATTCCTATTTACAGTAATATTTTTCCATTAAGCATGAAGGTCTTGGAATCTGCAAACTGGCTTCAAGACTTTGGGGTATAGTGTCAGATACTCATATTGCTCAATTCAGTTGCATCTGGTCAATGACAGTTGCAGCCAGCCTCTTTCCTATAGATAATTGACTTTGACAGCATTGCAATGAAGTGACAGGATGTTAGCAATCATTGTAAATGACACCTTCTGTCACTGCACTTGAGACAAAGTGTTATTGGCTTGTACAGTATATAAGAACTTGTAAGTAAATTATAAAAAAATAGAGCATTACTTTGTTTAGGCTTGATCTTAATGAGGAAAATAAAAGCATATGTCAGAACTTTTCTTTTTGTGTGATCCACACTTCTACATTTTTCCTATTTAATTTTTTTTWAATATTATGTACTTTTAACATTTATTCTGTAGATTTATAAGGCAGAAACATGAAAATAATCCTGAAACAAACTTTTTCTGAATTGGTGGGCATCATCTCCATGGCACACAAGCAACAGAAATGCTGTCCAGGCATGCCAGAAAACAAGTCTAATCACAGATGAGAGAGATGTATGTAAACAGAATAGATGGAGGTTTAAAGTCAGTGAAGCTTCCTTTATTTTTGCACATACCAGGATACTTCCTCATATTCCTGCACAGTTTTATGTGCCACATCTGCTCTCTCTTTGGCATATGTTGTCCTCAGCTGGATACAAGTGATTACAAATAGCATTATCTACCTTAGGATACATAAAGTAAATTCCTTAATTTTTTTTTTCCACTTTAATTTTACTTTTCTTCATATGATTTCCTAAGTCAGTAATAGTTTCACTTCCTCTGTGGCAGGAAAAGGTAATTATCTGTAATTCCTGGCTGTCAGTGTTTCTATCACTCCCCCACACTGAAGGAGCCGGGTTGCTTATATCAGTTAAATGTAGTTAGTAATTCCCTGATTAGTATAAATACATCCAGAAATTACAGCCTTCTTTCACTGTACTGAAGGCTGTACATTACTGTCAAGTAAACTGCTAAATCCTGCCTCTAACAATTTTTATCTTCTAACCTATCCAAGGGATCTTTGGTTCACTCTTTGACAAGTGGACAAAAGGCACTTTTCTTAGCACTGGGGTGCTTGCTCACTCTTTACTCACCAGTAGAACACTAAATAGGTTGTTATCAGGGTATACGTCCAGTTAGTCAACCCTGACCTGTAGCTACACTAGCAAGTTAATGGCACAAGTTGTTAAAAGATCTTAAAAGTAGTAGCAAAATAAGAATATTGCCTAGGAAGAGAGAACCAAGATAAGAATATGAGAATATCGGAAATGAGAAGTGTTATAGATAACAGAAAGAAAGAACAGGTAATAACAGAATTGCTGACTAAGGTAGAAATTACTAAATTATCATATCACAAATGCCAAAGAAGTTTTAAAAGTCAGTAAAAAAAAGAGCCAGTGGAGAAAGAGTAAACACAGGAGGTTTGTTTGTCAGGGGATGAAGATGGCAAAGGGAAAGAACGTGGGATGGGAAAAAGCATGTAAAAAGGCAACATCGGTGGAAGAAAATCCTGTGATCAGTGTTGTACAGGTACTTGCTGAGCATCTCTGTGCCCGATCACTGCAGAAGAACAAACCTGCTGTTCTCACCATATGGGTATCTGATCTGGGCGAGATTTGGAATGCTTTCTCTAATGCTAATGAGGCATTGCCCAGAGAGAATGTCCAAAGAGTCATAAAGGCCACCCTGTGGAAGCAACTTGACAGGAAAAGGGTAAAATGGGAGAAAGATGTTTCTCATTTGTCTTAGCATAATTCTATTGCTCAAGGTACCAACAGTGCTCACCTGGGTGAGAGTCCTCTTTTCTTTCTCCCAAGTGTTTCTAATTGCTGTCCCTCTCACATTGCAATGTTGGAAATCATGAAGAACATGAAGAACATTATTACAGGTTCATTCTGCACAATGCCTTGCCAAGCTGTAGGATGTTTCAGAGCCTTGCAGAACTATTTCCCATTGACAGGGAAATAAATGTCATGGATGTGGGGTATTTTAACAGTTTAATTAAGTTTTCCTTTTACTCCATAATTCTATTTCATTTACAGAGGTGGTGAAAAAAAGTATTTTAAAAAACTTTTCTTTCCAAAATCTCAAAAAGTGCTTCTATAACGGTAGCTGAATCCAATTAGTAAGGGTAAGGCAGATTATAATAATGTTCTTGAAGAAAACTTCCCTAAAAATATATTTATTAAGATTATGTCTAACAGCAGCCTGTGCTTATTCCCTCGTAGTGACTTAAGCAAAAGGCAGCTGAGCTCCATAGCATGCTGCCTAACTGTCAGCCCTCAAAAGAATGTCCCAGCTTTTCCTTCTACCTATACATAGCCAGGCATCTGTGAGTGTCTGTTTTTGTGGTCACACATTCAAGCTGATGGTGTGACTGTTCTGGGCCAGGTAATTATCTCACTGGTCTAGAGTAGCTGGGCAGCCCTACCTGACCTACACGTAGGGTTCTACACTGCTGTGTTTTAGGATGGGATCTTTCCTCTAAATGTAAAGCTGTAGTAGAAACTATGATGCTCTTTGGGTTTGTTTTGGTTTTTTAATTACTTGATTCTGCAGCTAAACTGGGCTTGGGAGTGGGATAAACATTTTTAATCTTATCATTAAAACAGTGCTATACCAAACACTCGTATGGATTTGCATGTAAATATTTGACTTGAACGCTAACATTCATTTTACATTTTTACAAATGTGAAACATCAGGAATTACTGCTCTGGACTGTTACATTTACTGACTACTGCTTGTTTTAAGAAAAATATGACATTTTCTAACTAGAAAGAAAAAGGAGGAAAAGTAGAAGCCTTTGTGCTCCTTACTTTTTTATTTTTCCAAACAACGTTGTTTTAAAATGGCATTTTTTAATTTCTTACTGATGGATATTCACATAATTTCTTGCAATCTATTTCTTGTTGACCAAAATCCATAAAATAAAAAATATCTAAGATTTACTTCTTTTAAGAGATGACAAAATATTAAAAATATTCAGAAAATAATCAGAACATGTTTTTTACATAAAACATAAATAATGAAATAGTAAAAAAGACATATTTCATATCTTTATATGTATGGGCATGAGTACATGCATGGACGGATGGATTTGAGTAAGTCTAAATAGTTAACGGGGTCAGGTAAAGGAGCAGCAGATCTGAAATGGTAGGTTAAATCAGGAAACTAAATATTTATTCTCTCATTTTTGATTTCTCATTTGTTTTATAATTGACCATTTCTGTTATCCTTAATGAAAATTTTAATATGTCTGGTATTTACAAGCACTCTTGTAAATTCACTACTCTGTAGTTCACAATTAGGTACGTTGAAGTGATGTGAATATACACACTTGATCTCCCTGCTGCATTCCATCTAATCCGTTCAATCTTCCTTTTTCACTGTTTGAATTTTTTTAATTTTTTTTTTCCCTCCCACAGGCAGCTCACTACATTGAAGGAAGCTTGGCTGGGGGATGAAGCTCTTCAGAAAGAATTCACATGGATCTTATTGTTAGGAAACCAATTTCTTTTGTTTACAGCACATTTGTTTGGAATTGTCACACCAGCTTTGGCATCTTGCTTACAGCTGCAGATTACATAGTGATGTCAGGAAAGATGACAAAAACAATAGGCTTAAAAAGTAAAAACCAATGAACATTAGGGTTCTCCCTTAGCCTAGCTGTTTTACAAAGAGCTGAGGGCATTGCAAATAAAAAAGCTGGCCAATTATTGTGTACTGCTGTTAAGAAGGTCCCTTAATCCTTTAACTTCTTTCTTGGAAAAGTTTAGAATGTGCATCTTCAATTTACCATAACAGCATTTATGGGATTTAAAAGCACAACATTTGGAGCTCTTTATCATTACTCATTGATGGAGGTTATTATATGAACTATTTTCATTAATTTGGAACAAGGATAATGCTTAAATTCCCCCCTGGATTTTCAACGTGTTTCATCCTATGGACGTGTTTAGTAATGGATGATCTAGGCTCCTCTGCACTGTAAAAAAAAATAGTAACTGGAAATGGTAGCCCCTGCTCTAAAGAGATCATGATAACTAGACAGGCCAGGTGGTCAAGTTAGACAAACGGCTGTGGTGGCACACAAGGTGATTGTAAAATGGACTGATCAGGCAATAGTCTCAGCTTGCCACCTGCTTAGCCATTTTCCATGCTCACTGTAATGGCCATGACCATTTCATTTCTCTTTTTTAAATAATTAAACTATTGCAGAGAGCTCCTGAGTTTAATGACATTGAATCTCACAGTCTTTTTAAACTGTTATAGTAATCCAAAAGCTACCTAAAAAGTCATATCACCCATACTTATTACTGTCATTATTACTACTACAAATTATTATCTGTTATGGTGGAAAAGAATTGGAGTTTAGAATAGTCTGCTTATATGTGGCAACATCATGTTCTAACCAGACATGAGTTGTAGCCCATGTAAAGAATAACACATTTATGCTAACCTCGTTTAAAAAAAATTAAAAATGTTTTGGTCCCATCTATTTTGTATAAAGTTTTTTTTTTCTTTATTATACTTCAGTTTAATTGTAATTAATGTGAGCAGCAATAAAAACCTTTGTTAAATTACATTGTTTCTCTATGGAAAAGATGTTGTTTATTAGCAAAGAAAAAAAAATTTCCTTACTTAGAAATATAGCTGAAACTGCCTGGGAAATTAGTGTTAGTACATTTGCTTTTATTACCAGGCCAGTTTTGTCACCAAGAAGCTTAATTTGTTACCTTGTTACCTGCAGTGATATTCTTTTTACTTCTTGTTTGCTCTGTCTTTCTTTACAATGAAGATTTGTTACCTAAAAGTCAGATTTACAATCATTGGGAAATGTATCTGAGAAGAGACACAAGGMTGTTTTCATTATCAGTGTGTATCAGTTTGTCATGATACATGAGCCTTTCTCATTTGTCTCTTCTTGGTGTTTTCTCAGCTCAGACACCCCTATGCATAGTAGTGAGGTGAATCTCAGAGCATCAGCCTGAGACTGGTGTGTTACATTGACCAGACAAACATTTACATACTTCTTTATGCCTTTCCTTTATCTCCCTTCTCTCTTCCAAATATTCCTTTCTCTCAGGAAAAGCAGAAGTTAATGGTGAAGACAAAATCATTGAAATAAATAACATAAAAGACAGACAGCTAATGGAAGCTACCATTAGAAACCAGAATCACCTTGTCTTTTTGGTTTGGTTTGGTCCCCGTCCCTCCCCTCCCATTTGTTTTTAGGAGAAAAAGGAAAGGTATTGAAGAATAAAAAAAGAAAAATATTTTTTAAAATCTCAATCAATTTTGCAGTAGTTCCCAGAATCTGTGAAGCATTTCTCCTGCCTCTTATTTTTCTAACTATTCTTGAAGAATATTTGTTAATTCATCCTAAAATGTACAGTTTGAAAGAACATAATATTAACTATAGATGGGAAAAAAAAAATTTGACTGACAGTAAATTTGAGAGATGTGAGCCTATTCTTAGTGAAAAAGAATATAGCTAGCAAATTGGAAACATGTCTCATAGTTTCAAACTATTTAAACAAAATTTAAATTTGAACACAAGCTTGCATATAAAGCAGATTTTAAAATATTAAACATATTTTTTAAAAAAATTACTTAGAGTGTAATGGCATATTTGGAAATATTTTGAAATAGAGTGAAATTTGGTGTGTACTCAAACCCTTCACTCCTACTCCTGTTTTCCAGTTTGGTCAATGAATGAAAAAAAAAAAAATAAAGAAAAAAAATCCTATACTCCTCTGCAAGTAAATGTCTTTTGGTCAGAGAAACAATTTGTTGGACTTCACAGAAGCAGATCATAAAGAAATCAACTATTTATATTTTTTAGCATTTTTCTTATGTGGAAAATACAATTTTTGAGCAAGCAAACACAAATTATTATTTTTCAACCTATTTAAAACTGAAAGATATTTTCTAAAAACCTGTGTGATCATTTTTTGGCACAACTCTGGTTACAAAAATAATCCTGAAAAACATAATGAGAGTTTCACAATGAAAATTTGTCATTTCAGCCCCTTGACGTATCTCAAGCTGGAAAAGATAATAAAAACATTTAATTATTCTTCAAGAATGAAAATGTAAAAGGTAAAATAATGTTTAGAAACATCACAACAAACTTACAATAGTATTTAAACTCCCAATGATTAGTATGGGGAGAGTAAATGTTTTAGCCTTTGTGACCTGGAACAGAGATAGTCACCCAATGACTTTTGCAGAAAAGTGAGATATTGAGGAAATAAAAGCATGATGCTTCCTTGTAGGTGAGCAAGAAAATTAAAAAGTTCCCTATACCTGTACAGTACTAGGTGCTGTGTAACACCAAGAGTTATGATGAAGGGGTGGGCTATTATATGCAATCCCAGGAGATGACACTGCATGATACGAATGTAAGAAAATGTTGTATAAATGGTTGTGATGTGAATGAGCAAAAGAAATTTGAATCAGTACTTTACTATCCTTACTATGGAGGTAAGTCTCAGGAGTAGGGGGGCTGCCATCATCTCTAAATCTAAACATTTTGAATGCAATGCTGTGGTGGGATTTTTTCAGCAGTAGTCACTGTGGCRGTTTATGAGAAATAATCTCCTATCATACTTGAATGAGTGGAGACCATCACGCTTCCTGCACAGCACCACCTCCTCTCCCCTGCAACTCACCTCATGCATTTTGCTACAAACACTCTTCAGGGACCTGTAAAGGCCTTATGCAAAGTCTTCTGGTTCCCCTGCTTTCACTCACAGGGATTCGTGTACCAGGATTTCCACAGGATCCCTTGTTCCTCGTTAGTCTTTTATTTTTCTGGCTCTACAGACCTCCAAAGAAGGGTGTCACTCTGAGGCMACTCACCCTCTGGTTTCCCAGACCCACTGACAGCTCTCTGGGAAGAGAAGGGTGTGTACAGTGGAACACTTTTCTGTTTATATTTCACACTATTGCTGCTTCCTAAATGAGAAGAACAGGAAAGGATGCAGGCAAGCTCGGTGACATTAAAACAGTGAATAACTGCTGTCTCAAACAAGAGTAAAACTGTCAACTAAAAAGCCATCAGAGTGAACTCATCAGTGAAAAAAAMCACCTGATTTCTTGTTGGGCTGGAAGACTCCTCTTCAAAAGCTGCTACTCCTTGCTTGTCTTTCACCAAAGACTCAGTCTATGGAGTGCTGCAAAAATAGCTTCAAATGGATAAGAAAACAAGCACTGACTCATAGGAAAAAACAGACTTCAAGTGACTACGCAGAACCAATTGGGAACAGTTTGTAGTTCTCCAACGAAAGAGCATGCAAGGCAACACACTCCAGGAATACGCAGATAAGAAATGAGAAAGAAACTAAAAATAAAGATATTTTGTTGAAGAGACAATTTAGAAGCAGAGAATAAAAACCTAACATCAATGGAAATGCAGTCTAATTAACAAAAGAAAAATCTATACAAATTTCTGAAGTCGAGATGAAAAGATAAACTTAAGATATATATTTAGAATATTTTTTATCGGAAATGATCAATCAAAAATAATTTTACTTTTATGACAATGTTTTTTCATAAAAATTCTCAAGCCACGATAACATACTAAATTTTCAACAAACTATTTTTGCCTGTGAAGCTGCTGAGATGTTGGTAGACTCTAATTTGCTTTCAGTATATTAAATATTCAGTTGAAATTACTTTTATTTTCATATTTTGTATCTCTCTAGCCCTTTTTTAGCTACTATGCAGGCACAGTTACCCTAGAATTTTTGAGCATATTTTCCTTTATGAGCTCACAATGCCTAATGCTTGACTGAGAATATTATTAAAAGTGGACTCTAGGGTATTTATTTAATTTCTAACCAAAATGGAACAATTACAAAAACATTCACTTATTTATTTGGTACTTCCTTTTCCTGTGAAATGCAAAAATTCTTCTTGCATTTATCCATCCAGCGAGTTATCCATTGAATAAACCCTGAATAACATAAAACTGGATAGAAACTATAAAAATGCATTTCAATGAGCTGTTGGTAAATGCAATGTTCCATCAATTACTATGTTTCTTTTTCTATAAAGATGTACTAATTAAATCAATAGTGCCATACATAAAATCCCAGAGACCTTATAAAAGTAATGTAACATGCATTAGTTTTCAATACATGTAGTTTTCAATAATACCATGACTGCGAATACTGTGCATCTGTTTCCTAGTCTTAATTTATTGATGAGATGAGCTTTCAAAAATGAAGTTTCCCTTCACAACTATTCTTCTTTAATTTGATACTCTGCATGCAAATCTAAATTTGCAAATTAGAAAATTGGCTATACTAGTGAAATAAAATATGCATGATTGATGCATCTAATATCCTGTCTTTGTATTATGTTGTATTATAGTTACTTTTCATTTTCATCATTAATTAAAATTAAGACAATAAACCAGTCAGTGAAGAAGCAGCAAATCACAGTAGCATCTTGAATATCTAACTACAGTGACAGTGAAAATGAACAGTATAGTTTTGACGGAGAAGAGTTTACTTCAGAATACCCTAAGTTATTTTTCTCATGTTTTCAAATGAGTTTTGCAGAAAAACAATTTAGAAAGGATGAGGAAAGCTAGTCTTAATGACATTTTAATATCAGACATTCTCATTTTCCAGAATAATTGTTTATGAATATCTGATCCTGCAAGATGCTGAGTATCTTTGGTGATAAACTGAGCCTCTTAATTCTCAAAGAAATACAAATTGAGAGAATAGCCACTTACAGGGCTCATTCTGTGTTTCAAAAGATCAGGTCCTAAATGAGCTTTTCAGTTCATTGGTTCCATACCAGCACATTTTTCCGTTCAGCATTTATCGAGAACATTTATTCATATTGAAAATGGTTGCAGCATAGGATGTCATGCAGCTATAGTAAATAGCAAATAGATTATTCAATTACTCTGTACAAGCAGAGACAACAAAGTATGGCAAATATTAAATAAGTTCATTGTTGCATGTGCTTACTTGTTAAGACTTCAATAGCATTCTAAATCCGTTAACCTTTCTTGTGGTTCCTTCTTGCTTCCAGAAAGGTTGTGTTTCTGACAAATTTGGCATAGGCATGATAAATGAGTTATATTTGCACATGTTGATTATATGACCTGTTTAACTTGCTGTCCGCCAGTCCTGTCATGCTAATAGATGCCTGGTAGCATAAATAAAGACAATTCCCATAAGTGAGTAGTAAATGTCATTAATAATAAAGTGTATCACCTAAGATGGTCACAACGCCTGCAGCACATATCTGATGAAGAGCTATGTATGACAAACACTATAAGAGCTTTTAAGGAACACAAAATTATATTTTTTTAAGGAATAAAATTGTCAAGACAATTCCAAATGACTGAATATACATCTGTCTTTTTTCGTTGCTACAGTTTTCAAATTCTACAGTTATCAAAAATAGTTAAATGAAGTAAAACCTGACAGTAATAGTTTTCTTTTTTTTTATTCTAGTGGATGACTGTTTACATTGCTCAAATGTCCTCCTTGGGCAGTAATAAGCAGTAATGAGACAATYTGATTAGTAGGACAAGGGAAGATGAACTTTTCTCTGACCCTACAAGCATTCTTTCTAGATCAGAGCATAATACAAAAAGCAGTTAGTCACATAATTTCAATGGAATTACTTGGTGTCTTATATTTTATTAGTTAGGGCTTTCAAACCTACAGAGGTATGTGCTCCTAAATCCCTATGGTGGTTTTTAACAAAGGATTTTCCTAATTTATTTGGGTAGCAGAGGTTGTAGAAGCCTCCACTGTGCCTTTTTTCTGAAAACAAAAAGGATATAAGCTTCATGAGCTGCCAATCAGTCAGGTTTATATCCAAGTGCATATTAAATAAAAATTTTGAGATAAATATGCAGCAAAAATATGCACAATAGAGATAGATTTTGCCTCCAGAAAATGCCCTTTTGACTAGCCAGAAAAACAGCAGAGACCCAGCTTTGGGTGAAAGGAGCCAGATTTTGCATTATTTAATAACATAAATGGATTGTGAAAAAGACTTAAAAGTGTCCTCCACAGAATCACATAGTCTTTAGCACTACCCATGAAACAGTCCTTATCATAGGGACACAGTAAGTTATGTCAGAAACAGAGTGGCAATGGTGTTCACTGAGAATTCATTAACATAGGACAGGTCAGCAGCTCATGACAATCATGGAGTAAGCTAGAATCTCATAATGAAATTTCTAAGGAAGGTCTAAGGAAGATGTAGAGCAGGGGATAAATACAAATAATGATGTATATAATGATCACAATTCCTCCAAATATATGTACACATTCACATTGCTATCTTTACGAACGTTAAGCTAGGGCAAGAAGACTGACCCTTTTGCTATTTATTCATATGAATAATAAAAAAAAGAATAATACCTGAGAAATACCAAAAAAAATCTTTTGAATTTTCCTTATACATAGGTCCTCATCAGCTTACAAAGATTATTCCCTTTGTTTTGTTTCCTTCTTTCACTAGTTATCATCAGTATAGTCCCCAATAAGTTAGTATTGGATTGTCCTTGAAACTTCAGGAAAGGAAGATATCACTAAAATTCTCATCAGCCATTTGGAAACAAAGTAATCACAGCTGATTTTAAAAGTTGATATTAGCAGGTATTTATGCAACTTACTGAGTAATAACTGTGCATTGCTTATCCTGAAGCACTATAAGGTAATATCTAAAACTGGGAGGGGGAAAGGGAAGGAGTAAGAAAGGAGGAAAGAATGGGTTTGGGAACAGGGGATGGAGAGGAAGGGCAGAAAAATAAAGTGAAGATAGAATAACAGTTTCCATTTCAGCTATCCCTTTTCAAACTGTTTACTAGCACAGGTACTCGTTGAAGTCAGGCCAGTCTCCTGTGTCTTTTCTCTGCTGGTGGACAGATGATAGATTTGTCACTGTGCCCTCACACCAACTGCATCCAGCTGGTTCTCTTTCCAAATGACCTCCTAGCTGTGTCTATTTGCTGTGTATTCCTAGTCCCTTGATGTTCCATTTATTCAGTCCTGTCATCTTCTCCTAATGTAAAGCTTGTGGTCTCCTGGCAGGGGACGTCAGCATCAAAAAATCTCTTTCTCTAAAGCATGACCAGTTGAATTTGTACTACCAGTGCCCTTGCAGATGCAGTAAACCCATTCCATTCATTACTCTCATTTTTTATAATCATGTGTGATTTGAATGTCATGATTAAGTATGAAATTTTATTATGAATATTTGTAACCAACATAGTCGATAGTTCTGTGAAATTAAACGTTCTGCTGGCTCTCATCACAAAATCTATGTAGGTAGCAGAGACAACTGTAATCCCGCACTGAAGTCCTCACTATTCAGGTGACAATAAATTCCTACACACCAACTCCGACAGGCTTTGTTTCATGCTCTTTTATGCAAGCTCCAGAGCAGGATTTTGGGATGAAACATTTCAGACCATATTGTTTTAAAATCCTTTTTAAGATACAAAAGTATAGACTTTTAGTCTGCAGTTTTAGTTCAAAATCATGGCACTATAAGGTAGAGAGAAATACAAATTCAGACGAACTACAAAATATCTGGAAGACTAAACTGAAAAAAGTGTCTGATTAAAATCTTAATATGAAATGTTTATTTTTATAGCCTTAGAGGGCTCTATTTAAACTGAAAAGTTGAATAAAAGCTTTGATAAAACAAAACTATTACAAGATGTGAATGATACTAGACACAGGGTAAGCAAGATAAGATGGTAGATGCAGAATATTGAGCCAAAAGAAATATTTAATTTAAAAATGGCCACAAAGGTACTCAACAGAAAGTAGTGCTACAGAGCAGTCAGATTATGGACAACAGAAAACATCTTTGTGCAATCATTCCAAGCAAAAATAAAGGAATACATGTACATAAATGAGATTATTTCTGATGCTAGCATCCCACCAGCAAAAAAATATAACATCCCACCAGAAACAGACCCCCCCCCGTGCTTAATTTCAGTGGCTTTTTGTGCAAAAAAGTGATGAAAATATCAAAGAAGTTAAAATTCTCCTATCACTGAAAGGATTAAGAATGTGGTTATATGGGGGAAAAAAAAAAAAWAAAGGAAAAAAAAATAATTGGAATAGGCCCCTTTTATTTTATCTTCCATTTTTGAAAAGTTTTTTTTTTCCAGTCAAAAGTATTAAGATATAAAATTATTATTAATATATGATCCTTGTTCTGTATTTTTCCTTCAGCTTTGGAGAAAAATTTTTTCAGTGTTAATTTGGCCAAGAAATCCAGATCACTTCTGAATTAGCATAATTGTGGAGACTGAATATGACTTTAAGGTTCTGTCTACATTCTGAAAAAGATTAAGTCAGGAATTATTCTCCGGTCCTGAGGCCAAATGGCAGAGAATGACTAYATCCACATAGAATAGTATGTCGGTCCTCCTCTGGACCCTTTAGGGACTCCTGTGGTTTTATGGAGTGAGYATAACTTTGTGTGTTGTGTTCGGTTCCAATCATCTGAAATAGCAATTATGCTTCAGTTCACAGAAAAACAATATTGTTTGACTCATTGTTTCCCATTTCATTGATTTTTATAAAAGGCAGAGTCCAATGTTTTTCTACTACACCTCATTTGTCTCTAATCTCTTGGAGAAATTAAAAAAAACCTCATCTAATTCTGTTACATTTCCACATTTGTTTTCACTCAGGTTCCTATGTAGAAATAATCTATCTGAATAGGCTTTACATAACTGTCACAGTCGACATTTCCATTTGGTTTCATTGCAAAAAGGATACCATATATATGAACATACAAGTGACCAGAATAGTTAGCCAAATTTTGACCTCAGGTGCATACAGAAACATGTGACTCCATGGTTCTGTGCTTTCCCCTTCCATGTGGAATTGCTGCTGCAGAGCTATGACAGCCGCTGCACTAATCTAAGTAATATTAGATGTTTTCACTGATGAAGTGATGAGGGGCAGAACAAAACTTAGTGAGAGAAATAATAGATAGATGAATAGTGATGTCACTCACGTAGGTCTGAGTACTGTGGCTTGGCTTTAAACCAGTATTACTTCTACACGYATGCTATTTTCATAATTTTACACATTTTCAGAAAAGAAGGGATCTCTCTTATCTTGATCAAACTGTTCAAGAAAATAGTTCAACAATACGTACATGATTTCTGTTTGAGACATAGCACATGTTAGGAAGCCTTCTTGATTTTACCTACACTGTAGGGTATGTGCCCTCCCTGCCATGCCCCACAGGCCTGGTTCCCTGATTGTCTGGATCAAGGGACTTACTTGGAGCACATCATAACTATCTTTCTCCTTTTCTGCTTGCTAGGTTTTCTTCAAAAGGAAACGTGGGTGGCCAGGGTCACCGTGCTCCTTCTGTTCCAACGTACATCAAAAACACACATTCACGATCCAAGCCTACAGAGTGCACAAGGAAGCATGATTGTCCCACAGACAGGAAAAGCACAACAATTCAGCCTCAGCTGCAGGTGACAGATCTCCTTATGTCTGGTGGCAGATATTTCTAACAGTTAAAATATCAGTACTATCAGAGATGTACATTATTTCTAGTTTGTATATAAGTATTCCCATTTGATAACTGTTGGATTTTCCTATGCTTTCCACTGCTGAATTAAAATTCTTTCTACTCCCCATCTTCATCCCAATCAGAAATCCAGTCCCCATGAGTGTGAACTGAACTCATTTTTCTGTTTTAGAACAGTACTGTAACTAATGTATTGTTTGTGTGAAAATTCATTTCCAGACAATACAGTTTTAAACACCAGCTATATTGTGCCCCACAAGGGACAGAGACAGCTCAAGGCTTCTCAGTGGTACAAGAGAAATGGCTTCCTCTCCTTCACTCCAGCAATGAGGAATGGGGGCCAGGCCAAGGACTGGGCTATTTCTGACACAAAAAAAAGAGGAGAATATGAAAGAGAAGAAAATATGGAAGGATCCCTTGAGGAGACTGTGGTTCTTGATGCCTTCCTTGAGATAGCAAAGAACTAAAGTCAAACCCCAAGCATATCTGCCCTACATACCAAAGCCTTCACTTTGCAGCAAACAAACTGGCTTTCTAAGTTCCTGGCATAGGCAAAATATGCAGTTTTGTATCACTTCCTTCAAAAGAAGGAGAAAGGCAAACAGTTGTCTCAGAATAAACAAATGTATATGTGCATATACCATGCTTCTGAATAAAGTATTACTTGACTTTTGTCAGAAGTCATGTGACTGAGTGAAAAATGAAAACAAAGGTTTTACAGGAAAATGTATCAGAGGAGCTCCACTTTTAACCAGCAGCCACTTTAACTTTGAGCCATTAAGCACCCTTTGTACATGACAGCTGCATAAGTTTTCCACCCATCTTGTGGTCTATTTATACAGTCCATGCGTCACCAGATTGTCAAGAAGGATGTTGTTGGAGACTTTGTATTGCTAAAATCAAGGGACTTCTACAGCTGTCCCCTCATCCACTGAGCAAGTTACTTCATCACAGAAGGCAGTCACATTCGTAAAATACAATTTACCCAAGCAAAGCCACCTCCATAAATGGCAATTTATACTTATACACATATGCAAACCATGTTGAAGTCCATGATTTATGTAAAAAATGACCTAAAATGAATGCCAGATTAAATCGCATATATGTCTATAGTCTTATATATGACCAAGATAAAACTTAAAATAAAGAAATATGGATATATCAAATTCAATTAAAGAAATTTAAAGGAAAGATTTAGATTTAAGTGGGTGCCTTGAAAATACTTTTATATGCTCCAATTAAAGATTAGTTTGTCTATGTACCAAAAGTCACCTGATTTTTGAGTGCTCAGACTGTTGTCAATATCCTGACACTGAGTGGCCATATTTAAAAATGGATGTTAAGAGTTTGATCTCAGTGTGTTTGCTGAAGAAAGATGTGTTTCCTCTCTGTCTTATTTTGTAAATGAAGTCTAATTTGCCTACATTTTCTCAGCTGACATGTTAATCTGTTCTGTGTTACTTTTACTGGTATATAATAGGTGGAAAAAAATACCTCTCTCACAGGTTTCCATGGAGATCTAATTCTTCTTCCAAAGTATTTTAGTTCTTTGCTTCAGTGTTGTTATAAAAGTGCTAGTTAACTCACTGTGAAAGAGGAGGTCTATCACTAAAAAATATTCAGCCCAATACTGAGAAGTGAAATCCAGAAAAGCCTTTTAGAATATTTACTTTTATATATAAGGGGGTGATTCTGTGAGTTGCTTGCTATGACCTTTTAATACAGAAATACAATTGTACTTCAAAGAACTTTCATATTCATGTATGTTTCAGATTCATGAATAAAGGATAGTCTTTTGATAAAATATCTTTATATACTGTATGCAACAAAAATTTGACAACTCATTTTTATTGTTTGAAGAGAATACTAAAACATTGCTCACAAATAAGTCAGGAATTTCAGCACATAGTCATCTTGTAGCCCCCCCCAAATGTTGACATTGCCTTCAGTTCATAGATAATAAATAGTGTGTACAGAGAATAGATATCAATATGACTTCTTATTTATATTCCTCCTTTCAGCATAGTACAGAGTGTCAGGATATGAGTTTCAGCTCCTTTATGGATTTTCACAGTTTCAAAGCAGTGCTGAGATTAAGCCAGCTAAAGAACAAACATTAATGCCAACATTAACATCCAGCCACTAACAACCAGCCCAGCTTTCAGCTGGCATCATGCCATGTAGCATAAATGTCATTATTCATGTCCCAAAACCAGTATCCCCAACCGAGTAAGAAAGAATGGACTAACAGAGTAGCATAGCATAACATAGCATAGTGTAGCGTAGCGTAGCATGCATAGCATAGCATAGCTTAACATTGAACAGAATAGAATAGAAGGTTTTCTGCTAGTAATTTTCAGTTGCTGTTTCACTTTGCCTCTTGTTTCTCAGGCTAACTAGAAAAAGATCCAGTTCAGAGTTCATTAATACCTACTTCCTTATAACCAATTACTGACAACTTCTGGAAAATAAGACCCAAGTGCAAAGAGGGTGTATATTACAATAGATAAAATATTTCCTTGCAGTAGTTAACTACAGTTACATCTGCAGCAATTGCTTGATGACCATCCTGGAGCAAAACAAAATTAATGTTTCCTTTCCCCCCTACAGATTTTTTTTCCTCCAAAAACTTAGAAAATCTGTAATTAGAATTGTTATTTCAAAAACTAATGTTACAGTAACAAGCAGCAACCCTGCCGTGATGTCAGCAGCAGTTCTGTTTCTTTCTGTCAGAGGCAAAATAAATGAAATGCTTCTGTGATGAAATAAATGGAAACCACTCCAGTTATAATAGTCCCTAATGATAAGTGTGGTAATGTGGAAAAAGTCTGATTTCAAACCACTTTCAAGAAAATAAGAATATTTGGATTAGTTGAACATGTATTGGTAAGAGCAATATCCTCATTGTTAAGTGAATTGCAATTGTATTTCTTCTGTAAAATGAGATAGCTTTGAATTTTGCGGACTTTGTTTCTAGGATGACCTTTTTCCACTTGGATCTAAAAAACACCATTCAGAAAGAAATTGTTTAGTTCATATTCCATTTCCTCAGAAATCATGCCTGTGAAAATTTCCACACTCAACATAGAACTTAAGCACTTGTTTCTCCTGATTGGAATCTTGCCAAGTACTGTTGTTTTTTTTTTCCTAGAAGGGATATTTTTTGTCCTTTAGTGGGTACAAGGAGATTATGCACCATTTATTTTCTTGATGGATTAAGCAGTAGAATACGGTTTAAATGGGGGGTTGACTTGACCAATATTTGTCATCAATCTTTTTTTTTTTTTTTTTGAAACATTGACCATTGACTATCTACAAAGGACTGAACCGTGACTTAGATGTGCACAATGCCTAAACGTATTCAGTCAATTTACATGTTTGTGTTAAAAGCTAATCTCTCTATGGAGAGGAATGAGTTCCCTCAGAGTGAAATGAGATGTGTAACTGTGGTATTCCAACTATCTCACTAAACAGTATGGCAAGTGCACCCAGAGATGCACCTTTGCTGTTCCATAGGTTAAGCAGCCCAGAAGGAGGTCTGTGAGCGCTGCAAGCTCACACAACCTGGTGTGAACCTCATACAGAGCTATGACATGGTCATATATATGCCTAGAGGTCAGACTCAAAGATCTCAGTTCTGCAGCTTAGGTCTGAATCAGTGTGAGGAAATGCTTTAAATCTGACAAATTTAAACATAACTGGTTTTTTTTGTTGTGGTTTTTTTGTGTGTGTGTGTGCGTTTGTTGCTTTTTTGTTTGGTTGCTGGTTTGTTTATTTTTAATGCAGAGAAAAACAGACAGATCAAGGTAGGGGATAGGAGGACTACTGTAGATAACTATGGAGATACACTAGAAAAGTTTTGTAGAAGAGCATAGACAGTTGCTGAATGCTTTGTAGCTAGTTATTGAGTATTACTACTGACTTCTTTTCAAGATCACCATCATTACTCAATGTTAGTTATTTATCTACATTTAAGAATATTAGAAAAAGTATTTCACCAGAAAACAATAGTCTTTAGTCATTAATTGGGCAAGATAGGATTGTATCACTAGTTGTATCAGCATAACAAGTTTGCTGAAAGACTTATGGCTCTCTTTATCTACTGTAAAATTTTTAAGGCTTGCTTAGAAAAATAGCTATGCTTCTCACAATTTAAACATATTCAGAGTTTCCCTTTCTTAAAAAAGTATTATAACATTTTTTTTTTTTTACGCATAGAAAACAAAACCACAGAAATGTTTAGACTCCTGAAAGTTTATACGCATCTATGTATCTGAAACACTAAGCATTTCAAGAAGAAATTTCTTCATGGGAGTTAGGTAAAATCCTTTGAAATCTCACTAGGTTCCTACTTGCATCGTAAACTGCTTATATACCTTTAATGCGTATTAGGGATAAAATATTTATGTACATCTAAAAATGTCAGTGAGATGCTGTTTGTATTTTAGAATCTAATTAATGTTAAAATGTAGTCCTAAATGAAGTAAAAAAGGTAACATGAGAACTGTGCAAAATTTCCTAGATGGAGAATATCTATGTAAATGCTTTTGATGTTCTTTTCTTCCCCAAAATGTGTTTTTAAAAATGCCTAAGTTTAACAATAAAAGAAGATACACAGAAAACACTATATTAACCCATAATTTGTGATTATGTAGTACCAGGGCCATGCTATATCTATCCTTTATAGCATCAGAGTAAGTGTCACACTAAGAGCTCTAGGGCAGGTGGGGGAGCCAATAAAGATTCATGAAAACAAGAGGAAATTATGAATGAAAAGATGTTAGTTTACGGTTTAGCAGATTTTGGTAGAGTCCAAAAGCCAGCAGATGTAGTGAATGGATGATATTGCTCATTGCCTGCAGTTCCACTGGTAAGTGACTTCGAAAGCAAGAACAGAATTTTCTAAAGTACATGAATATGGGCATTAAAAGAAAAAAACCAAGCTCTATGCTTTGCTGCCTCTTCTTTTTTGGTGAGACTGTAGCAGTACTTCTTGCTCTGAAGAAATCATGTTCTTTTCTGTAGGCTTCTTTCCCTGTAATATTAAAGGGAAGGAGATTTAAGGATTTAAGAATCTGCTTTGAGCAGAAGCCTACCTGTGGTTTTGTGTTGAATCCGCCAAGTTATTTTTCCAGAAAAGGCAGTGACATAGTCCATATCTGAGGAACTAATAGGGATCCAACTATCTTAGCTGTGTCAAACCATAAGAGGTTATAACGTCACTGTGTCTACCATTGCAGTGTTCACACCACTGCTATCATACAGTAACACTTTTAATTTGTGATAACACTTTTAAAAGTGAACAAATTTTTTAATTGAACTTCTGATATCATAGTGTTGCAAAAGCATACCATAGTGGATCTAAAGCACTTTGTCATTTTGACATATTTATATCTCATATCTCCATCCTTTATGGATATCATATAACTTCTCACAATTCCTATTATTTTAAAGACTAATTTCAAATTTTCTCCAATGAAGAAGTTTCCAATACTATGTTCTTGCATTGTAAAAAAAAAAATAATAATACATTTTATGGTTTCAATACACTTTTAATAAACTCCTTTTAAATGACTGTAATGTATTATGTTGTAAATCATCCTGTTAGTTAGAAACTGTTTTGATGTGTCTCCAAAATAAGATTCAAATTTCAATATCATAAATGTGCTTTGCATTGGTCTCATAATCCTAAATGACACTATTTTAAAAGAAGAAAGTGCATCTTTCTCCCCTAAAATCCTGCTTTGACCCATTTGCAATATTAATAATAATTACTTTGTTTTCAAGATGCCAGATGAGAACTTAATATACACTTATGTTGTATATTTAACAGTATTTCTTCTGAAGATGAGTAACTTGCTGAAGATCAATATCTTGAAAGTAAACCTTATTCAATGTCCTGTCATCTCTGATCTCTGCCTTTCCTTGTAGCAGATAGACCTTTCCTGTTAATGGGAAACTTTTCATGCCAACCTCACAATGAAGTTTTTACTTCTATCGCAAATTTTGTTCAAAACCACAATTCTTCATCTATTTTTTCTAAGGAGCTGATCATCCCAGCAATTTATCCCCCAAAATGAATACTAAATATGGAAAAATATTTCTATGGCTCATTTTTTTTTTTCAATAAAATTAGTGCTGCTAGGACTATGCAGTGATCAGCATTAAAAAAAAATCATGTTTCCAAGGAGGTCATATTTGAACTACAGGGATAGGGGCTAGGTGATCTTTTGAACTCCCTTGAAGTCCTATAACCTGTAATTCTGTGATTTTCTAATTGGAACAGAAAATAGCATAAATAAGATTGTCTGGTCAACCCCCCAGCAAAAGTCCATTTTTTATAACTGTTGAAGGACATTTATAAAAATATTAAGAAAAGCATTACTGTATACAAATTTTCAGACTTTTTAATACTTTCTCAAATTGTCCTTAGCTCTTTGGCTAAGAAGTTCACATGAAAATTTCAAATATAAAATTTGCATCTATAGTGACACTGAAGGAGGTGTCAGGACTTTGTCATCTTAATTGAGTGCTTTTTCAGCTTATAGATCATTTCCTTAAAAACTGATATGAAATGGGACCATAAAATCAGGATGATTGATCCCAATTAAAGAAATACAAGGAAAAAATAGAGGAAGTAACAAAAAGAGAAGGTGAGAGGAGCTAAATCAGTGTATCATATTTTAAAGTATGAAAATCATAGGGTATAATTAAGTTTTGGTGGTTTGCCTCATGCTAAAGATCTTTTTCAGTTTTTCACTACAGGCCTCCTGCAGGTACCAACTGGGATCTGAGATGACAATTTCTAGTTTTATACTTTTTCATGATGTTGAAATACTGTTGGTGAGAGATCATAAGAGAGAAAAGAATCTGCAAAAATTAGTGGTAATACTACTGATAAGGTCAGATATTAAATTAAAAGTTCAGAAATCCCTGTGGTATCATTCAAATTACTTTAGAAACAAATGAAAAGCATAGTTCTAGCGCAGTTACCTGCTAGTGAGAGGGGGAAGAAGTGATAAGTAGGCTGAGGGATTTGAACCAGAAAATATATCTTTACAGCAAACCTGTCAAAAGCAAATTCTCATGACACAAGGTTGAAGCTCTTAACAACCAAGAATCTGGTTTCAATTGACTTGGAGAAAACTCATGATGAATAGTAGGCACAGGAAATTCAGTTCAACAATATATTCACATTAGTCCAGTGAATATCTTGTTATAACACCTCAGACAGTCTTAGTAGTGCTGGTTCCTCAATAAAGAAAGATTACATCCACTTATGTGTAGGTTAAACAGCATTCTCTACACTTGCCAGCGCAACAGGAACAAAAGGGAGTGAAAAGTGTAACTTGTTAATGCCACCACAGTACTGTGTGTGTTTACATTTAAAATCAATATTTTCTTTTACATCATACTGTAGGTGACATATGCTTTGCAGTTAAACCTGTCAATATGGTAGATGTCCTTGTAAATGAATAATGTGAACAAGACTTTTTTTTTAAGCTTTCAGTTTTCTAAAAATGCTGGTATAGTCTTTATGAATGTATAGAATGGAATTATCTCTCATAAAGGCTGCCCCCTTTTAGCCCGGTTTCCTGTATTACAGGGCAATGACATGGAGGTCAAAGCAAAACAAAGTAAACTGGCTTTCTTCTATGACATTTTATTCTCCAAAACAAAATAAACCAACTAAAAAAACCACCACCACCAACAGCTAAACAACCTCCCCACCACCAAACCATCAAAATCCTAGAAGGGATTGGGTTATAAATATTATTGCATATAGCAATACTTACGTACATATATATATGCCCAAGAGCTCAAAATGTTCTTAGTGAGGTTTTATTCTGCTGCAACATTACGAATGACAGAAAAACACAGGGGCTGCTGCAGTGCTGATAGTTACTCTTAGATAACTCACGTTTCTACACAGCTTTTAGTAATTTCTATAACATCTCAAAAACTCTTTTCCTCTGATCTAAAAAACTGTTCTCATCCAGCAAAGCTGAGAGATAAGGCATCTTAAAAATTATGAAGGTAACACTAAAATTGAGAGTAACATATTGACAGAGTGTGTGGAGGTGATTTGTGTTTTACAACAATCTTTCCTCCCGTTTCAATTGACAGTATGTAAGTCTTAAAGGGTTATATGTTAAAATTAGGTGAAGCAAGACCATTTCTGTTTTATTCAGCATTTTAAATATAAAGAAAAATATCCTTAAAAAAAATGTTATGAAGTCTGTTTTCCTCTTACATTTTTCACATAATATAGTACCATATGGTTTCTCTTGGTTTCTCTAGTGTAGTGGTATCATTGAGGTCCACCTGCAGCCTTTTTTTTTTTTTAATAATAGTGAGTTCTTATTTAACTTGAACTTTTTATTTTCTAATTTTTAAAGATTTTATGCTTCTTTTCTTTACCTTCCTGCCTGTTTTCATGAAACTCCTAAGAAATTAGTATTCTGAAGATTCTATTCAATTGCTTATGTTTTAGAACAAACAATTGCATTTGTTTTAGAATAACAATTTTGCATCTGCCTTATTTCTTAAGGAAAAAAAGCTTAGAGAATTCTGGAAGTATTTGTATCGGGTTTGCATGGCAAGGTTTTGGTAGTTGGGGGGCTACAGGGGTGAATTCTGTGAAAAGATTCTAGAAGCTTCCCATGTGCCCAATAGAGCCAGTGCCAACTGGCTCCAAGACAGACCCGATGCTGGTCAAAGCTGAGCCAATCAGCAATGGCGGTAGCGCCTCCGTGATAACATATTTAAGAAGGGGAGAAAAAAACTGCTGTGCAACAGCAACAAAGAGAGGATTGCGAATATGTGAGAGAAACAACTCTGCATACACCAAGGTCARTGAAGAAGGAGAGGGAGGAGGTGCTCCAGGCACCGGAGCAGAGATTCCCCTGCAGCCCGTGATGAAGACCATGGTGAGGCAGGCTGTGCCCTGCAGCCCATGGAGGTTAACGGTGCAGATATCCACCTGCAGCCCATGGGGAATCCCACGCCAGAGCAGGTGGATACCCAAAGGAGGCTGTGAGCCCATGGAAAGCCCAGGTTGGAGCAGGCTCCTAGTAGGACCTGTGGTCCTGTGGAGAGAGGAGCCCACACTGGAGCAGGTTTTCTGTCAGGACTCGTGACCCCGTGGGGGACCCATGCTGCAGCAGCCCATTCCTGAAGGACTGCACCCATGGAAGGAACCCACACTGGAGCAGTTTGTGAACTACAGCCCATGAGAAGGACTCATGTTGGAGAAGTTCATGGAGAACCGTCTCCTGTGAGAGGAACCCCACGCTGGAGCAGAGGAAGATTGTGAGGAGTCCTCCCCCTGAGGAGGAAGGAGAGGCAGAGACAAAGTGTGATGAACAGACCATAACCTCCATTCCCCGTCCCCCTGTGCTGCTTGGGGGGAGGAGGTAGAGAAATCGGGAGTGAAGTTGAGCTGGGAAGAAGGGAAGGGTGGGGGGAAGGTGTTCTTTAAGATTTGCTTTTTATTTCTTATTACCCTATCCTGCTTTGTTTGGCAATAAATTAAGTTAATTTCTGCAAGTGGAGTCTGTTTTGCCTGTGATGACAATTGCTGAGTGATCTCCCCCTGTCCTCATCTCAACCCATGAGCCTTTTGTTATATTTTCTCTCCCCTGTCTGAGGAGGAAGGGTGAAAGAGCGGCTTGGTGGGCACCTGGCATCCAGCCAGGGTCAACGCACCACAGTAATGAGAAAAACATTAATGTTTTTCATTGAACCTGTCAGTTTTAGGGTTCTTTGAACAAGTCTTAACTTCAGTCTAAATGATTTGTTTTACATCATACTGTAGGAGATGTTTTCTTGGTAGACCTATATATTCCAAAAGGCTTCACAAAGCATAAATATTTGCAAGATGATAAATTGCTATCAGGTTATTTTCCTATATTGTCTGTAACTAATAATTATTTGTTTAACTGTGAATAAGGTGTCAGAGGACATATTCTATTTTGTGTTTCATAACTTACCTTGCAGAAAACTCTGATGAAATACAAATAATTGATTTGATGTGTTTCAATACTCAAATTATTTTGTACCTCTAATGAGCATGCTGCTTCTTGCATATAGGGATAAATTGTATAACTGCAAGTTTGTGCATGTGGCAAGTTCTTTCTTGATAGTATTTTAATAATAAAATAAATGTCTTAAGCAACAAATCAGCACCTCCCCCATACTGGCTTCCAGAAATAATTGTATGATAATGATTATCTTGAAAGGCCATTCATCATTTAATTAATTTCAGTTCAATAGCCAGTGACCTTGCTTATCACCCCACTCTTTACTCCCTCTGAGGTCGGAATGGAATACCTGAGAACAAGTCTATCAAGTAGGCTTAAGTCTCTTGGAAAAAACAACATGACATTAGTGGATTCAGAGTGGTGACGGGAAGATCAATTTTTGCTGAGGTTGTCCAATCAGTCATATACAACTGCATTAACATTGCTCCAGTGTTCTCCTTGTCATTATAGTCATTCTGGTCACCCAATGCACTGACTATGAATATGGAAAAAGACCTGACCCAGATGCAAGAGGAGATCAGGAATAACACAGTACTTCACCTGGAAAAAGAAGAAGAGGCAGCAGTGCGTGTTTATTCTGATGCAAAGACATGTAGTCCATATTGATTAAGTCAGGGAAGCCAAGACTATGTGACCTTTTAAAGCTGAACAGCAGACATCTTCCACAGTGAAAATTACAGGAGGTACATTGTAAATACACTGTCTAATGCTGTACATTAAAGTTGTGGAAAAAAATATTTGCTTAGTACTAGTTAAATATGAATGTGGATTTGTATTATGTATAAACATAGAGTAATCAATCTTTTATTATCTAATATTTGCTATTTTTAAAATAAATAAGTAAAAATATCCTCTCTTCTCAGTTTCTTACTGAAATCTGAAATCACATAATGCTGCACAGTTCAGAAGAACTTACCTGCCTATGATGGGCACTTCTCAAAAGTCAGAAATACTGAACTAAAAATCAGCTTATTAGCAAAGTTTTAAAATCAACTGTCTAATTTTCATTTAAGCAGATGTCACCTCAGCTTCTGCTGCATATAGGTTTGAAAGAAAGCCAAAGAAGTTTGCAAGAGAGCACAAACCAAATGGTCCGTGCACTTTTAAAATAAAGGATAAAGTTTAATAGATTGCAGTAAGTAGTCAACAAAGCTAAGAAGGAGTTTTCCTGTTAGTGGCTACTTGATTTCAACTGGGATGTTATCTTACGAGCTATAAAACTTTTCCAAGCAGTATCTATGGTGACAAAGAGAGGAAAATAGAGAACAAAATAATATTATTCAGGTACAAGTACATTAAAATATGCTTTTTAAAAATCTTAGGGCATCACTAAGACTCCCAACAAGTTGTTACTGTTTTGACTCGTGTGGAAAAGAACAAGAAAGCTGCAATTATATGCAAGTATAGACTGACTACTGTGCTAAGTTTCAGCTTTCTTCTTTGATAATACTGCAGGTTGCTAATTGCAGTTTGACTGCTAAAATAAACTTACGAGGTTAGCAACTGCCTTTTTAAAGGGAATTGAAAGAACAGAATTTTTGTTGAAGTGAAAGAGATTCATGTGAAATTTCTCAACAACGGTCTTTCAACTGATATGGTAAATGCTTTGTAAATTGCATAAATTCCTGCTGTGTAGTACGAACATTCAAAATTAAAGTGGTGTTTAGCTGAGAAACCATTTAAATGAAAACCACTGCAAGATGTGGGAGAGTTGATTCCTGTTTCCCTGGAGATTATTAAACACTGAATAAGAGGCAATAACTAAGTAAAATGTAGGAAAATTAAAGGTGTGATCATTTTATTTTTGAAAGCACAGTAGTCTTAGTTACTGCTTTAAAATGCCTATTTTAAAAGTTGCCAAGTTGAAAGGTACTAACATAAAGCATTTCAATATCTAGCTGTATCTATCTGTGGCATCCATATGATGTAAAGGTATATGCCTTCAAAATTACTCAAATAGATACATAGATGGGTAGAGGCCAGTAAGGCGGACGAAAATGATATTTGGAAATTTAAATATGGCATAATTTAAAGTATGTGTCATTGGAGACATTTCCTTATTTAATGATCACACTTTGGAGAATATGCACTTGAGAGCAGAATGGACAGATTTCTCCCCTTTGTAAAATTAGGGTTAATTTGCCTCCTCAACTCCCTCAAAGTAAAAGTCATAGTATCTAAAGCAATCAAACCATCATCAAGCTTTATCACAGTGATACCAACATTTAAGTGATGGGCTTAACATTGATAAGGGAACGTATATTTTAAGATGTGCAAGAAGTGCATATTTTCAAGGTTATGGTTCTATGTTTCAGTTCTGCTGTATAAACTATACAATAAAGGATGATATAACATGTTTTGTTCCATTGCCATATTTTTCAGAGGTGCAGATTTAAGATTAGTGCTGGCTGCGATTTACTTATCCCAATTTCTGTGAAAATGGGATAGATATAATCTGTAGAACTTTCTTTTTCTTTAAAGGTCATTAAAAAGAGAATTTCTTTTGTAGGTTGCTGCATACTTAGTGAATACCTTAAAACTTCTCTTTATAACCCTTCTGAAAATAAGATCAATTATACAGCTGACTATTTCAGATCCAGTTGCTGGTTTATGCCTCCAGATACTGGTTATTTGAAAACCATGTTAGCTAACACAGAGTAACTTGAAGCTTCTGCCTCAGATGTAATAAGCATTCAGCAAGAACTGATAACTAATATGAAGCAGTAATGTGCAAATGAACCCACAGGTTCCAAAAAGGAGCAGAGAGCAGGAAGKGAACCATCATGTCACCCTGAGTTATCAGGGGCACGATGTTGTCCCTTGGTGTGGCGTATCTTCAGAATTTGAAGTCAATAAAACTGCACGGGATCACGTGTTAAAGTGTGCCAATGTAATACAAATCTGTAAGCTCAGTAATAAGCAATATTATTGAAATTATCCCCAAAGATGAAGTAGAAGAATCTTCACAATTACTTTATAAATTCTGACCACCTTGTTTCTGACATGGGACAAGCAAAACACAGTAAGTCTGTCAGTTTCTGGTAGCAGCATGGAAAAAAAACAATTACTGTGCATTTAGGGCATTCAAAAGGAGGTCCTATGGAGAAAATACACAAAAGAACTACTGCATATTAAATAAAATAGAGTATTTGCACATAAAAATAATAATATACAATAGGAGAAGTATTTAGGCACGTATGAAGAAGGTGCATGTAGAAAGATGAAGTGCAGAAAGAGGAAAATCAGTAAAATGGATGCAATGAAATGGGACAGGAATGCCAGATGGGAGAAACTCAGTATGAAGAAAAAGAAAGAATAATCTCATAACCAAAATTCTGGATGCTGGACTGGCCAGTTCTGTGAAGTGATAGAAACAAAATTAATAACATCTATTAAAAAAGAAGAAGAACAGAGTAATGAAGAAAAAAGTGATGATATAGTGAAAAAGACCTTTAATTTTGTTTTTTGCATCTTAAACATACTCTTTTTTTAAAATATAATATTGTTGAAGAGGTGAGAGATTTGGTGTAATGTGTTCCTTTCCCAGATAACTCTTATATCACTTCTGAGGGAGACTAATTTACGTGGTTGTCCTGGTGAACTTCTTCAGCATTCCTGAGAAGGAAGATAACAACCAAGGTGTTTGTTACTTGCTATGAATTAGTGCATTTTTATTGACTTGGTGGAACATTGTTATTTCTATCAAATAAGACCCACTTTGTGCATGTAAGGAATATTAAGAACAGAAATTTAAACTACCACTTCAACTATGCCATTTTATGTTCAGCATCATTAAGAACTTCGGATACCTAACATAGTGTGATGAAGGTGTATGTTGTACAATATTGTACAACACAATATTTTTATTGTACAGATGTAGAATATTTTTATTGTACAGTACAATATTTTTACATGTGTCATATGCAACCACTATATGCCAACTAATGACATTTACTATGGCAATCAAAAGTCAGTTTTGGTCTTAAATACTAGGTTTAAATAACAAATACTTAAACACCACTAGGTTGTTCATCCACAACTTAGATGTTTCTGTAAGTTTTGCATTTTCAGCTGAGTTAATCAAGTTGTTGACATTTTGAAGAAACATGAAGGACCTGAATAGTAATTGCCCTGAAGAGTAAAAACAAAGTGCATACATATTCAATTTGTATGTACTCAAATGAAAGAAGAATAATGTTTTCTATAACTTAAWTGTTACATTTTGCAGACAAAACTCTATTCATCTTACTTAGGAGCTAAGCATATGTCCTGGTTTTGGCCAGGATAGAATTAATTTTCTTTCTAGTAGTTGGTATAGTGCTATGTTTTGGATGTAGTATAAGAAGAATGTTGATAACACACTAATGTTTTTAGTTGTTGCTAGGTAGCCTACTTCTCAAGGACTTTTCAGCTCACATGCTCTGTGAGGTGCACAAGAAGCTGGGAGGGAGCATAGCCGGGACAGCTAGGCCAGCTGGCCAATGGGGTATTCCATACCATATGATGTCATGCTCAGCATATAAGGCTGGGGGAAGAAGAAGGAAGTGGGGGACGTTCGGGGTGATGGCGTTTGTCTTCCCAAGTAACCGTTACGCGTGATGGAGCCCTGCTTTCCTGGGGATGGCTCAACACCTGCCTGCCCATGGGAAGTAGTGAAGGAATTCCTTGTTTTGCTTTGCTTGCGTGCGCGGCTTTTGCTTTTCTATTAAACTGTCTTTATCTCAACCCACGAGTTTTCTCACTTTTACCCTTCCGATTCTCTCCCCCATCCCACCCGGGGGAGAGTGAGCGAGCGGCTGTGTGGTGCTTAGTTGCCRGCTGGGGCTAAACCACGACAGCATATTTTGACTATTGTGATGTACTGCATTATGAAAATGGGACCTGATGCAAATCTGATGGTGTTGGCCAGCAATCACATTCTGGAGCTGGAAAAAGAATAGGGTGAAAAAACCTCTTGCTTGAAGGTATTTTCTACCTCAGCTGTTTATATCTCCTCAAGGTTTTAATATACTGTGTTTGTAAGAGCTCTGTTTTCTGAAATCTACCCCCTCTCTTTGTATATATGTGCATACACATAAACGCATGCACACTTTGGTAAATCTTATTTATTAATCATCATATCAATTCTTTTTTTTATTTATTTAGGTTACAGCTTGTTCTATATATGGATATTCTGGCACTAATTATAGAACAGATTGTGCTGGGATTTCTACAGGACTGCACTATGGCAATACAGATTAAGCAATTAACCTTGATGTCACTGTAATTATTAAGATACTTTAGCAAAATGAACTAATTTCCCCACAGGATGTTCTGCTGAAATCAACTTCTACTCTTTTTAAGATGCCAAAATAGAAAATGTTAATGGAAAACTAAGTTTCCAATTTTAATAACCTGTTGGGTATATAGACCTTTTCAGCAGTTGTCATTAAGTGCTTCACACAATAGTTCACTCCAAACTGTCAATATATATATTTTAATATAGATTCATAAAAATGCCCATATTACATATGACAATTAAAACAACATGCAATAATATTCTGTGGAGATCAGGAAAAAGTTAGGAAAAAGAAAAAAAGGAATAGATAATACCTCTTTACTGTGGCTTTACCATGTAACTTCTGACCTTAAACAAATCTTATTCTAAAATATATAGCCAGGAGGAACTAGCTCATATTTACATTCTGTACAATATCAGCACTTAATATTCAGGTAATAAAATTACTTGCATCCAATATCAGAATATTATGTACTAAAATTGACTATATTAGATATACAATAACATGAAATATATTGGCTTCTTATTAACATACATATTTAAATTTTTAATCCTTTCTAGAATCTTATAGTTACTTTATTACTTCATTTTATTAAAAATAAATTAATTTATTAAAAATCCTAGTTAATTTTTTTAACCAGCTCAAATATGAAATCAATATTAATCTAAAAAGAATCTTTCAAATCTCTTGACTGTGGTCTTTTACATGTATAGGAAGAAGAAAATCTGTCCTGTAGAAATTTCTTTGTAAAGCACAGTCATTTTCTTCAGTTACGTTTTAATCATTACATGTAATGATACAAAGACTAATTGCAAAAGTAAGATTATATACACTCAAAGCATAAAAAATGCCAAAATCAATTATTACTTTACTATACTATTTAAAGAAATTTTTAGCAACTTTGTTGTGTTTTTCAATACTGTTTTATGAAGATGAAGTTGAATGTATTTCAATTACTATTTAAAATTCGGAGTAGTTGCTTGGTAAACTAATGAAATACACATGCAAAATAATTACTTTCATACATTTAATTGTATCTATATTACAATAAATAGTAGACATGTAATTTGTTCAAATTACTGTTATTAAAAGGTTTCATTTACCTTCCTACGCAGATTTTTTTTGACATATAACTATAAAACCATAGAAGAAAAATGATGAAGAAGATGAAGAAAGAAAAATCTTAATTTTTTTTAGATTAGGGAAAAAAAACATAGTTTGCCCTTTTTGTAATTTTTCTAATGCAGCATGTTTGCAGAACACTGAAGGATATAGAAGCAGCTACTGAAGCTGAATGGTACTGAAGCTGTTATCAGTTGCATTGGTAGCTCTCCAAATAATTTTTTTTTTTTTTTTCAAAAGAAGTAACAGTTCTTGAAATTCTGCGTTCTCTATCTCATAGCAGAATCACTTTTTTATTTTTCTTCAAACCTTGATGACATTGAGGGAAAAAAAAATAAAATTTTGTTAGAAAATATGTTGGCTTTGTTGGGCTGGTATTTCCCAGCTATATTCATTTAGAGGAACTCAAAACTTTTTTTTTTTTTTTTAATTGCTTTGTTTTCAATAAGAAAATGAGACTTGTAGGTTTTCTGGGTTTTGTTTTTGTTTTGAGAGCAGTGGAATATTTACAGACATTTAAGTAGCAGGTGCAGCTGCACTGAAGCCATTTATGCAGGAATATATAATAAAATGAGAGGGAAAAATGAAGAAAACCTTACCGAACCCAGTCAGGATACCGAAGGATTTACGGTGCTTTAAAAAGAAAGGGAAACTTAATATGCAGATCTCTTTCTACAACAATCACAGTTTTGATTGAAAACAACAGGACTGCTCTAACTACCGTGTCTCAAGCACTGTGTTTACCTGATTCCTCCCAGCACAATGCAGCCTCATTTCTCTCTTACTCTGTCCTACAGGAGTCATTGCTAAAAGCAGCAATTTCAGTAATATATTCCCAACAGATGCTGGCAGGACAGAAGATTCCACTGCTGACTCTGTGGCCATCCACATTTATCATTTACTTCAAACTTTTTCTTCTGTAGCCTTTTTTTCACCTGAGCATATTTCACTCTTTCCCTTTGCTTTGCAGATGTTTGTATTTAAGGAAAACCTTGTCCATCTTTAATATGTTAAAAGTTTCAGCATATTTGAATGTTTGTAGTATGCCAAAGAGAATATTCTATAAAGCATTTAATAGTGAGAATTCCTTGTTAGTAATTCTGTTAGTGATCTGGAAATTATTCAGTTGGAATATTTAAGTAAGTGCTTTGAGGGTGTTTTGATTCAACTGTGAGGTGACAGATATTTCCAGAAAAGTACCACAAGTACACAAGTTACATGGAGAAATATGAAAATTACAAAAGAGTGAAACACTTCACTGGAATCCCTATAAGGGCTGAATGCAGAGAAAATAATGAAAAAAAAAAAAAAAAGAGAATTATCRACATAATGAGCATACAGAACTGTTCTGAGGTGAGATACAGCGTATTGAATAACAATAGTTATTTAACATTTGATTTATTGAGTGCTGTCTTTTCTTTTGTCAGCTTTTTAATAAATGTAATCCAAAGAGATACATTTACAAACAAAGGTGATTTTTTTTCAGGTTGACTGCCATAAAGGACAATATTATTAGTAGTATTATACTATTATACATTAATCATGACATTTACCTACTGAAAATATTTCTGAAAACGTGCATTTCCATTTTTGTAATGTGTGGCTATGTGATTCTGCAATAAACACTTCTAGGATTATGGCAGAAATAATTCAGGGAGAACACAAGAACTTCCTGCTTTCCCATCTCAGGGCCCAAAACACAAGCCGTAGGATTCCTTTCCCTTTTCCTGTGATTTGTTTTTTCCTTTGTTTCTTTCCTTTCTCTTTCTTGTACGTGTTGAAGATCCTTCAATTTCTTGTCCTCTTGTCAAAGGTCCTTGATGTTTTCTTCCCTCTTGTACTGAGATTATGATCTAGTTTTTTTTTTAAATAATCAATTACATATTTCACAAATGGCTACCCCATAGTGGATGGAAGATTTGTTTCACTTGTTCCTGTTGCTCAGGGCTGAAGATGCTATCACCTTGTCTTCTTTATCATGCCATTTGAATTTCTATCGAGATTCAGTAAAGTCACGATACACTTCACAAATAAACACATTCAACACAGTTTTTTCTTTTCTAAATGTCTCTATAACCAATAAATTCCTGTCATTTATGCAATATTATTTTATTTTTATAGGGGCAATATCATCAATGGATTGCCATTGAGGAAGAAGAAATTCTCTGAAATTCTTTGAATCGGAAATGTTGAAGAATCGGGCTTTCTGGAAGTATATAGACATAAAGGAAAATAAGACATATATAACTATAAAAGAAGATGATAACATTTCTTATTATCTGTATGAGGAAAATGACAGCTCCCATTAATATTTTCAAACTATCTTTACCTAATTCAGACCTAATAGTAATTGAAATAAAATTGGACTAAAATATAAATCAAAGTATAAACAAAACTGGTCTTAGAAAACAGACTTAAAAAAAAGTTACAAGTTTAATGTATTCCTTTTTGGGTTTTGAAATATTCATATCCACCATAAGAGGAAAATCAAGATGTTGTAAGTCCAGCCAATTTTTTTATATATTTTTTTGTTAATGAAAAAGATTTTCTGTCTCTTCTTCACACACAGAAGAAAAACAAGATCTGTAGACACCTCCATCATTAACACTATTAACACCTGTTATTGAAATAAAAAAACTAGCCTTGTGAAGTACAGTTCCCAAGAAAACTGCATGAAAACAGTAAAGACCTTCTCAGGTATTGGTCCAATTACCATTACTTTTGGCCAMAAAATTCTGTTGTGCTCTCAGAAGAGCCATATAAGCTCTCACTAAGCCATATAGTACAGTTAGAACCAAAGATTTTTTAGTCTTAATTACCCAGTTCAAAGAAGCAAGCTTCTGTAATATACTAACAGATCGTTGCTGAATCAGTGCCATGAGGCCTCCCAAAGCTAAAAGCAATAGTGCACCAAGGACGAGTTTACACTGCAGTATGTTAGACTTTACTGTGAATGCAGTTCTGATCTGTGTAGCACTCCCTGTGGCCTCAAGGAACATGTAAGCTTTTTAGAAATTACAATTTAATTTATTTAAAACATACTTTTTCTGAGAGAATGGGAAGAAAGGACAAGAAAAGCTAATCTTGAACAACTATTTGCTGTATACTATACAGTAACATAACTTTTAATACTTTTTTTTTCAAAGCGAAACTTGGTTAGCTTTTGTCATGGAGATTCATCATAATTAAGTCATTTATATGTTAGGACTGTGATAAAAACTGGTTTCCTTAGTTCCTCATCCCCACTTTTACAGGACAATTGATTCGATCTTTAGTCTTGGGATGGCTTCTTTTCCAAGTTTTGTCTTTTTCCACTAATTATATGTTAGATTAAATTAGATTGGATTAGGTAGATAAACTCACTTCACTTTATTTTGTCTGTCAACTATTACTGAAAATATTTATTTCAAAATTATTTTTGTCATGTGATATGTCTTTGTAAATAAAGTAGCCAAAATGCTACTTAATTTTCCTGCTCAATCTTCTTCTTACCATCCTTGCATTCTGCCTTTCTCCTATCTGAGATAATATAAAACATCTTACGTGAAGATAATAAAATTTGAAATTGTTTTCACATGCATGAAAGTGGAACAAAGAATTGGTAAAATGTTGTACTTCAGTAGCAGGATTACTGCATGAAGTCATTTTAAGGCATAGTTGTTGCAGGAGGCCAATGTCAAGTCTAATGGTATAAAATTGTTCCAGGTACACACATTTTATTTCTATCAAAGACAAGGACAAATAAATTAATTAAAATTTAATCTGTTTTTCGACAAGTCAGTTCTACCTCAGTGAAGGCTTCTGAAATTTGAACATATGTCTTTGTATGTTGTTTAGTTAGTGAAGAGGTAAGCTATTTTTTTAAGAACATTTCATTCTTTTTCTGCCATTTCTCTTAGACTTGTTCTAAACTGTGCAAAGCATAAACGTTCTAGATGAAAAGTTTTAGGTTTTTGAATATTCAGAGATAAGACAGTCAGACTTACTGATGTGATAAAATGTGTTGTAGTTTTAATAAATTAGCAGTATATTAGTTTTAGTAGAATGGTTAAACTTAGTTTTATTTTATGATTATTCCCCTTTGGTTCTGTAAGGATAGATCATTTTAAACATTTGACATGATGAAAATTCAAAATCCAGGAAAGATGGAAATATTTAGTTAATATGTTTAGGAAATAGTATGTATAATAAAGAAAAATTTAGACACTTTAAATGGGCTGGTTACCTATTTCTTATACATGATGATAATAATGTAAACAATAGAAGAAAACTACAGGATGAAATACAGAGTTAGATCCCTAAGCACAATTTTCCTCACTTTCACAAAAAGGAAGGCAGGATTTGCTTCCATCCCACCATTCAATGATGTTATTTCTCAAAGCATTTTATTATGTCCAAATACTATTCATAATAGATCAGGCAATATTTGCTAGCATTGTATTAAATTTCATAATCATAGTTTGTCATTATCTTGATGTCTGATAGATGATGGCTGCTTTGTGCCATCTTGAGAACATCATTTGAGTTTATTTTGCCTCACATGAAGATTTTTAATTTATATTAAAATAAAAAATAAATGTTCTGGTTTTTGCAATACTGACAGTAGGGAAGCACCTTTCACATACTGGGAAGGGAAAAGAGCAAGGTGAGATGAATGATTTTTTTTTTTTAAAAGTGTGAATCATTCAGGTTTTTCAGGAGTGCTTGAAACTCTTTTCTATCTTAAGGATGCAAAATCAGCCTAAACAAAATAACACCATTTTTAACAATAAAGTGTTTAATCTGTAGAGCTGTCCAAAATCAGTCCTTAATACACGTTGCAGTATTTAGTTGTCCAGTTCATACAGTCATGTAAATTCAGGAACTTAAAATTTGTGATTTTCCACATTGATTTCAGGACTATAGGTACTTTCCTAAGCAATCTATGAGTCAGATGAATGGAATCTTTTAAAAAGTTATTACTTTTGTAATTTCCGGAAGTGTTTCTATGAATACCACTGTATAGACTTCCTCAAAACAGTAACTTTTGATAAAAAGTATTTTAATAAAAAGGAAGCGATACAAGAAAGAAAAGATGTATTAAATATAAATATATTATCTCTGGTCCATAAATCTTTAAAGTGCAGACTTGTGGATGCTAGACAAATGTTTTGAGAAAGCATCACTACACTTTTTTTTTTCCCTCACACTGTCAGTTTACTGATAACSGCTGTTGGAGACAGCATGCTGGATGTAAAAAGACCTTTTGCCTTAACCCTTCTTATATATTTTTTTTTTAAATATATTGTTTGACGATAATGTTCCACCTGCTGCTGGACAATCAGGTAGCCTCAAGAAGTGTTCCTCCTTCCTTGCATTCAGCTTTGAAAGAAGATCTCTAGTAGGACTTAGATTTACAAGAGCTTTTAGGGGAAGCTGTACCACTGCCTTTCCAAGAGGTGACCAGCAATTCTTCCTTCTCTTCGTGTTTGTTGTTGGCTTTTTTTTTTTTTTTTTTTTTTGTGACAATACCACTACCATATACTGGGTAGATTAATTCAGATTTGTTTACATTTTTATGAATTCTCTGGGTTGGAGAGTATGGAATCAGCAATCTGTTCATACAGCAGAGGACAGAAAAAAAGATTGAGAGGAGTAGATTTAGAATAATAAATTTGAATTCTAGTGGCACTGGTACCTAGGTGAATGGTAGCAATGCTACGAATGTGTTGATCCTTTTTTCGCAGAACAGCTGAGGTTGCCAGGGAGCCCCAGAGATCATCTAGTCCTGCCTCCTACTCAATGCAGGACCATGTTCAGCTGGGTTTTGAGTATCTCCGAGGATGGCGACATCACAACCTCTCTGGGCAATCTGTTTCAGTGTTTGACCACTATCACAGTAATAGATTTTTTCTTGTGCTTGAGTGGAATTTTCTTGAATTTATGCCCATTAACTCTTGTCCTATCACTGGGTGTGACTGAGAAGAGTCTAGTTCCATTTTCCTCTCTCTCTCTTTCAGTTAGCCTTGCTTGGGTTTTTGGGGAGTTTGGGATGGGTTGTTTTGTTTGTTTGTTTGTTTGTTTGTTTCTCTCATGTAGATTGGTCATGTTTTAGAATGAAAGTTTCTTAAGGTCAGAGGATAAAATTTAAGACCACACTATAATTATTCAATTAGACAGAAGTGGAAAAGAAAACATTTGAAGACAAATTTCAGATTCATTAATCACTATGTATTCATTTTAGTTTATTATATTAAGGCTTTAAAAGCTTAAAAATCTTCAGTCTGTATTCCTGATGGATTTGGGAATGTATTTAAAAAAGGCTGGCATTCTCAATGTTCTGATAATTTAAAAAACTACCTTGACTGAATAAAGATCACATTTCCTTAAAAGCATGATGAAAAGTGAAAACTATAATTTAGGCCTTTTCAGACCAATCTCTAGATCTGTTGAGTAATGCACAATGTCTTTTGGGGTAATTGTTGGGAATACGTACAACAGCACCTGCATAAACGGAAAAAACATTAAGCTATATTTCTAAGAAGTTTCTGTAGACTTCATGTAGTAAGAAAATTAATGAGACAAATGCATTTTGTTTTATCATTATTTTAAGACCTCTAAGTCTGTAATAAGCTTCTAAATTTTTCACAGAATAATAACAAAATGTTTCCTTTTTGCAGGGCTATTATTCACAGGTCTGTTTATTCTGAATTGGTTTGTTAATCAGATAAATAATATAGTTTTGCAAACAGTCGTGTTGGCACAAACGAAGGTGTGTTTCACAGGGAGGAACATACGGTTGGGGTGTACGAAGTGGGGAAGTCAAAACTGTTGTCAAAGGAAAACGAGTGTCTATAGCCTGAGCTAAGCATTTCTTGGAGACCAAGACGTAACTATTTGGTCTTGATTTGATGTTGCTGCATTACAGAAAAAAAGGGGATTATGAATACTGTTTAGATATAAATAGACTTGCTCAAATAAATGACTGGGGTTTTTTTTATTATTTTTTATTTTATTTTATTTATTTATTTTATTTCTTCTGAGTTAAGTGAAAAATCCTGTGAATATTTGCTGTCTTGTTAGGTTTGGAATCAACTCTATTATATAAGAAGAGAAGGATTTTTTGAAGGCTTTTTTTTCTCAAAGATTCTTTGTTTATAATTAATGACAAACACAGGTTGTCGCAGTCATTTAAGAAGTAACTGAAAGAGATTTGATGAGTTATACAGAAGGTCAGACTAGATGATCTAATTATTTCTGTTAGTACAACTTGAAATCCGTTATTACATCTGAGAAGCTAAAAGTATAAAAGTGAAAACAGACAAATGAGACAAATACAAGAGTTTAAAATTTTGTCTAATTGTTCTCTCTAGTAGGAGAAGACACATCTTAAAGCTTGTAATCCTCCTAATATTAGGTATGTACTCTCATATATTTTCTCATTTTCCAGGTTCCAGCAGAGACAAATAGGTGTCTCCTAAGCTGATTAATCACACTGAAATCACATTAATCACCTTGAAAAGGATGTGGTTCGGTTTGGTGAGATGATTCACTGAAGGAAGTGACAATTAGCTTTGCTACAGGTTTTGCTTTTGGTTGGCTAAAGTTAAATGAAAAAAAACCCAGAACAACCTGGTTTGGGCCTCTCTCTATTTTTTTCGAAGTGGTTTGTAACTTTGATTAATTATTTTTCTTCTTAGAAAATTATTAAAAGGTTAGGTCAAGCCTGGGGGACATTTAGAGCTTCATCTTAAAGGAGTTGCAATTTATTTTTGGAAGTCTGGTCCTTAGACTTACTTCTGTATCACACAGTCTCAAATGGCTGCAAAAATAATAAAGGGAAAGAGGGTGTATATAGCTAAGCAATTCAGTGCTAACGAAGGAGAAGCCAATCTAATTTTTAGTGAGAAGACCATGCTGTTTATAAAATTATAAAGGTTCATTTAAAGAGAAAGTAAAAATGGAATTATAGAAAATAAATGACCAAATTATGAGTTCAGAATACATTATTATGTTTCTCACAGAGCATAATTATAGTTGTGTCACTTGTTCAGTTATATTCAAGGTTGTAGCAGCACTTATATTATAAACCCTATATTTCAGGGGTTTATAACTTGGCAGTAAGAAATTTACTTAATAGTGAAAATTAAACGTCAACCCCAGAACATGTTATTTTAGGCTTTCTCATTTCTTAACACATAGGAGTGTAAGACTGAAAAGAAGGAAGATGCTAATTGGGCCAGGGCTATGTTACTTTGGTACTACAGCTAAAAATAAGAGTGTACCCCTTATCCCTTTCTTCCTAAAGGTAGCACAAATATTCACCAAAAAGAATGTTAAAATGCTACTTTGTGGTAGTATGCAAAGTTCCTGTTTGTTCAGTACCGGAACATAATAAAAGTAAATGCCCTTCATGTTTTCACCACCTTTAAAAATAAAGGATCCTTTTTTTTTYCCCCCCTTTTTTTAATTTGTTGTTGGTTTTTTTGCGGGGAGGGGGTTGTTTATTTGTTGGAAATAAACATATTCTTGATACTGCAAGTTACTTTCCCTGAGCATATAGGTTACCATTAACAACTACATGATTTGGAACTGAATCTTTGCTTCTTTTTTCAGAGAGGTGGTGGAGTAATTTAATTTTTCCTTCACATCTACTATATTTTTTTTCACTTCTTCCTCAAAAATTTGCCCAAGTTTTAGTTCCAATCCAGAAGTTTTCTTTAGTTTACTACTTGATTTTTTCCTTTGGTTTTATTACTTCCTGAACACTTATAAATACAAGTGATTTGTGTGTGTGTGTGTGTGTGTGTGCGTAGTATGTATATAAATAACAAAGTGCATTGATACATGTTTCTCTTCAGTCTCCAATTAACAGCACTGATTTAACCTCTGTATAAAGAAACTCCGTAAAATTTGCACAGAATCAGAATCAGAATAATGATTTGCTTTCAAGTTTTCTGGAAGTTGAACTGAAGTCCACAACTCAAAGAATTGCTAAGAAAGTTACCCCTGGTTTTTAACAGTTTCATTCTACAAAGAAATTCATTTGATGCAGACTGATAGCAATCTACATCTTTAGTCAATGGTACTTCTTGAGCAAGGGTCATTTAGGCTTTCAAGTATATCATTTATTTCTTTAGAGGGCTGCAAACATATTCAAAGTAATAAGAACACTTAAATAGTTATATACCTGAAAGAACTTCATCATTTTATAAAATTGATGTTTCTTTTTGACATTCTGTTTTTTTCAATTTTCTTGTCATTTCTGTACTACTTTATTTTTCTTCTGAGACTGGGTCTCTGCTGCGGTTTTCATTTTGGGGGGCTAATTTTTAATTATTTGTGTTTTTAACTGTTTAGCTGATTATTAATTACTGTGAGAATTAATTCATTCCCATAACTTTTTAACCTAATAACGTCTGAATTTGTTTGTCTTTATTTTTAATTCTGTGAAGTAATTTCATTACATATTTTCATGTCTTCATATATATATTGCAATTGTGAAAACTCCTCAGATGCATCTACCTGCATACAAGTCTGTAGCATCTGAGTTTTATTGCTGGACACTAAAAATTTGCTGTGCAACACAAGTAGACATGCACACAAATTTTTCTGTTGATTGTGTTTATTATACTGGGAGCATAAAGATGGAATATGAACGCACTGTAAGTTGGAAAGCAAACAGATATCTAATCTCTGACAAAAAGATTTAAAGAACCTGTGAGATTTTACCAGGATTTCTTTCCCAGGAGTCTGTGTTATTTTTAGGCCATATTTCAGCTGTTGGTTTTGTATTCAGATGTATTCTCTCTCCCACTCCCCCCACTTGCAAATACAGTCACATATCTTAGAATGCCAGGTGTCTCACATAATGTCAATAACATTCAATAACAATAAAAAATTCCCAGAACTACTTTTTATTTCTTGTGCTACAAATAGTTATAAACAATGCTCAAAACTAAAGAGAATATAAAGAAATATAGAGTATCATAAATTGTGGAGACTAGGAAGGCTATTTTGGAAGTTTTTTCTTGCACAAATTGTGAAATTTGGAATTTAGCTTTTGTGTGTTTACGTGTGTACAAGCTTTGAGACTGTGCTCTTCACTTTTGCTCCTGATGTTTTCTCAAAAAATAAAACCTACATTATGTGAGCAGTTTTCTGCATAGGCCTACATTGAACCTAGTAAGGCTGCATATCAGAGAAGAGGTTGTTACCTGTGAAACAGTTTTCTGAACTACTCTCAGGAGTACATTTTGCAAAGGAAGTAGACATAAAAGTTTTAAATTTCATTTCTTGTTGATGGGATAGAGCTGTATGGCTTTGCAGTCTTCTTAGACCTGGTCATCATTTTGTCCTGGCAGCTCTTATAAGTAGTCTGGAGACCATTTTAAAGTTACCATCTTGGGGTTTTTTGGTTAAAAAATGGACGGGCTCACTCAAATAACCTATGCAAATAAAAAAGTAAAGATCTATCTAAATTTGTTGTCCTTGGTGTGTGGTGTGATTACTGCAAATTTCTTTTTCTTAGTATATTTAATGTTTTAGACCATAACTTACTCTTTTCACTTGTCTATGCAACAGAAGGAGCGATGAGACCGTCCTGCTACACTGCAAAGAAATGGTGAGTCCATAATTCCATTTTTAATGTTTGGGTCAGGGTATCTGAAAACTACATAGTGACAAGTCATAGGAAAAAAAAGTCCTGAGGCATCGAAGTGTGTGCTTAGTCTACATTGTTTAGTAGCAGAAGATATGTTTAGTGATACATGTTTCCCCTATCAGACGCTAAAAGAATATAGGACGTTCACAGCATAAAATACTTCCGTGTGTAAAGCTAATGACCTGCTAAAAGTGAAACAATTTGCTAACATATACAGAATTGACTCAACAGAACTCCATTTGCTGCCTAGAAAAAAGTTATTACATACCAGCTTAGAAGTACGACAACTAAGACAATTTGAAATCAGCTCATGGAAATCTATTTAAATAGCTATTTTCTTATTAAAGAACACATACTTGAGCTTACATAAGTTTGCATGAGTTTACATATTGTTACACCCATGACCATTTAAATGGGATGGATTATGTTTGTCCTCAGTTTAGCTGAAAATTAGTTGCCTAATTTAGATATCCAAGGTTCCTTAAACTTAAGTGACTCGTGCCATTTGAGACACCTAGGTATCCACATGCAGCTGACAGGTACTACACAACTTGTGCTCTTCTGAAGATATCACTGGAGAAGAGGTAGGAAAACTCTAGGATACTTATTATGGCACTAGATGCCCGTGTTTAAGCAGGTGAATTGATCTCTTAGACTCTTTACCAGGCAGAATTGATCCCATGCCATCTATTCTAGACACATCTCATTGCTGGGAGGATTGTTTTCTAGACACGTCATCTCCCTTTGTTGACTATAAGAGTGGGGTTTAGCTGCTGAAACATGGGTACCTATTATCCACTGACACTGATCTGGTATCCACCACATCCTCAGCTACTTCTCAGAATGGCTTAGGCTTCTGGAGTTGGTTCTGTGCTATATCTGCAAGCCTCATGCACGTTTCGTGCCTGGTGAAGTCTGTAATGTCACTAGGTACCTATGTTTAGGCAAAGAGCACTTACTGAAAGTGACATAGAATCATAGAATTATAGAATCATTTAGGTTGGAAAGGACTCTTAAAATCATAGAGTCCAACTGCAAACCTAACACTGCCAAGTCCACCACTAAACCATGTCCCTAAGCAACATGTRTACACATCTTTTAAATACCTCCAGGGATGGTGACTTAACCACTTCCCTGGGCAGCCTGTTCCAATGCTTGATAACCCTTCTGGTGAAGAAATTTTTCCTAATATCCAATCTAAACCTCCCCTGGCACAACCTGAAGCCATGTACTCTTGTCCTATCACTTGTTACTCGGGAGAAGAGACCGACAGCCACCTCGCAACAGCCTCTTTTCAGGTAATTGTAGAGAGCAATAAGATCTCCCCTCAACCTCCTTTTCTCCAGGCTAAACAACCCCATCTGCCTCACCTGTTTCTCATAAGAGTTGTTCTCCAGACCCTCCACCAGCTTTGTTGCCCTTCTTTGGACACGCTCCAGCACCTCAATGTCTTTCTTGTAGTGAGGGGCCCAAAACTGAACACAGTATTTGAGATGTGACCTCACCAGTGCCGAGTACAGGGGCACGATCACCTCCCTACTCCTGCTGACCACACTATTCCTGATACAGGCCAGGATGCCGTTGGCCTTCTTGGCCACCTGGACACACTGCTGGATCATGTTCAGCTGGCGTCGACCAACTCTCAAGTCCTTTTCTGCTGGGGAGCTTTCCAGCCACTCTTCCCCAAGCCTGTAGTGTTGCCTGGGGTTGTTGTGACCCAAGTGCAGGACCCGGCACTTGGCCTTTTTGAACTTCATACAATTGGCCTTGGCCCATCGATCCAGCCTGTCCAGATCCCTCTGTAGAGCCTTCGTACCCTCAGGCAGATCAACTTGGTTTCATCTGCAAACTTACTGAGGGTGCACTCGATCCCCTCATCCAGAACATTCATAAAGACATTAAACAGAACTGGCCTCATTAGTGAGCCCTGGGACCATTAGAACCACTTGGGACTGGCCGTCAACTGGCTTTAACTCCATTCACCACAACTCTTTGGGCCTGGCCATCCAGCCAGTTTTTCACCCAGCGAAGAGTATGCCTGTCCAAGCCCTGAGCAGTCAGTTTCTCCAGGAGAATGCTGTAAATGCATGCTAGAAGCAATGTTCCTAAGGCAGGATAAAGCAAGAACTGTTCAAATAACTGTTAGAGATCTCACTTAAAGAATATCCTATTAAAAAAAAACAAAACCAAAAAACTAAGAAAAACCTCACCACCCTCAAACCTCACAGTACAGCCAAAAAAAAAAGGAAAGGGACAAAGGAAAAAAAAAAAAAACAACTATAAAAAGGCTGCAAGAAACAAAAATATTATTGGTAGACACCAATACAAAAAATACCCAATTTTGATATGCTATGCAAAACAATACTAATGCAACCAGTATTAGAAAAATTGGAGGTATTGTTACCACACAGTTTGAACAGCAGCTATACGATGTGGCTGAGAAAGAATGTTGTTGTGTGGATATAAGCAATCCCAAACWCAGTGTGTATGCAATAACTCATATTCTAAATACTTTTACTGTCTTAGGAGGTCATCTTCATTCTGTCAAGTTAGTGCTGGAAACTAGCCCAACAGTCTCTATACTGATATGAATCTATTTACCTAAAATGCTTTAGAGGTTTATTACGTACTAAACCTAGATTAAATCCAGAGAGCTACTGAGGAACGAAATTCCTGTGGTAAACTGTTTGCAAGTAAATATGACTTCTGATTCCTATTGAACACCTGCCGGATTGTATATTGTGCACAGTGATATTCATGTCCGAAACAAAAATTGATTTGCTGCTGTGCTCATGCAGATATCAAATCATTTCAAAACCACCAAACACTATTGTACCACAGATTCTTGAATTCTGCTTTTACAAGTAACAGCGTCATTGGAAAAAGTCTATTCGAGAAAAAGACTTGCTCACAAGATTAAAAGTCAACCTAATATCAGTTATGTGTTGTAGAAATTATAACACTTACCATTTTAAGTGAGAGATGATGTATTCCAAAGGCTTGAAATTTAGTTCTAAGACAGTAACGAAGAAACTGAGTGTTCCCAGTGAGGTTAAAATATTGTATCAGCTTTCAGGAACTGCTGTGATTGCAGCCATCCATTTCCACTAAGTGAGAAATTATTTGCAACACTTTGTTTGTGAAGTAAAATTGTTCTTTCTTTCTTATTTTAAGGGTGCTTGACACCAAACAATGCTACTAAGTACGACACAGACCTCAAAAGATTTATATGTTGGTCTTTTCCAATTCAAATATGACTATACAGAACTGCATCAGCACCCAGGGTTTTTCAATGAATTGTGTTTGCAATCCTCAGTAACATGCCTGGAACACAATGTTGTCTTGATGATGCTGTATTTGAGAAGGCTACCGAAGTTCATGAAAAAATACTGTTCATATTACAATGTATCAACACAGCAGGTCAGAAGTTGAACTCGGCCACACGTCGCCTGAGATCATTTTTTCTTCAATGTGTAATTTCTCAAACAGATCTAAGATATGAAGCATTCCACTCTGCTGTAGTTATAAAAAACCTGCCTTCTCTTACCTTGATGCATATTACATTATGCTATCAATATTTAGTCAGGACTATGGTACCATTGTAAAACTATTGAATACAGTACTCTATAAAGCTTGAACTTTGCCCTGGAAAGCTGTTACTCTATTAGGAAAATGAAAACAAAAACCACCCTATAAGCAGTTCAGGATTTAACACTCTCTAATCTTGTGTTACCTGCCATTAAGATTATTAATGACTGAGATTTACAATTTAGAATCGCATTAAATGCTAAGAATACTACATTTGCTCAAGAACTTTTACAGACGGTGATAAAAAGTATAAGTTTAGAAGGAGGCACATGATTGCCTATGGATTCTAGAAAAATGAATAAAAATACAACTTTTGGTGTAGGAATTCAAATTACACATAGATCATAGTCTTTTGACAACAAAAACTGTAAACAGAAAAAAGAGTCCYGTATCTGCAAAACAGCAAACTCAGGCATGGCATAATTCTTATTTTCTATTTACTTTTCAGCAGCGAAAAAGAAACATTTTGGTCATCTATCTGTAATAGTATGTTTTACCTACTTCTCATTAGCTTTCCCAGAATAGCTACCCAAGGGGAGATCAAGTCTGACAAACATCCTACCAGATGTAAACAGCCATCTGCATGGGCTAGAGACAACATTTGGAAAAGCTGCAAAATGCAATTATAGTTATTTAGCAGAGTTCACATAAACTTTTGTTTCCTACTTCTCTTCTGCCCTTTCTAAACTTTACCTCTCTAAATCTTATGATTATTTAAATATCTCAGAAAATAACTAAAATGACACATGTAGATTTCCCAGCCGCCCTGTGCAACTGGGGGAATAGTAGCCACATCTCTCTGATTAATCTAGCCTAAGCAGAACGCCTTACATGACTAAGTCCATTACTTATTACAGTGTCTTTATTACTTCTGAACTGTATGCTCTAGGGTCTCCTTTGCAGGAGAAGATGTCGAGAAGGAGTGTACTGCAGAAAAGGTACTGAATTATTGTCAGTCTCTGTTTTTTTACCTTACATCTTTATTGCAGATAAGGAAGGTTCCAGATTATGTTTTTAGTCCATGTCCTTTCCAGTGCACACACAGGTTCAGAACATAAGTAAGAACATCTGACGATTTGTGTAGAGGTGGACTTCTCTAAAAAATACTTTAAGAGCAGTGTCTAGGACTTGTTAGGATTTCTTTAAGAACTGCCTTTAGCAAGTCCATGTCAAGTCAGCATCAGCTTTCTACCTTGTTGTGTTATTTTAGTAATCTGCAACTCCAGTAAGACTGATCTTGCATTTGTACCGCAAAAGCAGTCTAAAGTAGAGGTATCTCAGCAGGTAGTTTAGCCTGCACCAAAGGTATCCTTCTCTGGAAACTGCTAATGGGTATTTCCTGTTACATAAGATAAGTTTAAAACTGAAATAAACTATCCTTTCAATTTTTTAGCCATATTGCTGCTTTGAAAAAGAAGTAACAGATTGTAGCTTTCTGCAAATTACTATAGCTATAGAAAAGATTTCACAAGGAATGCCATCTCAAGGACAATACATTACACTCAGGTTCTACAGGATTGTACACAGTGTAATGTGAGGGAGTAAAAAATATTTTGATGGATGATTCATCTGTGTGCTGATAATGAGGTTGATTAAATGAGTCTGTTGGTATATAAAATTACATGTAGAACTTGCAAGTCTAAACAGGTGTTCTTCAATCTTGAAGTCCTTTTGAATATGTTTTGATAGCCTGCAGATGGAGCAAATATAACTTTGCTGTATTCAGTTGGAAAATTACTTTTGTTTTCACTGATGAGCTTGCTTTCTGAACAGTGACATTTTAGCAAAACATCACTGAACAGAATATGTTTGCTTGTAGAAAAAATATGTAAAGAACCTTCAGCTTGGCTTCGGAAATTTCAGACATTCTTATATCCACATATTTTGAATATTTCTTCAATGAAAAATAAAACTTCCTCCACAGTAATTGCCTCACACTAACTTAAAATTTTAAAAAGTTTTAAAAGAAAGACAATTTAGAGATTTACTAATATTAAGATTTGCTACTCCATCCTTCTTCCACTGAAGGAGATAAAGCTATGCCTACATTATTTTTTGCCAAACAGGCCGAAGACTTACTGAAGCAAGTGACTTTATGATCTCTTCCATTTCCCATTTTCCATTTGTACCACTATTTGCTAGTCTAGTGAGCCTCCTGCTTATAGCATCCACACGGTGGGGACATTCATGTTACACAGTATGTCCAAGTCAGAACCTGGAGATCRTGACCTAATCTGTTTTGCTTCTAATTTATTAAAATTCCAATTCTGACTTCTTGATTCTGGATTTCAAAACCCCATGCTCCAGGGGGACTTCAACTGCAGAAAAGATGTGTCTTATATTTTATGGAGTTAGTCTGGGCTAACATACAGCTAGCTTACTTCATCTTCCTTACTCTTGGATTCTTATAGCCTCTTTTTACTATGAACTTTCACCCTGGCTTGCAAGCACATTTACATTGGATGACATATACTTCTCAACCTTGTCTATATTCACTAGGCACTTCACAAACTGACATGTAATTGTGTTCTCCAGCTAAAACGTGTAATTGGAAAGTTATTATAAGCCTTAGCCATGGTTGTTTTCACTGGCAAAGCTGTAGATGAAAATTTGATGAATGCTTTAACAGTGCTCTGCCCATTTCGTGAGCACTTTCAGTCCTTTGTTATCACCCAAACTTTATAGGACCACTCACTTGTAGAAATTATTAGAGCTTCTTTGAATTTAAAAGGATTATCATAGAATGATAGAATCATACAATCATTAAGGTTGGAAAAGACCTTTAAGATCATTGAGTTCAACCATCAACCCAGTACCCATGCCCACTAAACCATGTCCCGAAGCGCCACATCCACACGTTTTTTGAACGCCTCCAGTGATGGTGACTCCACCACTTCCCTGGGGAGCCTGTTCCACTCCTAACAATTAAGATTTTGTGCTGCTTTAGATTTTCTCTGTAGCTACCCTCCCCACACAAGCTCATCTCAGGACCACTGAGTTTTGAAAAACTAATTTCTCTTGTGTGTTTTGTTTCTCTTTTGCTTTTTATTTGAGTTAAATGAATGCTATATTTCTGGGATGCAGGCTCTCTGTTTGTAAATGCTGTTTCTCAACCCTCTTCCCCATACACCATTTCCTCTGATTATAAAGCAGTGTTACTATTCAGTGCTGAGGCATTTGTCCTCTTTTTAAAATGTTATCTAGAAATATACTAGGAATTTGTTTTTTCCATAAACACCCTTATATTAGTTTAATAAAATTACTTTTAATTATTGTGAATTGATAATTTTGATATTTCTATGTAAATAGTGGATAATGGGTAAATGCCTTCTGAATTTTTCTGGCTATTCTTGAGTGACAGCAGAGGTAAATAAGAAGTATTCCTAGGACATAGAATCATAGAATCATAGAATATCTCAAGCTGGAAAGGACCTATAAGCATCATTGAGTCCAACTCCCTGCTCCTCACAGCACTACCTAAAACTAAACCATATGACTAAGAGCATCATCCAGATGCTCCTTGAACTCTGACAGGCTTGGTGCTGTGACCACTTCCCTGGGGAGCCTGTTCCAGTGACCGACCACCCTCCCAGTGAAGAACCTTTTCCTAATGTCCAACCTGAACTTCCCCTGACACAGCTTCATTCCATTTCCTCGTGCCCTATCTCTGGTCACCAGAGAGAGGAGATCAGCACCTCCCCCTCCACTGCCCGCCTTGAGGAAGTTGTAGGCTGCCATGAGGTCACCCCTCAGCCTTCTCTTCTCCAAGCTGAACAAGCCAAGTGACCTCAGCCACTCCTCATAAGTCTTGCCCTCGAGACCTTCCACCATCTTGGTTGCTCTCCTCTGGACACACTCTAATAGTTTGATGTCCTTACTGTGCACATTACCACAGTAGAAAGACACGTTTGCTAAATATGTGTTAGAAACGCTAACGTTCATAATTCCTTACAATTGTGTTGAAATCATGGTGATGAACTAACAGAGGTAAATGATATTAGGCATTAATGACAGGATTTTCCCACTCTTCTGTCTGCTGTAAGAAAGATAAAAAAATTATTATAGTTGGGTCATGAGTTACTGTCAGGACCACTGTAAAAGTCTAGTTGCCTGTGCTAAAAGATGGCTTTGTCATGCCACTGAGCACCACGTGCAAAGGGATTTTAACTTTTCCTCTTGACCTGTGAAAAGTCTGAAGATGCCTATTGGGGTTGTGGAAGCAGCAGGACTGGACACTAAGGAACACTCGGAAATTACCACCACAGCCATTTCTCAGAAGGAAGTATTTCTTTGTACCTTTCTCTCTCTCTCTCTCCATATTTTTTTTTTTTTCACAGACAAAATTGCTAATGGACAGTATCTCTCTCATTTATCCATATGATTGCATGATAAATTATAGTCAGTCAAGAAAACATAGATAGTGTAAAAAGGTTAAGAAAATATAAATACTCAAAATCTGAAGTGAAATGCTGTTTTTTTACAAATCCCTTTTAGCAGACAGTTGAAAAAATTAGTATGTTCAAAATCTTCCCGGGCTCAACTTCACTCCCAATTTCTCTACCTCCTCCCCCTGAGCGGAGCAGGGGGATTGGGAATGGGGGTTGTGCTAGTTCATCACACGTTGTCTCTGCCGCTCCTTCCTCCTCAGGGGGAGGACTCCTCACACTCTTCCCCTGCTCCAGCGTGGGGTCCCTCCCACAGGAGACAGTCCTCCATGAACTTCTCCAACGCGAGTCCTTCCCACGGGCTGTAGTTCTTCATAAACTGCTCCAGCGTGAGTCCCTTCCACGGGGTGCAGTCCTTCAGGAACAGACTGCTGCAGCRTGGGTCCCCCACGTGGTCACAAGTCCTGACAGAAAACCTGCTCCAGCGTGGGCTCCTCTCTCCACAGGGCCACAGGTCCTGCCAGGAGACTGTTCTGACACGGGCTCTCCATGGGGTCACAGCCTCCTTTGGGCATCCAGGTGTGGAGTCCTCCATGGGCTGCAGGTGGATATCTGCTCCACCTTTAACCTCCATGTGCTGCAGGGGCACAGCCTGCCTCACCATGGTCTTCACCATGGACTGCAGGGGAATCTCTGCTCCGGCGCCTGGAGCACCTTCTCCTCCTCCTCCTCCTTCTTCTTCTCTGACCTTGGTGTATGCAGAGTTGTTTCTCTTACATGTTCTCACTCCTCTCTCCATTGCTGTTGCACAGCAGTTTTTTTTCCCCTTCTTAAATATGTTATCACAGAGGCGCTACCGCCGTTGCTGATTGTGTCAGCTTTGGCCAGCAGCGGGTCCATCTTGGAGCCAGTTGACACTGGCTCTGTTGGACATAGGGGAAGCTTCTAGCATCTTCTCACAGAAGCCATCCCTGTAGCCCCCCCACTACCAAAACCTTGCCACGCAAACCCAATACAAATACTTCCCATGCTCAGGCATAAATTATAGTTGTAATTAAATAAAGACTTCATCCACAACTCACAGCCATGCAATTTTTAACTATAAAAAAAGAACTGTATTAGCATTAACTACTTACGTAGACGCTGCTAAAAATATTTACTCATCATCTCCTTTCTCCATTATTGAACCTAATGTCACTCTGATATATATTCACTACCTAATTGGTTTATGAGCTTCACCAGAGAAAAGTGTGTTGCACCATTTCTCAGCTGGATTCCAGGTGAATGTACAACTACAGGGGTCTGTAAGGATACAGATCTTCTAAGTGTGAAGAATGTTACTTTATTTTTTTTCTCATGAAGGAAAGGTTATCTGTCTCAACAGAAGGCTAGAGTTCTAACTCTAAATGAGGAGGGAAAAAAAAAGGTAAAGATTTCTTCACTCTAATTAGGTAGAAAGAAGGGTTTATATTTTAAACATAAGCTAAACTATTTGAAACAGAATGTATAACAAGCAGTAAGAACATGCTTTGTGCCTAAAAAGTCAATGCTATAATAAAATGGTAGTTTGCTTTGTCTCATGCTGGTTATTTCTTCTTTCTTTGTTTTAATATTAATAATTTAGTCTTCACACAGTACAAAGGGCTGTGTTAGTATGGCATTGCTTGCAGGTTAATATTTCATGTATGAATTGTAAAATGCTCATGGTCTGATGGAGCTGAACCTGATATGAAAATCATATGAATTTTAAATAACAAAGTTAGTGGAAAAGGAGACAATTATATAGGCCAATTTAAAAAATGCCCTCCAAAATAAAGTGTTATGCCTTCTTTTTGCCAGAAGCTTCTGATTATAAATATTATAAATATTATTAGAGTTGGGAATTACAAATGTTACTGTGTATTAATATTGACAATTATGAGGTACAATATTCTAATTACATTTATTGTTGCTCTGTTTATAATTATTTTAACTTTATTTTGCTTAATACTACAAGAGGAAGTACTAAATATTTTTAAAGACTCTGATATGATTTTAAAGAATCTGATATACTGATTAATGGGAAAATTTTTGTGACATATTACTTATTTCACTATAGCTATTCCACTGAGGCAGGCACTGTGTAAACGTTATATGAAACAGGCATTACTTGGTCCGAAGACCTTAAAGATTAAATTAAAAAAAAGAGTGCCTCCCTGTTTGAGTGTCTCATACCCTTAAGGGCACTGAAGAGATCAACATCTTTCTGAAAAACAGTCTTTTCAAGATTTCTCAAGTTGCTTCTTTCAAACTGAAGACATCCAGTTTAGTCACTTTTGAAATTTAAATCACCCTGGGCAGCTTTCCTATCTTTTTTTGATAACACATTATTATCTGGTGATCGTTATGAACTCATACTGTTCTTGCAAATCTTGATGGATTTTGCTATAGTAAATTTCTGGATATTTTAAACACTTAGAACTCATTTTTATATCAGCTATCAAACTTCAGCATTCCTGCTTCAAATTTCAGCATTAAATATTCAACAAATAACAGTGATACAACTTTACTAAGGTAGAAAAGTGTGGTATAGCCTCTCATTTCACTACCACTATGTTAGTTCAAGTTAGTCTTCCCAAAGTCCCAATTTCTCTATCAGTAAAATGAGGATGATTATATTTACTTACCTAATATAGGGCAGTGAAGTTTTATTCAAGTTTGTAAAGAGCTTTAATATGCTCAGGTGGAAGGAATTAGGGAAATGAACACATGTTCTTTGCCAATCTATAAATATAGAGACATTTAAATGCTAGTGAGTATCGTCCTTTAGAAATGGGATCTTCCCATAAGTCCTTGCAAGTCACCATTCTGCAGTAAGTTTAGACCATTAATTTACATTTGTAAACAAATATACCTCATTTCAAATAATCTACTTTCAGCAAACACCGTAATAAGAAAGGAAGCTTGACATTAAGGAAAGTGGAATAAGCTGCCTCCGCTACAAGGTGTTGAAGCACAGACATAGACAGTTATTGTGGTAAGCTCTGTACTGCAAACTCCTAGCCAATTCTGCGTTGTGCTTTGCTTAGCCCTTTGTTTACCTATTTCCTTGGCAATGGTAAGTAGAAGTCCTGATTTTTGCTGCTGTTGACTGATCTTTCCATGAGTTATGTGTATATCTATGTTTGTGAGAAGCTTTCCATTGCCCTTCATTTTGTGCAATCACTTTTGATAGCAAGAAGGCCAGGCATCGTGCCAGTGAAAATATTATAGGAAATGGGTGAAAGGTGAAGTAGCCTGTTATGCACTCTTCTGTATGAGTATCAATGGTTATGCACAGAGAATTAGAAGATAAGGCTTCCCTTCCCAAAAGTGCTGTAATAATCGTGCCACAATTCCTTGATGTTTGACCAAATCATAAGACATTGTCAGGGCTTTATTCTCTGATAAGAATGAGTCAACAGAACAACCTTGAAAGATGTTGCCCTATATTTAATTATTGAATGAAGAGTGCTAAAAAAAAAAGTTTTAAGGTCATTTTCAGTGTTAAGACAAGGCTCAAAAGGCAGATTTCCACCAGAATAAACTCTGCAAGAGTTAGGAACTTCTGTTTTAGCAAGTATAATTTAGAAATGTTGTTGGTTTAGTCTTTTAATTCTTCATTAAAACCCCCATTTTATTGTGTGTGGATTGTGATATGCTGACAGCTGGTGTCTGAACCTATCTGAAATCATCTCAGCAATATTTTTATCCCAAACAGTCATGCATGATTGTTAGTGAGAGTGAAATTGTCCTCAGAATTTTCCTGATTATGACTTTTCCAATCTCCCAAATGTACTTTAGGGAAGCACATTTTGTTACCAAGCAAGTCTTTTTGTCTTACTACTGGAGAAGATTAACCCCTGTGGAAARCTGCATTTCTTCAAAGCAAACCCTAAGAGTATAATGTAATTTATTTCCATTATTTCTCTTTGTGTGCTTTTCATAAACATATACTACACTATATCCTACTGAGCAATGTTTTTATAAACATATTGGGAAAAAAATCAATGTTTTTGATTTTAACTACTATATTTTCAATTTTTTTGTGTGTTTCAAGAAAATTTGTTGGGAGATAATAAATAACATTTATTTTATACAGAGACAGAAAAATTAATTACCATAATAACAGGGTCATCACATAAGCTCACAAACCAAGAGCCAGAGCTTGGAGCAAAACTTTATTAATGATGATCTAGGCCTTGACTACATATAAAAACAAGGTATTATTTACTGTCTTTTGGAGGAATAGCTACAAGTTAAACATTCTGTGATACCCTACAGTTTTCACAGCTTTATTTTGAAATTCTTTAAAATATTCTATTTAGTAGTAACATAATTCTCATCATATTGTAAGGTGGTAATGTTTCAGTCTATCATTACCATTCTGCTAAAGGCAGATCCCCTGTTGGAATTTGCTCACATTGTGTCCTATAATATCTTAAACTGCATACAGCCATTAAAAGAGACAAAGGATAGGGCTTAAGGCAGTTTATGATGCAGCTACAAGGAATGCAGCTACAGAAGTAACTTAGAAGAATAATTCCCATAGGAAAACAGTTTTGCTAATTTCCCAATCAATATCTGTGACTCAAATTGCAAAAGGAGTGGTGGCTGCTTCCTTAGCAGACTAGTGTAGTGCAAGGGTGTAACAATAACAACAACAATGTAGAAATAACATTAATATTTCAAAAGTGGTTTCTACAAGCTAAAAAGATGAAAGCTTGACTGAATTTAGGCCTAAATATGTGACCAGTAGTCAATACAGAATCACAGAATCATTTAAGTTGGAAAAGACCCTTAAGATCATGAAGTCCAACTGTTAACCTAACACTACAAAACGTTGACTGTCATGTCTTCTATCATTCTCTGCATATGCTTTTTACACAATACATAAAAGACCAACAAATTTATTACAAACTGTGAGTTTAAGTTGAAAGGAAGGTAGCGCCTAGTATAACAGACTTAATTTCCTTCAAATTTCCAAGAAAAAAAAAGCAATGGACAGATTGCCAGAGAATTAATGTTTCTTCAGTTTTCACTGCAAACTTAACTAACAAACATAAACACTTCTTGCTTATCAGGAGGAACACAGTCAGAGGATAATTTCCTCATGGTTCCATAATAAGTGGAAAGTGGTGAATAATAGTAGTTCATTAATCAATCACATAAATCTCAATACAAATTATTTGTTGAAAGTTGCTTCATATGACTGCAACATTGACAATGGGAGGAATGATCACTGCTTTTTTCAACAATTATTCCAATTGAAAAGCACTCAGAAGAACTATCAGCCAGTGTTCCTTCAACCTGAAGTTTTTTTTCAGAAAAAAAACCAGAAACTGAAGTTTGCAAGCTGAAATGCAGAAACTTAATGTCAAGCAAGTATGCTGGTTTGTGCCCAGGTAGGCACACAGAAAGAGAAACCATTTGTGGAATTAAAGAGAAGGATCATAAGATATTAAAAGAAAGAAAAGGGGGACCGTGTGCTTGAAAGAAAATGTATGTTAAAAACCTTTTTTATATCATGTTAGAAGATAGAAGTAAACAGAAAGGAAACAAAAAGTAGCAGAAAGATATGGTGTGAGATGGATGGTATAGACAAAAATACTGAGTCAAGAGATAATGAAGGAGAAGTATGTAGAAGAGAAAAGACAACAAAATACAAGTCCACTATGAACTGGTTCTACTGAGAAATATGTGTTAGGATTACATCCTTCTTTTTGTTCCCCCAAGTCTCAGTTTCTGCAGTTCCATGATGCCATCTTTAGCTCCATTTACCTTTCTTAAAATAAAAATTTCCTTTCAGAGAAAGAAATTTACGCAGAAAAGTTGAAAAGCAGGCTTCAAATCCATCCAAAAATTTCAAAACCAGATGACAAATACAGGAATTATTTGTTTTAAAAATAATCAGATTTCTTTTTTTGAGAGTCATCATTTTCTGATATTTGGTATAAGGTTTTTGAATACTTGAGGTTGGAAATGTGTTTGTCTGAAATGAATGATGATTTGTTTACCAAAAATAATCAAAAAAAGGTTTCATTTAACTTCACCCTGTTTCAACAAGGCCGCATGATGATCATCTGTGCAAAATGAAGATGAGAAGGGAAGATCTGCACCGTAACAGAGAAGTGACAAAAACAAAATCAGGGGGTGGGGGGATGGAAGGAGGCAGGATTTTTCAGTCTTGTGCAGCTTTTTTCTTCACTGTGAGTACACTTCTGATGTTGCCTCAGTCCAAATTTTGTAAATAACATTATACAATTCCTATACAGTTCAACAGCTTTAATTGCCACTCTTCCTTTCTTTTGGAGACTATAACAAAGCACGGCACTGAAAGATGTATTTTCCATTGCTCTCCAATGATACTGTTGGAATATTTACGTAACACATCTGTCTTTATGTGCAATGAGTTGCCAATAAGGTAAGTGAACACATTATCTTAACTGTGGGTATAGGAAGCAGAGGAATAGTAGGAATAAACATGTTAGTCAATCAACAGGGGGAAAAATATGCAAATTATCCTGAATATTTCCACATAGTTTACATAGCAACATTTGTCGTGTCCCCCCCCCCAATTTTATTCTGAAAGCTGTCCCAACTTAGGATTTGTTCTCATGTTCCTCTGTGAAAGCTTATGTCTGCCATGGATTTTACAGCACAGACTGAAAGAAAGAAAAATTACTTTTGAGAATCACAGAAGCCAATGAAATAGCTTCACCCCACAGGGTTCTAGAAGTTCTTAATTTAAACTATGAATCACTTTGCCACAATCAAAAGAGAGAATCCTAAAGTGGCATCCTTTGGGGATAATTCTGCCTTTAGTTCTGCCCTATATAATTCAGACATTTGGAACAAGTTAAGCATGTGAATTGCTGATGGTGGTCACTGCACTTAAAATGAATGTTGATTATTCTGTCAGACTAAAGGAAGCATGCTTTTCTACCTTAAAGTCTTCATTTTAATGGTAGATCTCCCTTAAAAGTGATGAAATCTGATGCCCCAAATCAACATAGTCTGGATTTTGAGCGGGTTTGTTTTTTCCTCTTCTTTTCCCCCACTGTTTGCAAAGGTAAATATGGAGGCAATATTGTGAGTACAAATTCCAAGTGACTTCAGAGAGAATAATTTATATTCTTGAACCTCTTTGGAGGGCTAGTCAATAGGGATCTGTTTAATGAAATGAGTTTTAACCTTTTCACRCACACTTCGGAAATAAAAAATGCAAACTATAGTACCTGGGGTTGCCTTATGTATATTTGATAACACCACGTGGATGATTTCTAATAATGAGTTAAATAAGGCCACTGCAGAAGGTGATGAGGGCATGACTTCACATCATGCCATCTTTCAGTGAGAGACTAACGCCTCTCAGAATGTGCAAGGATAGCAACATCAATGTTTGCCAAATAAAGGAATTCAGGCTCTCTCAGGCTACTGGGCAGATATGTATTAGGATTCAGTCTTAGATTTGTGTCAGACCTAACGCCTGTTTTTCAGCTGAATCAGGGCTGTAGATGATAGCATGAAGATTTAATATTCAGTGCTGTATGTTTCTAGCCTTTCTTAAAAAGTGAAATTAATCATAATGAAATTAAATTTTAATTTTCAATTTTAATTTTTATAAATACCTAAGTAAATAAAGTTCATTTTAAAATTAAATTGTCTGAATCTACATGTCAGTGTGTGCTCATCAAAGTTTCCAAGCCCTCCTATATACCTGAAGGTCATAATCTCAATATTTCTTCCCTTAAGGTTATGGTTGAAAAATTAGTGGCAAAATAGAAAATTTAGATGTATGGGCAGATTCTACATGAGAATAAAATCAGTTAGAAAGAAATGTGTTCAGTTTAATTATCTTTTTCTATAAACCCAATGAACATTTGCTCCTCTTGTTTTTTAATATACATTTCATTATGGGAACCTTTTAATTCCCTCAAAAACAAAAAAAAAAGATAAATTAATAACATCAGGAAATTTAAAAATCAAAAATCCATGTAGAAACCAAAGCTTAATGAATAATATCTGCAAATAAATCTTCTGACAGTACTTAAATATCATTGCCTTAGGAAATTTAAGCTAAAGACAATAGTCTTTTCCCCCTTAGTTCTCATTCTCATAGAAATTATTTTACTAAATATATACTTTGCCTGTAAAAATAATGTTTAGACTGCACATTTCACAAACTTTTCTTTTCCAGAACGCAGGAAGAATTTTTTTCCTTTATTTTTCCACAAGGATCATTGCAGCTGTATGATAAGTATTTTGGGTTTTGTAAATCTAGTTACAGTCACTGCTAAAATAACGCATAATGCCCTGTCAAAATCTTGACTTACACAAATGCTATTATTTATTTAAAAAGAATAAATAGCCCCATCAAGAAAAATTGTTGACATTAAATTACTGAAATATTTGTAACAGGTTTATGAAAAGCTCTCTAATGTAAGTTTTTATGTCTTAAAGATACTATATTTCACAGAGGAAATTACTTGACAAGGCTGTTTTGAATTTTCATGTTTCCTAATGACAAAAAAAAAAAAAAAAAAAAAAGAATAGTGAAGGAAATGTTTCCCTTGATAAACAGATTCCTCTGTCATACTTGCAAGAAAATAGTTTTCCATGACTAATTCATTCACTCAATTAATTTAAATAGAACTTCTTTTGGAAAGATAAACACTGATGTTCAAAAATGAGATGTATTTTCATTGTACATCACTGTACACTGTAGTGTACATTTAAGTAAGTATCTTGTAAGGTGTCATGAAGTGACAGATAAAAATAGATAAATTGTTAGCAAAGATATGTAACATGAAGCAAGTCATTCATGACTACTACAACATAAGACATGAAAAAACATTCAATTGTTGCAAGAGTGTATAATTCCCACTCCGTATTTCAGTATCTTTATCTTGAGTCCTTTTTAAGGGCTTTTGAAGTCCAAAAATTATCTATTTCCTGTTACCTGAACAGAATTATGCAAAGAATTAAAATATTTGTGATAATGAAACTGTCTCCCTTGTGGAATCTACTGTCTTATGACTTCACATTAGACTCACATAATGGTTGAGGTTGGAAGGGTCTCTGAAGATTGTCTAGTCCAACCCTCCTGCAAGTCCGTCTTTGCTCCAGATCTCCCCATGGATCTCAGGAGCCTGGGACATCTGAAGGTAACTCTTTCCAGTAAAGACCAATGTGAGGGAACAGGCCACAATATTCAATCACTTCAATTCCTCTGTCACCARCTCCTCTGCCCTATTCAGCAGCGGGTCCACATTTTCCAAAGTTCCTTTTACTGTTGATGTACCTGTAGAACCCTTCCGACTGTGTGAGAGACTGAAAGAGTTAATGTGAACTTGATGTCTCAAACATTGTGGCGAGCCAAGTTGTGCATAGCAACAATAAGAAGTCAGTTAACACAGGGCGTGGAGGGCGTATCGGAGGATGCGCATCTCCGTGTTCTGCTAAGTAACGGAACATCACAAATGGCAAAATGTCATACAGAGTTTATTTGAGGAAAGGACTCACGACCACCCCCCACAGTGGCGCCTGCACAGAAAAACAAGAAGCTATGTGACTGACATGATTGAAAGATGGGGACAAGACCATAAAAGGACATTGAGGGTCAGGGATGGGACTATAAAGAGACACCAACCCAAAGAGCTGCGCGCGCCCGCCACTGGAGGATGCCACGTGCGTCATCATCATTATCATCGTGGGATCCAAGGATGGTGATATCTCTCTATCTCTTTCTCTTGCCTTTTCCTCTCTTTCCTCTTCTTTTTCTAAATGTTTTAATAGAACCCACGTTGCCTACCATTACGCGTTCCAAGTTTATGTTGCTTACTATTACGCTTTCCCAGTTCAAGTTGCTTCTACTTTAAATAAAACGTTTAACTGATTGTTTGGTGTTGTTTCACCTTAATTTAGCCCAAGGGAATTTTGAAACCTCTACAACCCCCTCCCCCGGCTTGCCCGGTCCAGGTCATAACACACTGCCCTTCACAACCCTTGCCAGATTCTATAACAGGTGGGATTTAGCCTTCTAAACCTCATACCCACATGCTCAGACAGTGTCTCTATATTCTTCCTGCTTCCATGACTTGTTTTTTTCTTATGTTTAAATTTAGTGAGGATGTCTTTTTTCATCCATGCAGGCCTCCTGCCACCTTTGCTTCATAACCTAGTCATGATGATGGACCATTCTTGATCTCAAAGAAGGTGAATCTAAACACACACACACACAACCCCMMAAAAAACCCAAACAAAGCAAGTCAACCAGCACTCCTAGACCCCTCTTCTCTCTGGGACCACCTCCTGTTGAACTCTTGCAAGCAGGTCCCTGAACAGGCTAAAGTCATCTCTCAAATTCCAGGGCTGTGATCCTGCTATTTACCTTTTTCCTTCCACTCAGGATTCTGAACTCAGGTTCTTGAAGCTGCAGGGTGTTAGAGTATATCCAGTCAATCTCTGTAGCACCAGAGATGAGACAGTCTGCTGATCTCCTCCAGCTCCTTTATTTGGCAACACAGGTAGTCCACCGGTATGCCCACCTCTTGCAGACAAGTATTCCTCCCTGCCCCAGCAAGAGGCCACAGACACTCCCTACAGCTCTATTGCTGCATAGCTGTGTCCTCCCCCAGGAACCTGGCCTGGGTCAAAGCCTCTGATGTTACAGGGACAGCTGCTCCAGTGGCTGCTGTGCAGCACCTCATCACCATCATAGTGTACGCATACACTACCCTCAGCAGAGCTCCTGACCCCTTTCTGCACAGAAGGTTACATCTGTTAACTGCCTCCATGAGCTGTACTCAAGACCAGCCCTTATATGTCTCTCTCCCTTGCACCTCCTGCAAGGGTGCCTGACCATCCCTCACCAGGGGTCAGCTGGGACAAAAGCTGACCCCTTTGGTCAAGGACAGCTCACAGAGCTTGTTAGAAGCTGCTAGAGCTTGGCAGTCACAGGCCCCTATGGTGATCCTTCCCCATCAGCAGCAGGCACCCTGATGTGCCTCAGAGACCTCCCACGAGTCCTCCAGTGTTCTTGGACAAAGTTCCCAGGAGATCTAGAAGATTACAAAGCAGAGTCCAGGGACAAACCGCTGTGTCTGCTGGTTTAACTGCCTTAATTGCCTTAAATTTAAGATGAGGATATATAATGATCATAGAGATAAGATATGATTCCTGGAATGGGCTGTCATTATTTTTAGAAAACAGTGTTGGAAACTTAGCTGATGATTTACAAGCCTTATTAGATATTTTTGGTTTTATATCTTGTGGACTGAAACATAATTAGAAAATAACAAATACTGTTATTCACATTATGGCTGCAACATATAAGTATCTAACAGAAGAAATGTCTGGTGTGAGATGATGATCATTAGTTTGGGAAATTCTAATGAAATTATTGTTCAAATAAAGATCTGATTTCTTATCCATTTCCTTCCTATAGATGAGCAATGTCAGATTAAACAATTAGCTATTTATATAGTATACAGCTTAGATCATAATCTCTAATTAGTGTTCGGAGCCAACACTCAATGCTATTAACCTCTAATGAGATGACACTTTAAAACTGATAACACATTGTACAGTTAGGAAAAAACAACCAACACACACACACGCRCACACACACACACACACACACACAAGTGATGCTGGAAAAGCAGTCAGGGGACAACTGTTCTAAAGAGCTTCTAAGAGACATATATATATCGCTTAACATCACTGTTTACTGTAATGAAGAAGAATCACCGTCAGTGAAACTGGATAAATGTTCTTTATTTTAATTTATTTTAAAAATTTGGGCATTATAAGTGCAAAGGCAGTAACAGAAATTAGGCAGGATGTAATTACTGGTGGAAAAATAAATATACTGACTGTAAGTCTAACATACTAAAGGTGGTCTGCAAGACTGCATAAATTAGCCAGGAAAAATAAACCATCCTTTGTAATATATTATGTTTTATGGAAAAAGAGGATATAGAACAGAATATATTTAAAATAACATATCTAATGGTTGTTATTAAAATAATCACAAAATACACTTTGAACCACTGCCACATTCTCTCCTGACATTACTTCATTGACTTCAACTGGAGCTAGGCCAAAAGAGAATTTGCTTCTTACAATTCTGATAATGTAAAGTGAGAATTAATTCCTGCAATGTGGGTTACCAGACAGATCAATTTTCAGCTTGTATATTCCTTAAGAAAACATGTCCCTAAAGACCACAAGACAGTCACTAAACACAGGTACATAAATTTAATATGTAAAATGTAATTTTGAATTTCTAGATGTAATTCAATTGAAAGCTGAAGTACAATTAGTTAGTGGCTTTAACAATATTATATCACTCTGAAAGAGAAATAATTTTATCTCTGTTTAGGACACTACTTTTTCCAGGTGTTTCTCAATGGATTCTATCTAGCAATTTAAACATCGCTTGATAAGTTTTTGGCTGGTTGGTTGTTTTTTTTTTTTTTTTAGATATGACATTAATCTTCCTTTTTTTTCTTTTCCAGTACAGATGCAGAATTTTTGACAGAACTTCACACAGTCCTATGGCTCAGCAAGAAAAATAACTAAGCCCCCTATAGAGTACTTAGCACAAGCTTACCAGCTCCAGAAAGGCAAATTATTCTATATGGAAGGGATTGCCATAAATACTTTCTAAATCATAAATAAAAAATTATTAATTCCTGCCATAGATATCTAAACTCAGTAGGGTCTCCCTGATCAGTCCCTATGCTACCTACGTTAGACTTCTGATACACCTGTATGTTCCCTAACTGCTTCCTGCCAAAGTCTTTTCAGACTCACACAGGCAGGGACATCCTTCTAAATCTTCAGGAGTCCTATCTGACGGCTATTGTTTAAAATCTAACAAAGTTATCAGAATATTGATTTCCCTGAAATAGAGCTGACACATTGGGCTTAATACAGTTATATAAATACAGTAACTAGTGGTGTGTGAGATCCCRTTGGTTGCCCTATCTGGCCTCTAGCTGCCATTCTAGAAGGATGCAGATCTCCTGGAGGTTGTGAAATTCTGTGAACAACATGAGATGTCTCTGATGATCTACCACATCTCAAATAATGCTAGATATCTATTTGTAAACAACTAAATCACGCTCGTGATTACATCATAGTTCATGTACCTGTACATAAATTAAATCTTTGGTTCTAGGCCTGCTTACCTTGGTGTAATAGCCCTTGCTACCCTATCCCAAAAACATGTTAGTAGACAGTGAGGTCTCATAAGTGTGGTCTCCATTTCCTTTTGCTGAATGAAAAACAGATCAAAGAAAGCCTCTCTCAGCCCTAATATTTAGCAGTGGTATGAAATTATGAATTTCTGACCTCTGAAAATGTTATACACTTTATGTTAAATAATTTTTTGATAAAACAATGAAATGTTCAAAATGACCAGGGTGCCACGATATCTCCTTTGTTCCTTTTTTGAAAGCTCAACTCATCAACCTCTAGTCATGCCACATCCTCTCATCCTCCTCTACCTTCTCCATTTGATATCCACAGAATTTATACTACAGTGTTTCCCCCAGTATGCAAAGACATCTAATTTTCATTTTCATGCAAGGACCCATTCCCAGACAGATGTGTGACAACCCTCACGTTGACTGTTTCTATTGTACAGGCCTTTTCTATCACCTTTGGAAGTATTTAATTCTCTCCATCAACTATAGCAGTGTGGTGGGTTAACCCTGACTAGACACCAGGTACCCACCAAGCCGCTCTATCACTCCACCTCCTCAGCTGGACAGGGGAAGAAAAAATATGGTGAAAGGCTCATGGGTCGAGATAAGGGCAGGGAGAGAGCACTCAGCAATTACCGTCATGGGCAAAACAGACTCAGCTTGGGGAAATTTAATTTAATTTATTACAAATCAAATCAGAGAAGAATAATGAGAAATAAAACCAAATCTTAAAACACCTTGACCCCTCCCCTCCCTTCTTCCCAGGCTCAACTTCACTCCCGATTTCACTACCTCCTCCCAGCGAGTCGAGCAGTGGGACGGGGAATGGGGGTTTGTCGTGGTTTAAGCCCAGCTGGCAACTAAGCACTACACAGCCGCTCGCTCACTCTCCCCCGGGTGGGACGGGAGAGAGAATCGGAAGGCTAAAAGTGAGAAAACTCGTGGGTTGAGATAAAGACAGTTTAATTGGGAAAGCAAAAGCCGCGCACGCAAGCAAAGCAAAACAAGGAATTCCTTCACTACTTCCCATGGGCAGGCAGGTGTTGAGCCATCCCCAGGAAAGCAGGGCTCCATCACGCGTAACGGTTACTTGGGAAGACAAGCGCCATCACCCCGAACGTCCCCCCCTTCTTTCTTCTTCCCCCAGCCTTATATGCTGAGCATGACATCATATGGTATGGAATACCCCATTGGCCAGCTGGCCTAGCTGTCCCGGCTATGCTCCCTCCCAGCTTCTTGTGCACCTCACAGAGCATGTGAGCTGAAAAGTCCTTGAGAAGTAGACTACCTAGCAACAACCGAAAACATTAGTGTGTTATCAACATTCTTCTTATACTACATCCAAAACATAGCACTATACCAACTACTAGAAAGAAAATTAATTCTATCCCAGCCAAAACCAGGACAGGGTTGCAGTCAGCTCATCACACGTTGTCTCTGCCGCTCCTTCCTCCTCAGGGGGAGGACTCCTCACACTCTTCCCCTGCTCCAGCGTGGGGTCCCTCCCACGGGAGACAGTCCTCCATGAACTTCTCCAACGTGAGTCCTCCCCATGGGCTGCAGTTCTTCACAAACTGCTCCAGAATGGGTCCCTTCCACGGGGTGCAGTCCTTCAGGAATAGACTGCTGCAGCGTGGGTMCCCCACGTGGTCACAAGTCCTGACAGAAAACCTGCTCCAGTGTGGGCTCCTCTCTCCACAGGACCACAGGTCCTATGAGGAGCCTGCTCCAGCGTGGGCTTTCCACAGGGTCACAGTCTCCTTTGCGAGCATCTGCCTGCTCCGGCTTGTGGTCCCCCATGGGCTGCAGATGGATATCTGCTCCACCGTTAACCTCCATGTGCTGCAGGGGACAGCCTGCCTCACCATGGTCTTCACCACAGGCTGCAGGGGAATCTCTGCTCTGGCGCCTGGAGCACCTCCTCCTCCTCCTTCTTCACTGACCTTGGTGTCTGCAGAGTTGTTTCTCTCACATATTCTCACTCTTCTCTTCTGACTGCTCTTGGTGTTGTGCAGTTTTTCCCCCTCCTTAAATATGTCATCACAGAGGCACTATCACTGTTGCTGATTGTCTCAGCTTTGGCCAGCAGTGGGTCCGTCTTGGAGCTGGCTGGCACTGGCGCTATTGAACATAGAGGAAGTTTCTAGCAGTTTCTCACAGAAGCCATCCCTGAGGCCCCCCTCTACCAAAAGGGAATCTCCTTTTTACCTAGGCCTCTGATTTTCGACCCCAGTTCTGACAATGTAGCTCTTGCTATTAGAAAATTACCTAGGAAATATTTAGCAAGGACTCTACACATGTCAGTGCAGGATCTGTGAAAGAATGTTGCCTTTTAGCAATTGACTGACTTGTCAATAATAAATAATAATAATAATAATAATAATAATAATAATAATAATAATAATAATATAAAGCCCTGAAACCTGGAATTATGAGTTTACAGCAGAATTCAGCTGCCCATGAAGCTGAAAATGACATCAGAAGGCTCGAGTAGCAGGTTTGCTGCTTATAGAAAGTAGAGTGATAACACTGCTGAGAAATTCTGTAAAAATTATAGGCAAAATAGCTTATAAAAAGAATACATGATTTTTGCATATTATTTATAGCTTTAATTAGAAACTCCAATGCTTTAGGATTCACTGAAATAAATCTTTAGCCAAATTGTCTTTGTTGGAGGATAAGTAGGCAACTCTAACTCTCTTAATTAAATTCTTAGAGAGTTTTTGTTTGGCTTGGTTTTGTGTGTCCCATGTGTCGTTCCCCCCCCAATTTACTTCTTTTGCCAGTTATGTTAAAAAAGACACTGGGACTTATAACTACTGAATATTCCCTGGCTGAAGGGAAATAGTTACACCCTGAGGTTTGTTGGTTGGTAGTAGAATAGTGCATTGAATTATCGTGTCTGCTAAAGATATTTTGTTTGGTCTCATTTTCAGTTCTTTGTGTTATTACTGCTGTTTTACTATGATCAAATAGTTTAATATTTTCATTACTTAAGGTGTTAAATGCCACTTTGTTGTATTATCAATACCAAAAATCAGATTCCAAGTATACTACTTTATTGAATTATTTTATATGAATCTCCACTTTTCTCTACCTAGCTATTTTACATGTTTTTTTCACTTACCTAATTCTTTAAACCCCCCAAAACAAAACAAAAACAAACAAAAACCCCAGTGTTTTGCAAGTGAAAGCCTAAATTAAAGAAAAAGCAATATTTGCTTCCCTGCAGCATGTTTATTGTCCAGCTGTATAATAACGTGCAATCTGTTTCCATGACCACAAGTTCACCGGTATTCATGCTGTCATGTCTTAAAAGGGTATAGAGTAAAGCTAATTACTTATAGCTGTTATATGAATGGTATGAATCATATAATAATTAAAAATAAAACTTTTGTTTTCTTAAGAATTTTAAATTTGAGCCTTTTGCTTTATAGGAAAGTTAGTGGGTTTTTTTTCTCTGCATCTCCCACACACTTTTCAATATCAAGTTCTGCTACTGATTGCATACAAAAGGGTTCCTGATGTTGGTAAAGAATGTCATGAGACTAAGGTAATGTGGAGAGGCACTCAAATTGTTTGAATTTCATTATGATTTTTTAATATGTTTCTGTTTGGAGCATTTCATAGGTATTATTAGCTGTAAGTAAAATTTCTGAAGAAAACCTGAACTACTTTTGTAATAAGTAGTCAAAACAATTGGTCATGCCAAGACTAGTTAAGCATCTCAATAGCTACATGAAGATATGAATTGCTACCAGGTGTGGATATATAAAAGATATATGTATCTATATATATCTGTATTTGTATCTATATCTATCTCTTTGAAAATCTTTCCTGATTAACCAAATATTACTTAGGATATTCTGATTTTTAAAACAAGACCTAGCAGTATTAAGCTATGAATTAAAAGATAAAATAATTTGTTTCTTCCTATGTATTTCTGACCTAAATAAAGGTGTCTGTAACTGTCTTCCTCCCAGTGAATTAATGAGATGATACTTAAACATAAGTAGATGATAGATAAATAGATATTTTAGGTCACACCTTAACTCCTTAACCAGAGCTCCCAAAATAAAAGAAAATTGCTTCTTTGGAAAGTGTATTCATAATTACATTGTTGTTTCTTTGGCAGTAGCTACAAGCTGAAAACTGTGTAATTAACCATAAATAAAGAGTCATTAGGGGCTAGATGGAAAAAATCTTGATATCTATAATACAATTTCCTGTAGAGTTAAGGCACCTAAGTCCAAAAATTCTGAATGAAAATGCTTCACTCATTCAGTCTCTGCTCTTGAAATTAGGTCTTCCCTGAGATCAATTATCTAAGAGACCTGATGCCAGAAGCACTTAGAGAACATGCATAATACTTAAGACAATCATACCCATAAAAAAATAAGAGTTGAGATCACTGATATTACCTGATAGTATGTTATTATATAACATACCTAGTTGCTAGATGTCTGGAGTACTATAAGCAAAAAAGTGACAATCTCCTTGCAACAATTTTCTTTCTCTTAATCACCAGGTCACTAGCTGGAATAAGGATGTCTATTGGGGGACTCTTTCTGGAAGCCTTGCCAGTGTTCAGAAAAGGGTGTAAGACTCTTGGAGGAAAAAAAGAGATTCTGATCTGCAGCCCTGTGACTCAGGGTCTAACTGAGTTCTGGATTCTGTTCTAGAAGGCAGCATGCTTGAAGGTTGGGTTAAGGCAACTAAAATTCTTTATTTAGTGTAAAGATTGTACAATATTATAGTTTAATTCTTCATATGTATATGAATAAAGATTTATCTGTTGACAACTAAATTAGCAGAATATTTCAAAAAGTGTTTGTTTACATTTAATTCACTAAATAAATTAAATTATATTTAATTGACTGTGTAGCTTAGACCTTTAGAGCAATTGTATGCAAGACAGGTAGAGAAGTATGCTACAGTAAAATGACTATGCTATTTCTGTGTGTTTTTTCACTTCTGGAATGATTCATGTCAAAATATTCCACAACTCTTCTCCTTTTGAAGAAATATCACCAGCTAAAGATCTTATACTTTAACATGTATTGGCAAGTCTCCTCTCATTCAAGAGTATAATTTGTCCTTGCAATCTCTAGCAAAGTCTAACACAGCTGAAAGGGAGAGTTCACAATTAATTCACAGAATGTTGCTCTGATATGATTTTAAGAGTGTTTATGCTACATTTAAGTCACAGAAAATCAAAGCAGTATACCTGTCATATTTGAGTGCACCCATAAATAGAATTCTGTTCTAGTAGAACTAATTGGTACAAATGTTGGCTTGTTAGAAATGCTGGTACAACATATTCTTAATCACTAAGGATTACGGAACTCAAGCATAAGAAATCATATGCAGCATCGGAAAAAAATGAAATGTATTTTGCCTCCTATAGTTTCCTTCAAGACATGATCACCAAATAAGATGCCACCTGAATGGTCTTAACTAGTTTTTTACACTTTTCCTCATCTATTTGTGTCTCTACTGGTTGGTCACTTGGTTTGTAGAACTTGGGGTGAAATTCTCCTTTCTGGGGTGAAACTCTCAAATCAAAGCTAACCGCATAAAATCTATATACCTTGAGGGTAGAGAATTGTGTGTCTAAGATGCCCAACAGCCTGCTTTCTTCTGCTACATAGATTAACCATTAAGAAACATAAAAGAACATTCTGTTGTCCTAAATTCTGCCTTTCTTCAGAGCTTGCTAGTGTCATGTTACCCTGTAATAGGTTTCTATGTCCTAACGAATAGGGAGATGTTTAAAATCATAAGGGTAAGGCAAATGTTGATACACAGCTTCCAATGTTCATGTGTTTGACAGTTAGGGTTTTTGTACTAGATGGTGTGTGGCAGTAATTGCTCCTTTGGCTCTGTGTAAAAAAAGAATAAACCGATTGTCCATAAAAAATGACAACGATAATGCCGGGATAGTTTCAAATCATGAATCCTAATCCTAYGCTCATATCTAACTTAGGGCTCTAGAAGATGTACAAATTCTGGAGATAATTTGAGCAAACACTTATTCTTAATTTTTAAAACATTATCTTATGGTTTAGTCCTCCCTCCCGGCTGCTAGGAACTCCATTTATATTTACTTACTTTTTTTTCTATGGTGCTGAGCAGGTAGAGCTCCTAGTCATGATTTCTAAGTTATAAAAGTAGTACAAACTCATGCTTGCCTTTCCAAGTTATCTTTAAATGCATGTGAGTTAATAACTAGATGAGCAATTGGTTTCAAAATTGACTCAGAAATGTTTTTATTTGTGAGTTCTGGAAGGCATTTATCTTCTATCTAAATGGTAAAGAAAAAATATAAACAATAAATATTTTGTAAAATAAAACCAATATGCTTAGCTATGTTTTTCTTTCCTTCTTTAATAACTCCTTAAGACTATGAGCTCAAGTAGTATATGCACACAATCTGAGGAAATGCCAGTTCATTATCTTCATTGATATCAGCCCATTATATCTAAATTTATCATTTTTAACAGCTTTAAAAAGATAATTATATGGCTATTGCTAGATATGAAACTTATTAATGGTTTTATTAGTGATAAATGAGTGAATTATCTCTCTCTTCTATGTATGAATAAAAGCTATAATTTAGGCCAGTAATAAAATATTAATACATTTATATTATTGAGATGTCCATATTAATTTTTAAGTTGCAGAACAAAGCAGTTCACTCTGGTAACAAGGAAAAGGAAATGCATGACATAGCCATAAATAAATATAGGTAAATTATAAGCATTTTTTAATTGAACAGAAACAGAATATTTAAATATTTACATGTTCTTTTAACATCTCACTTTCTCTCGTCTACTTGTACAGTTCTTCAACAGATTCAATTGTCATCTTTACTTGGGTAGAAAGAACAATATAGCTATTGATAATATGGCAACATACCATAGCAATGTATATTGCTTTATTTACACAATCAAAATTGCTTTCTAGAAAAAAATTGGAGGGGAGATTTGGGATGGTTTAATCATCTATCATTTTTCATGCATAATAGAACAGAGAGAAAACAGATTTGTTCATGGAACATATATAGTATGAATTTCATGTGAATCTGTTATGATTCATTAGCTAAATTATCTTTTGAATATGAACGGAAAAGTTCATTGGGAAAAGCTTGGGACGTAGCTGGGACTAAGATTGTTAAGAAAATAAATGACCACAAAAAAAATGAACATGATTTCAGTACTGCGATATAAGCCTCCTTCAGTCCATCAACTTAGGTGATTCAAATTCAAAATGTACTCACCCTTGAATTGTATGTTGGAGTCCATTTTATTCCAAACTACAAGACTGACAACAATTGCGGTGCCCTGAAGGCTGAAAGAGAAGTAATGAACAGACTTTATTCTTTTGAGTATAGATAGAGGCCTCTCTCAATATAGTACATGTTCAAAGTCACTCTTGTTTCAATACATGTATTATAAAAAAGTACTCCTCAATGTGGCTTCCCCACTTTCCATTCAATCTCAATCAACATTCAGATATCTTGCTGACATGCCAGAATAATCACATGAGCACATGTGAAATATACGTGGATACCAATGATATTTGCCCACTCTGGTCTCCAGTAAAAAAACCACAAAACCACCAAACAAACAGAAAAAGAAGTTCCGGATGTTGAACCTCTTCATAAAAACCCAGTTCTTTTACCTCCAGAAGGCTCACCTCTAGTAGTAAAACTTACTTACTTTGCAGAGGAATTCCAATTTTCTCTCTCCTCTCCCAAAGCTTGCACTGCTCCTGAGCTAACTGTGGGCAAAGTATTCTCAAGTGAGAAACTCTTTAAAGGAGTCTGCAGCAAATGTTTAATGAATTGTATTACTTGAATTATAGGAACAAGAATCACCTACCAGGAAAGACCTCATTCTGTTTAATATTGTGCCAATAAAAACAAATAATAAAAAAGAAACAACAAAAAACCTAAACAAAACTAAACCAAAAAAATCCCAATAATAATAATAAAATAAAACCCCAACAATTCTAGCATGAGATGGATTCTTTCTAAGCAAAAAAAAGAGGATAAGGAAACAAAGAGGTGAAAAAGTAAGAATTACATGGGATTATACAACAGTTCAATAATATAGCAAGGAATAGCTGACAAAATAATATAGCAAGGTATAGCTCACAGAAGCCTTCACAAAGTTCAGTGGAGACAACTGAAAAATCCTGTACTTTGATTTGAATAACCCATCCAAAAATACAGTCTGGATGAAAAGCAGCTTAACTCATAAGGAACTGAGGGTCCTGGTGGGCAGAAAATTGAACCACAGTTTTTCAGTAGGTCAAAGTTGTTGTTTTTCCAAAATACTGTGAGTATTCTGGAGTAATTCCAATTTTTGGAATGTTCTTTGGATTGACAACTGAAATACCCCGCAACATACAGACACCTTCACTTGCAGAACAGGGCCTTTTCACCAAATGATGAATTCAGAATCTGTCTTACTCTACCATACCTCAGGGACCTTTCATTTGGCTAGTTCTCCAACACATGTAACCTACTAAATCTTTTGCCCTTTTTGTGTCTCTTGACTCTTGTTTGTTTGTTTGTTTGCTTGGGTTTTTCAGTAAACAGCTGCTTCTTTCTTTTGTTTTTATGGAAATTCCCATTTTTCAGGGAATAGCTTCTAAAGAGATTATGAAAAAAAAGTATCCAGTGATGCAGACTTTTCTTTTTTTGTAAATTCTCACTAGATAGTATCTAGTCAGGACCTAATAGAACTTTATGTACATGTATCTGGATCATGAATACATATATCAGATCATTTTTCTTGACTCTTTAACACTGAAAAGTATGCAACAGAAATACAGAAAGGCATGCATTAGAAAAGATGGTAGAATTTCCATGACACAGAGTTTTCTTGCTCACTAGTAACAAGTATCAGTGTATGAATATAAAGGCAAATTCACATATAGGGCAAAAAAATCTTAACATTTTAAAAATCACCTGTCATCTGTGTTTAACCCAAAGAACAAAGTATAGATAGTCAAAATCAATTAAACTACTACTACTACTACTACTACTAAATCTATGTAAATAAAAATATTTTCTTTGTAGTATCATAAAATGCAATTAGAAACAAATGAGGAAAATCAAATACTCTTGCATACAAAATATCTATACTTTTTTATCAGATCTTATCTCATTCAAGAACATTTTGGAAGGCAAAAGTGGATAAGCAAGTACTTCTAAAGATCAGTAAACATGATGCATATTCTGAGAAATGCAGTATGAATCAGTCTACCTGACAAAGTTTGAGATGATTGTATAAGATACATGAAAGCGGAGAAAAAAGTCTGTTTTCAAAAACAAAACAAAACAAAAAAAAAAGCCCAAAACCTTTAATATTTTACCAGCACAATAGTTCATGGACTAAAGAAACATACCTTATACATGAAGGCTGGTTATTGTTAGTCTTAACTAAATCACTGCAGCTTATTCCTAATAATGAAACAGTTAAAAATGATATACACAAACTTGTTAGTAGCTATTATTTTTTCTAGTCTCATGCTCACTCTTTCCAACATGTTTTTACAAGAAGTCACTAGAATCCCCATTTTTTTTCACTGAGAGGGAATGGTGGTGTTGGTGGAGTGTCTTCCTCTTCACTTTATGGTCTGGTCCACTTCTGTCTAATACATTTTCTACTATTCACAACATCTTCTTAATTCTTTGTTTGTCCTCAATTTTGAACTATATTAGAATTTCCTATATAGGTTATGTATTACATATGTTGAAGATCTTTTCTTCCCTTTGTTCTCTCTAAAGCATCTTATAGCCAGCGTCCAAGGTTGCATTCCTTTAAAGTCTTGGACAAACCACTGATGAGTTCCTTATAGCTCTGAGGATTCCCTTATCATCTGCTTGTATTTTCAAGGTCTCTGTTAAAATCTTGCAGCTGAACTTTGGGGAGGCCCTGTTATAAGCCCCTGTTTTACTTAAACAGCTTCTGTGTTGTGCATTACTTATAAACTCAGGTTTTGTAACCAGAGTTTAGGAAGGTCTTTAATTGTTCGCTTGTGTACTGAAACACAGACGTGCATATACATACACAGACATATGGAAATAATGGTCTCATGATAATTTGTTAACAAAATCTACAAATTATGACAATATCAATAGCATGCTATCAAAATCACTTTGAAACAGCTCTCCCCTCCACTGTCAAGATATACCTCTTCTTCTATAGGTTACTGATGGCTATAAGGAAAAAAAAATCTGCAACTGACTCTCATAATTAATTAATAATTTCAAAGTAACAGAGAGTAAAGAGCAGAATAAAATAATTTTAGGCACAGGAACATCACTAAGCAAATCCATCTGGTCTTCAGTGGGGTATTTGCTATTGTACTGGAGAGGAAACCAAGATGGATGAGTAATGTACACTCTAGCTAAAAAACATGACAACAGCTTTTACAGTTGTGTAACAAGATGCATTCAGTAGGAGAAAGTAGGTAATGATGTAGTTACCAGACTTTGTCCTTGGGACTGAACTCATTCATGCTTTTATTTGGCAAATTTAAAAAAAAAGATAAGAAAACAAGAAAAAAGAAAAAAAGAAAACAGAAAAAAAAAAAAAAGAAAAAAGAAAAAAGAAAAGGAAAGTGAGCTAATGATGGGAAATTTGAATTACGATCACAGAGAAGAACTGGCATATTATGCAAGAACTGAGTGGCCTTGTATATGTACGTAGCAGACTTATAAAATGCTACAGTATAAAATATAAAGTAATGTATTTAGTAAGGACAGACTAGATACACTAGTAAGAAACTTGTTTTCTTAAGGACAAAAAAGAATGAGAAAAACTTATGTTTTCATTTGTCATATATTTGTGAATCACCAACATGGTAAGGCCATGAAAGGGTCAAATAAAAGCTCAAGCTCAATATGCGCTAGGCGAAGTATTTCCCAGATGCTGCCCAAAATGCTAGAAAGGTTTAGTTCACAGACTAAGGGGTCTACCTTTAGTTGCTGACATGCAGAAACTTCCCCTATAGTTAAATGTTTAAGCTCATGTTGTAGACAATGAGCATTTAGCTAATAGATATAGTAGAGTCCAAAAAGTCATTCAGCTCAAAATGGGTAAGATTCAGTTGTGTCGAGTGATATTTGAGATGCTCTAGGGGATTTGAGACTTCCACTGAAGACTGGCAAATATGAATAAGGGCTCCTGAAAGACCTAGTTCTTTCCAAAGCAGCTGTAAACAATGCCTCATGCTCTAGCACATCGTAAATGACACTAGTTGTTAACGTTTAGGTGAATGATTTGTGCTTTAATAGTTTACTTTAGGTTGAGTTGATTGTTAGGATCCAATGATTGCATTAACTTCATTGACTATGACTATGAGCTAGATAGCTAGTTCACCTTCATATAGACATATTTACATGTCTTACTCTGAAGCCGATTACCACACACTGTCTACTTTTGGTGACCATGATGAAAACTAATTCACTCCACAACATCTACAGAGAAGGTCATCATAAGAATGAGCAAGAGAATGAAGAGCTTCTTTGATATAAGAAAAATTGGAAAAAGAAAACAGCTTTGGAAAGGCACTGCTATGACTTTCAGATGGTATATGAAAGACGGAAATTTATTATTTAGGGTGAAGAACAGCACTGGCAGAAGAACAAAGAGGTGTATTTTGGTTATGAAAAAAATGTGAAATTCCTATTAAAGGAAAGTTTGCAACGATGACATGCTGGAGTACTGTGAATAATTTTTAAATTGAGTTTGATTACATATGAAAGTATGTCTGGATACTGCAAGGTGTTGACCAAAAAAGTAGTTTCCAGTCACCTCTCCAGTGTGAGTGAACTGAAGATTTAAAACCTTTTTCCCACCTAAATGATTAGTCATAAGGGTTTATCTACCTGTCCTGGTTCTGGCTGGGACAGAGTTAACTTTCTCCCCAGTAGCTGGAGGGGGTGCTGTGTTTCAGGTTTGGTAATGAAAGGAATGTTGATGGCCCATTGATGCTTTGGTTCTTGCTGTGTGGTGCTTGCACCGAGGACTTTTCAGCCTCCCATGCTCTGCCAGGTGCACAGGGAGCTGGGGGGGAGCAGAGCCGGGGTGGTTGACCCAACTGGCCAATGGGGTATTCTATACCATGTGACATCATGCTCAGTATAAAACTGGCAGGGACTCTGGCAGGAGTTCATCACACGTGGTCCGTTCATGATGTGGGGGGTGGGCAGTTGCATTGAGCATCGCCTGTTTTGGATATCCTGTTATTGTCGTTGTTATAATTGTTATTATCACTGTTCTACTTTGTTTTATTTCCATTATTAAACTGTTTTTATCTCAACCCGCAGGTTTTCCTTTGTGTGCCCTCCCAATTCTCTCCCCTATCCTACCAGAGGAGGGGGTAAGTGAGCATCTGCATGGTGTTTAGTTGCTGGCTAAGGTTAAACCACGACACTAACCTTCATGGAAACTGACATCAGCAAACCTGCAGAGTATTTTGCGATCACTGGAGTCACTATAGCACTTGCATTTTGGAGGGCTTTGACAGCTTAAAATTTACCAGGAGAAAAATGGTCATATCTCTGGCAATCTTTTTATGTTGACCTGCTGTTTGAACAAAATCCTTCTCTTAGTCAAATTTGTGGGTAATTCAGTTAATAAGTAAATTGGTTTTAGATTAAATGTTTTTTAAATCGGCTTATCACTGACTATGCTCAGATGGTAAAACCTTAATATGAAGTTAGTGCAGCTTAGACATCTATTACTGAGATCATTCTGACTGGAGTCCAATTCAATGACACTTACTTCCAGGTTAATGTTAATTCAGAATTAATCACTGAAGTAACACAAGGTCATGCATTGAATGAGTTAGTTAAAATGAACATCTAGGATGCTACTCATAGGCACTCAGCAAGTCTTCGGATGTCCCTTCAGTAGGTTAATGTTGCCATCTATTATACACTACATTCTATACTGTTTTTTCTTTTATGGCATGCTTCATTATGAAATTCATTTTCTGTCTATGATTTTGCATTAACCTTAACCGTATCTGTGAAACTGTTAGCATTCAAAACAATTACCTTTTTGTTCTGTACTGAAGATAAGTTAGCAATTGTAATTGGTTGGCCTATTGACCAGCTTGCCCCAATGAGATTTATCAAACAACAAATATTGTTAGGCAAAATGGAATTTTATCAGTAATAGTGTAGTGACTATTATGATGAATTATTCCTTTGATTCTCATCATTTCAGCATTGTCTTTAACGAAGTAGTTCAGTGTGGAAAAACAAAGAAGAATGATATTGTCTGCTTTGTAATATTTCTAATCAAAGAACTCCTTACCAGTTATGCTTTAAGGATAATGAATCCTCAGGAAGAAGTGTATATTGAGTTATTTAGGGCATAGGCCAGGACCAGGCATGTTCTTTTTATTCTGTGTTTCTGTATCGTAGCACGATCCAGCTCCATGAAGATGGCTTTTAGGTGTCAGTTTAGTACAAATGATGAGCAACAGTTATAACAATATAGTATATTATACACATTGACTGAAAAAAAAACAGGTTTATTTTCAAAATAACTGTCTATACTTTATCAAATGAACAGCACAGGTTTTTAAACTTTCTTTTAATAGTAGATCAGAGTTTACCTGACTCTGTATAATGATTTTTAGATGTCAACTGAAAACACTAGTCATGCTAGTTAGGCTATTAATGTACTGAAGAGGGAGTGGGGTAGATACTAACACATGCTCTGTCTTTAAGATTTATTTAAGTACTTAAAACTTATTATTTATTAACATACTCATGGCAACTCTGCTTCAACAGCAGCTACTTTTAGAAAATTTGGGATATGCATCCATCTTCTCTAAAGGGAATAGACAAAATAGTGAAATGTAAAAATGAAAAGTTTCATATTCTGAAGTCCAAATGTGAGAGTTAATGAAAAGAGATCAAAACCACAGGGATAGAAAAAGCAATAGAGATATAAAAACAATATTCTCAAATTTACATTTGTACTGCTTAAGTGTTCTCCCTTAATTTTCTATATTTTTCCAGCTTTTTATTGACTGCATAATGGTCAGTCTTCCTTTAATTTTCAGTGGAGAAGCTTTCAGCCATTTAGTTTTTCAGTTTTCTTTTGTTCTAGATTTGTATCTTCGCTATTAGTAGAGCAATTAAGCAATTTAAAAGTGAAGTATTTGCCTTTGAGGTATCTTCTTATAGACAAATAATGAAAAAAAAAAAGAAAACCTTTTAAGAGAGAAGAGAATGTTTAACACTTTGTGAAAGATTATTTAGATAGCACTTTGGAGGATTCATCTTGCTTAATTTTGTGATCTAAATTAGGAGCCTTACATAAACTAGGCTCCTTCAGCTGTTAATGGTGTCCCAATATTCTTCTTTTAATGATTTTTACTATTTAAGAGGTGGAATGAATGCCTCTTTGTGTAACTTAGAGTCAGCTTCCCCACTATATGAGGCTCTGGGAAAAATATGTTTATTTAAAAACATAGATTTGCAGTAACGAGAGAACATAAAATACCAAACTTTATTACTAAGGTTACACTTATCTCTAAAGATATTGGCTGCTTTTGTGCTTGAATGAGCATTTCTTTCCATTCTTCTAGGCTAAAGAGAATTTCCATCTCATAGCTGAAGAAAGCATTTCTAATTCCTGCTGCTGCTTGTTTAATATTGCTGTCACCTTCTTCTAGGAAAAGAAGAAAAGAAAGAAGGAAGCAAGGAAACTATGCTCTTGTTTGTTTGTTTGTTTGTTTGTTTTGTTTTGTTACAGCCTCTTATTTGTGAAGTTTGTGTACCAGATTCATAAAATACTACTTACTATATGAGTGTTATATAAAGATTAAAAATGCCAGAGAAGGTGGACTTGGGACTATGGTGGGTGCCTAAACTAGCCTAAACCCCCTCTGTCCTTAGGGTATTGAACGTTTTGCTAATTTAATGAGAAAAATTTCCGGGGATTCTACCATCTTCTCCTGAAAGAAATGTGTTTGGATTAGCTGTTGTTCTTAGTCACAGTCCAAGACACAAGAAAGTTCGATAGAAAGGGAGTCGCCTGTCTTTATCTAGATTTTAAAAAATGAAAAAAAAGTGAATGTGAACCCAGATCACCCCTTCTAACAAGGAACTGAGGATCTGTATTGGGTTTGCGTGGCAAGGTTTTGGTAGAGGGGGGGCTACAGGGGCGGCTTCTGTGAGAAGCTGCTAGAAGCTTCCACTGAGTCCAAAAGACCCAATGCCAGCCGGCTCCAAGATGGACCCGACGCTGGTCAAAGCTGAGCCAATAAGTGATGGTGATAGTGCCTCTGTGATAACACATTTAAGAAGGGGAGAAAAAAAACCTGAAAACTGCAGCCAGAGAGAGGAGTGAGAATATGTGAGAGGAACAACTCTGCATACACCAAGGTCAGTGAAGAAGGAGGAGGAGGAGGAGGTGCTCCAGGCGCCAGAGCAGAGATTCCCCTGCAGCCTGTGGTGAAGACCATGGTGAGGCAGGCTGTCCCCTGCAGCACATGGAGGTTAACGGTGGAGCAGATATCCATCTGCAGCCCATGGGGGACCACAAGCCGGAGCAGGCAGATGCTCGCAAAGGAGACTGTGACCCTGTGGAAAGCCCACGCTGGAGCAGGCTCCTCATAGGACCTGTGGTCCTGTGGAGAGAGGAGCCCACACTGGAGCAGGTTTTCTGTCAGGACTTGTGACCACGTGGGGKACCCACGCTGCAGCAGTCTRTTCCTGAAGGACTGCACCCYGTGGAAGGGACCCATTCTGGAGCAGTTTGTGAAGAACTGCAGCCCGTGGAGAGGACTCACATTGGAGAAGTTCATGGAGGACTGTCTCCCGTGGGAGGGACCCCACGCTGGAGCAGGGGAAGAGTGTGAGGAGTCCTCCCMCTGAGGAGGAAGGAGCAGCAGAGACATCGTGTGATGGACTGACTGCAACCCCCATTCCCCGTCCCCCTGCTCCGCTCAGGGGGAGGAGGTAGAGAAATCGGGAGTGAAGTTGAGCCCAGGAAGAAGGGAGGAGTGGGGGGGGAAGATGTTTTTTAAGATTTGGGTTTTATTTCTCATTATCCTTCTCTGATTTGATTTGTAATAAATTAAATTAATTTCCCCAAGTTGAGTCTGTTTTGCCCATGACAGTAATTGCTGAGTGATCTCCCTGTCCTTATCTCAACCCACAAGCCTCTCGTTATATTTTCTCTCCCCTGTCCAGCTGAGGAGGTGGAGTGATAGAGCTGCTTGGTGGGCACCTGGCGTCTACTCAGGGTCAATCCACCACAAGAACTTAATCTTAGATGAGAATTCTGAATGACAGATCCTGAATTAGCAAAGGTTGTAACCTATATCCTTTACTCAAGGAATCTAAATTCAGAGATGAACAGGATTTTAGATATTTTGAAACCTAATAAGAATTTCCTTTCCCCATTCACAATATAGGCTTTGTTTGTCCTTCCTGGATACTTATCCAATCCCTGGCACTGTAAGGACACCTTGTGCCTCAGGAACTTGTATCCCTTCTGGGATATAAGACATGAGAATGTATCCATTAATTTTATATGTTAAAGATTTTTTCAAGGGACATGGTATTAGTTCAGTGAGTCAAAAATCTTTCTCAAGGTCATATATTAGCTCTTACTTCCCTTTTTTCCCCAGTGTCATGCTTAAAAATGTAAATCTAAATGTAAAAATTTAAAATTAATTCTAGTGTGATGTCTGCTATTACTGTATACATTGTTTTTATGTGTGAGAGATAAGCTTATAACTCTGCAATATGATTTCTATTTTACATTTGTACTACTAGCAGCAGCTGCATATGCTGTAAAAAGGGGCCCCTATACAGATAATGCTGTATATCTCAGTGGATTTTTTTGTATGAATATGTTTAGACAGATAGCTATGAATATGCATACACATTATAATTAAATCTCAAGGAAATAAGGCTTCATTTGAAAATCTTCATAAACTGAAACTCTGGGTCAAATATTATTTTAATCAGTGTAAATATTTTCAGACACTGTTTTAAGTTTAATTAAAAGTGCAGCCTGAAACAATGTCATTAACACAATTGCTATCTGTGCTTTACATACCTTGACCCTGAGAAATAATGGAGAGTTATCACCAGAATTTAACAGTATTAATTACTATTAATTAGTTTATACTGCATAGCTTAAGGAAAAACAACAAATCCCCTAAGATAAAGTAATCCCACGTTCACGTAAGTCCTCTAGGAAGGTTCAGCCATAAACTTCAGTGCTTTTGGCATTTATAAATTATTTGGTTCATTATAACAATGACAGTTTGACATTTGCAAACAGTACAAAATTCCCATGTCTGATTGGACCAAATACATAAGATTGCCAGGGTTTATATGTTCTTTCCAGAGCAGTCTTTTAATTTTTCATGTCTAGCACCCTGGTCTAACACAGAGTATAGATACAATATTTTTTTTCACCAAAGCATCACAGTGCTAGTCTTATGTCAGCCACACTGCCATCATGAGTTATGCTAAAGTAACACTAGCCACCTTGCCTTGCATGTGACTGCTTGAACTAGCATGTATGCATAGTCAGATTTTTTCAAAGATCATGATTACTACACCATTACTACATTTGAGGTATGCTGGTTGATTACGCCAATTATTTGACAATACTATATGTGATATTGTATGGCAACGTAAATTCTGGTTTTTATGATTTGGAAAATGCATGTGTTTCTTCTTATAGAATCAAAGTATCATAGAATCATAGAATCTTTTAGGTTGGAAAAGACCCTTAAGATCATCGAGTTCAACTGCAAACCTAACACTGCCAAGTCCACCACCAAACCATGTCCATAAGTGCCACATCCACATATCTTTTAAATACCTCCACAGRTGGTGACTCAACCACTTCCCTGGGCAGCCTGTTCCAGTGCCTGACAATCCTTTCGATGAAGAAATTTTTCCTCATATCCAACCTAAACCTCCATTTACTCTTGTCCTATCACTTGTTGCAGAAGAGACTGACACCCACCTTGCTACAACCTCCTTTCAGGTAGTTGTAGACAGCGATAAGGTCTCCCCTCAGCCTCCTCTTCTCCAGGCTAAACAACCCCAGCTCCCTCAGCTGCTCCTCAGAAGACTAGTTCTCCAGACCCTTCACCAGCTTCTTTGCTCTTCTTTGGACGTGGCAAAACAATAACATTTTTGCTATCTGTCCCCCTAACCCCACTGCTATAACATTACAAAATATATATTTAGTATCTTTAATGAATTATGAGTAATATATTGCTGAAAGTTACATATTTTTCTTATTTCTATACAAACACATTATTACATTGTTTTTGTTGATTTTATTTATTGTAATCCTCAAGCAGATGAAAAACTGTCATCAAACTTTGAAATGCATTATAGTATATTAAAGTTACCAAGGACATTGTTACTGTTAAATACTACCTACTGTTAAATGCTACCCTAAAATCCATATCAGGGCATGCCAAAAATTATTAGCAGCATAGGAAAAATAAAAACAAAAAAAGCAATCTGAAAACAGGGAGACATTCAGAAAAAAACTTCCTAGAATGATAATAGTAAGAATGAAAAGATTTTCTAAAACTAAGTTACAATAAGATATCTGATAACTTACATTTTTTATCTACAAGTTTTGTTTTCTTTTGCTTTGTTTTGTTTAGCTTTGCTTTCAGACTGGTTTTCTTTTAACCCTTTCCATCATTTCCAGAGGATGAACAATTTTTCCCTGGATGTTATCTTCAACTGATGGTCTGAGTAATAAATTGTTGCAAACTTAGAATCATGTACACATTCATTCAAGAGGTTAGCCCAGCAGGAATGCAACCACTAGTTTTAGCAGTCATCTACTGTACATTATAAGACTTTGAAAACAAAACAGCTGGATAATAACACATGTTCTCATAGTAATTCATCAATGGCATTACTCAGTAATGTGGGAAATTGTCATGGATCACAAAGCAGTAAAGATTATTGTGCCAATGACTATTAGTTAATAGTTACTTAAAAAATGTTTAATGTTGGAGTTGGATGTACTCGCATAACTTGCTTTGTTTTTCTAAATATGCAGCTCATTTGAAAGGAGTGAGTGCCTCTGTATTTAATTAGTGTGTCCAGAACAATAAACAGTCAATCTTTTTTTTGTTATAGAGACACTTAAATTGAAAACAAAAAGATTTTCTTAGAGTTAGGGGGATGTTGGTTTTTTTTGTTTGTTTGTTTTGTGGGGTTTTTTTGTTTGTTTTGGTTTGGTTTGTTTTGGGTTTTTTTTTTTCTTTTTTATTAGTTTGTTTTATGTTTGGGTTTTTTGGCTCTTTGCTTGCTCACTTGATTGTTGGTTTTGTTTCTCTTTATTTCTTTGTGTGCATTTTACATGATAATTTATGATGCTTAATGTAACTTCACAGATTACAAAGTAGTATTTTGCAGACCTGGACAGGCTTTCATAGTCAAATCAACATCTCTGTATTAAAGTAGTATCATTTTTTATATTACATTAAAAAACATCACAAACATTTTTAGACTGTTGCAGTTTAAACACTGTCTGCACAAAATTTTTTCATCATTATTACGCAAGGCCATGTGGTCTTTTGCACCTTGTGCACCTAGCTTTCTTGGATCATAGTAATATTTTACAAGAGAGGAATATCTCATAAGACCTTTAGAAAATCAGCTAGACTGGAAAAGCTCAAGTTAGTTGTCTACAGTGGGATTTCATATTATGGAAAATAATTCTAAGTGTCTGGAAGCTTTGGGTAGAGGAAATTAATCACTGTTCTCTGCAATTTAAACATGAGATAGGAACAATAAAGGACAGTCTGAGTAGGACCCAGCATACCTCCATGTCCTATTGGCATAAGTTTATGCTTAACATATGTTTAAAAATAAACATAAACAATTGTTATGCTTAATACTGTTTTCTTGATTTACAATGGATAAATCTGGGATAAGCTAATTTAGGGAAAGGATTGGATTTTAATACTTTGGTTATGGGTTTGTATTATCCAAAATAAGATTATATATGACTATTACGACATACTTTTTAGTTGAACTTGTGTCTTTCTCTTTGAGTTTAAATAAGAAGAGCCTGTACTTTTGAGGGAGAAAGAATTCTGCTTTTTTTTCAATTTTAACTCAATATTGCCAAAAGTTGTAATTTGTATCTCCATGAGAAGAGTAATTCAGTCTCTAAATAGCTTATGACTGTCTAATAATATTTTTATTTTATATAACAACTACAAAATCTAGTATCAATCACAGACAATTATATCCACATAAACAAGTATAATAAATTCCTTTTGTTATTTTCAAAAAGATCCCTTTCCTGAAAAGTGTGAATGTTACTTGTAATATATGTGAATATTTACATATGTAGAGACATAAAGTTGTACACATAGCCTATATTTATTAATGTATTTGTTCAAAACATATTTACAGATGAAAATGAAATAGACTGGAAAAACACTGAGGAAATACACTGGATTTCAAAAACAAAATCCCTGATGATTTAGGAATGCTTTAACTCCTTATTACCAGAAAGTTGCACTGCTGTCATTCTTTTCTCAAGTCCCACATTATTTTTTTTAACAAGATAATTACTGCACAGGGTGCTGAGATATGATAGATTTGCCATTAACAAAGCTGCAATTAAGTCTGAGTTAACCTGTCTTTATAATCCCTTCATCTCAGTTATTTTTTCTCCTCATTTCATCTCACTGGACTGAAATGACTCATGCTGATTCCCAGCACCAACATTATCTGTTTGTCTGGATTTTATTTTTTATGAAACTTTCTGAAAAAGGTCGTGCTTTTTTTAAATAGCAAATTTGACTGAAATGAAGTTTGTCACAGAATCACAGAAAGATTTAGGTTGGAAGGTACATCTGAAGGTTGTCTAGTCCAAATCTGTGCTTGAAGCAATATTAGCTTCACATTTAGATCAGGTTGCTCAGGGCCTTGTCTCATGAAATTTAGAATATCTCCAAGGACAGAGGGTACACAGACTCTCTGGGCAACCTCTTCCAGTGCTTAACCACTCTAACTGTGAAGCATAATCTAGTAATATCCAGTCTGAGCTGCCCTTGCTGCAACTTGTGATTGTGGTCTCTTGACCTGCTGTGTGTCTGTCTCTGTGAAGAGCCTGGCTCCGCCTTGTCTATAGCCCCATTCAGGTAGTGGAAGATGGCAGTTAGATCCCCTGTTAGCAGCCTTTTCTCCAGGCTAAACAAACTCAGTTCCCTCGGAATCACCTCATACATCATATATCCCAGATGGTCTCTCCATTTTTTCAACATGTCTCTTCTACTGGACAGAAACTACCCCAAGCTGGACAGAGGATCCMAGACCACCAAATCAATCACTTTCTCAAACTACTGTCTACCCTCTTGTAAATGCAACCTAGTGTGTGATTAGCCCTCACTGCACTCCTGAATACAGTTCAGCTTGTTGCCCACCAGGACTCTCAGAGCCCTCTCGCTAAGTGCAAAAATGAACAGTTTGTATATGCAAAGGCAAGAATTTATTGTTAATCTAATAGGTAAAGTCTTAACATCAAAGAATTGTTATTAGTACAGTTACAATGACACTAACAGTTCAAATAATATACAGCTAAAATGATAAATGAACAAACTGTCTACTATCTACCCCTTTCTCTGATGTTGTGCTCATCATTCCACTGCCCTTCTGCCACCTAAAGGAGAGAAACAGAGGTGGTGCCTTCAGTCTGTGTTCATGGGGAGGTATTCAGGGGAGTCATCAGAATTGCAAGTCCTCTGCTGGAGGTATGATGCTGATGGTTTCATTCTCTTCCCTTCGGATCTACTTTTCTATGTTTATTGATGTGCTTAAAGCTTTGCTCTTTCTTCACTGCTCTGCAGCTAAATTTGCTATGGTGTGTTTCACATGTGTTGGATACTGGTTCTTCATTCTTCATGTTCCCTTCTCCAAACTGCTTTTACCAACCTCCCGAGCCTTTACTCCTTTGATGCCAATAACTGACCAGTAAATGATGACTTGTTTACAGACGTCTTCTGTATTAACCAGTGCCAGTGTTTTCAAGGCTTTTGAGATCATCCTACTCCTTTAAACCCCTATGCTACGTTTTATTCCAGGGTCACACACAGTTCATTCTACACAGAATGAATGTACCTGTATACATATCTATGTATACATACATGTATATGCATACCTAAATAAAAATAGCAATAATAAGTAGTTTTTCAGTGTAGAATGTACTGTCCATGACCCTACTAAATAAATGCACATCTATACATATAAACATATGTATGTATATCCCAATATTATACCAGTTATACCAAGAAAAGCAAAAATTAAAATAAAGTAAGCAGTAGTCACTTGACCATTCGATGATTGCTATTACAAGCTACAAAAATCTCCAAGCAGCACAAATCCAGAGTGAACCTGAGGTCCTGGGGCCTGCTACAAGCGATGGCAACATCTTATTTCCTGGGGCTACAAGGGCACAAAAACTTACCTGTAATATCAACTTTTTTCATAAAGAAAAAAAAGATTTTTTTTTGCAATTTCTGGACACCTAAAAATTATTATCTTCTCTTAATTTAATATGGTATCAAGTATCCTGGTTGGAACATCCCAGTTTWATAATCGCAGACAGCTAGGCCGTATCTTTGGTAGGTTGTTGTCTCTGTGACACCTGAGGAGTCACTGGGGAGAAATCTGTCTGGGTTTCCGATTCCCTTTTCTTCTAAAGGAAAAAAGTCATCTACATTTTTTTTTTCAAAGTCTGCTTTTTGCTGTCTGATTGTCAGATATAACTGACTGTACACCCACCATAAAGACATATAGACATTTGTTTAGAAAACTGAACTTCAACAGGTAARCACTATCAGCTTTGTTGGATAGTTTATCTGCAGATATTCCCATAACATCTGATAACTGAAAAATGTGGTATAAAGTTTTAAAACTTACAAATCTAGATGGACTCCAGTTACAAAGCTATAAATTTATGCTACTTAACCTGGTAGGCAGCCAAACGCCACACAGCCACTCGCTCACTCTCCCCCGCCCCCGCAGGGAGAGAATTGGGAAAAAAAATTCACGGATTGAGATACAGACAGTTTAATAGAACAGAAAAGAAAGGAATAATAATAATAACAATGGTAATAGTATATTAATGATACAATATATGAAATGAGTGATGCACAATGCAATTGCTCACCACCYGCCGAGACAACAGCCAAAGCGATCACTCCTTCCGGGACCCCTTCCCCCCTCATTCATATACTGGGCATGACGTCACATGGTATGGAATACCCCGTTGGCCAGCTGGGCTGGCTGTCCTAGCTCTGCTCCCTCCCAGCCTCTTGTGCGCTTGGTAGAGCATGGAACGATGAGAAGTCCTTGAAAAGTAGATTACCTAGCAACGACTAAAAACATTAGTGTGTTATCAACATTCTTCTTACACTAAATCCAAAACATAACACTAGGAAGAAATTTAACTCTATCCCAGCCAAAACCAGGACATACTGAAATGTCTCTCAGACCCAGGTAAACTACTAAAACACAACAAGTTTCAAGCTGTGATAGCATGCTGCTGCTGCTACTTTGTTCACTTCCATGGTTAGAGGACATCAAAACTGTAATTGAGAAAATACCTCATCATTTTAATGAGGAAGGCATCAGATTGCATAAACTAAGTGTGGATATCAGATGCGCGCACACACAGAGAGACTAGAAAATTATTTTGGTTAATTACTGTTTGCATATCTTTAATTAAAATGCTATCTTTGCAAGGCAAATGTTGAATATAATCCTGGGATTATGTGCTACTGATTCTTAGACTTGTTTCTTAATCCATTTCCTTTATTTATTAAAGAGAAATATTGATCTATTACTTTGTGACCTAGTAGTCGTTTATTTCAGTAAGATGTTTTTCTTCTCTAGAATCATAAAAAATAAAAAAACCCTTCTTTTTGTCTGAAAGAAGGATAAGGGGTGGACATAGTATATTTTGCCAGGTAATAAGCATTATGATACTTTCTTATTTGACATTTCGATAAGCAAATAACTAAAATACAGTCTAGATGATACAATAGGAGATGTGCAATTAACTGAGAAACCTGTATTCAAAGTGCAAGCAGCAGCTATAGCATACGTCAGATGGATTTCTACAGGGATCAGTTTCGGGCCAGGTAAACTCAGTATTTAAATTAGTAATGTGGAAAAAAGGATAATACTAAACATGCAAAGTTTATAAGAACTTCAGAAGACATGACTGTAGATTATCATCACACTGAAAATTTAAGAAATGTCTGAAATAAACAGGATGCAAATTAATAATTGCTACTACAAAATATCCAGGACAAGAACCTAGGTTGGAAAAATAAAAAATTTTTATTTATAAACATAAAGGTTCCAGCTGGGCCATTGTTCTGGACAATTTTACATTAAAAAAAAAGGTTTTGAAATTGAGCAGTTAAAGTAAGTCCCAAATAAATGAAATAATATTGATTTATAAGTCTAAAACACTTGGTGTACAAGAAAGAATGAAGGACCTAAATTAGTTTTGTCCAAAGAAGATTACAGGAATATATGGCAGAAGTCTTTGTGTATGTAAAAAGGAGAAAAAAAAAAAAACCCACACAGAAGTTTGCTAGATCTAGTGGAGATAAAATAAGAAACAATGTGCTTTTGTCCAGTAAAATAGTTCTATGATACTAACTTTTTATGTTTTTTTAAACAATTGTGTCTATGAAGATTTAACGATTTGAAGAAAAGCTATTTATAAATGTAACAGCTGGAAACATTTTCTTCTTATTCTCCTTTTTATCAGAAATATTTKCTTGACCAATATATAAGTATTTAATTTTCCATAACTAGAACATACTTTTGGATATCTTCCAGCTATTACCTCCTAACAAGCTGCAACATAAAAAGATTTCTAGGTGTGGATTACAGGATTTTTCTTTTCTTTTTCTCTTTTTTTAAAAATAAAGACATCCAAAGATTCTTTTCAATCAAATGTTATACATTTTTGAAGTTTTTTCTTTCCTTTTTTTTTTTTAAATAATACTACAGTTTAAATTACATAGATTTCATCACCTGATGATTTTCTGTAACAATGAAAATTTTCAAGTAAAATTTGCAAAGCCCAGGGTATGCCTTTAGTGATATAATGACTGTGTATTCATTCCTTTCACAGAACGATCAATTGTGCACAACAAAAAAAATTGTGGACCTACATTTCTATTTATATGTATAATAGTTGGTCTGCATTTGCTAGCAATGGTAATGCTAGCTGCATCTGGGTTAGCTTAATGTAAGATTAAAATTTAAATCTGATCTGTTCAATAAAATTCACACTCTGTTTTAAAGATGAAAATTACTTGAATTCCAACCAACTTTTAAAGTTACATCAAAGAACTGAGTAAAGAGATATTTTCTCAAACATAAACACTGAATAATAAGTTGCACAAAGGTATTGACCCTTGAGTTTTAGAATCTCCAGATATAATACAATCTTGACTGAATTACGTTTTTCTATAAAAACTGCAGTTAGAACACATATTAGTAAAAAACAGTACTTCTCTTCAAGTTAGGAAGTAATTAGTTTGATTTCAGTAAATTAAGACTTACATAGTAAATATTTCAAAAGAAAAAGTTTAATGTTAGTACTGTTAATCATTCATATAAAATATTTTTCAGAGGTAATGGTATCAGTTTTTTTGTTACTATAACTAATACATAACAAAAATCTTTTCCATCTTTAAAAACAAACCTTATCTCATTAAAATGTCACTTCCTACTGAATTAACATAGTACTTTTTTCTTTATTTACATTAAATTCAACAGATGTTATCGAGTTGATTCCATATTTTATATAAGATGATGACAATACAATTAGGATTTTTTTCAAAACTGTAATTGTAAAATTGACCTTATTAAAATTCCACTTCCTCCATAATTAAAAAAAACCTAATTACTTGTAGTAATTGGACCAGAAATGACATTTTCAGTTCATTAATATTCAAGAAATTGTTTTTGAAGGTGTTCTTGCATGGTTAGTAGTCAGTCTTCAGCATTTCTGTTCGTTTCTTATTTAAAAGTCATGTGGAATAACAGTTTGCATTTTAATAAGACATCTTTATGAATTGACTTTATTTATAAGGTTTTTAATTGCTAATTAATGTGTGAAAATATCTGTCTCCTGTAATATTTTAACACATGAAGTGAAAGGTGAATGTAGTAGAACAACAATTCACACATGATGCATCACTCTAAATAAGCATGAAAGTTACAATATTTCCCATCCATGAATTTTCATTATTCTTTCTAGAAATGTCAAAACCTGGTTTAATATGTCACGGTACTATGAACCTGAATAAAGAAGTCAATTTATCTAACATCACAAAGTAGGGGCAAATTAAAATAATGATGTATGAATGATTTTATTAACCAGCAAAACCAAATGAGATAATTTCAAGGTATATACTCTTTATATTATTTGATGTAATCACATTTGAATGGATATCTTATACGCACTCTACTTATCTTTATAGATCTTTGAATATATGTGTCTATATTTATAACCTTGAAGTGTAATTCCTCTGATGTCCCTGGAACAATCAGAGCTCAGATGAGCTCAGTCAGATCTATGAAGAGATTTCCCATCTGATAAGCCTGAACCATGAGCTGGAGTGATCACTTTTAAGGTGTCAAATTGCCAATAAAAACTGTCAGTTGATGTCAAATGTGAAGTCATTCTGAGTGACAAGTCTGCACCAGAAGTTGAACTGAAATGATTGCACACTTTCCTATTGTCAGGCAAAGAATCTTCATGTGATTCTGAGGTTTGTATTTCCATAAGTAGACATAAATTTTGAATAACTCTGCTCTGCTTTCTTACACTTGAATATCTTGAGCTATTTAACCTGCATGTATCAGCAGTGGAAATTCAGCTGCCTGGGAAACTGTAGCTCTTTCAGGAATTTTGGGAGCTTCCAAAGGTCGGTTGCATCTGAGAGAGAATTTTGAGGATGACAATATTGCACCGGAGGTCTTTTTTTTAATGTGTCCTTCAGAATCACCTCCAAACTTCTTGTTTTCATGTCCCTTTTTTTCCAGGCAGCCTTTACTCTCAGAATGTTTCTGTCAGGCCTTTTCAATTCCCCTTTAATGTTTTTCCAGACGAAAAGTGGATAAACTCAGTAGATAAACAAAAATTTGTTTTTGATCTGGAGGAACCGACGTTGTATAGAACCTACTACTTCAATTAAAACATCACCAACAGTTAGCCAAATTTCTTAAACCGTCATTTATAGTTTAGCCTGCAGTTTCATACAAGTGGAAGCAGAGAGAGTTGATGGCATCCAGGACTAACCAACAGACATTTTGCAATTGAAAGGGAAATTAAGGGCTTGGCTATTGTAGGTTCTTAGCTTTCAAAATAGGACATTTATCAGAACTCAAATTCCAAGTGTGGTGATGTCCATAGTACGTACACACCTTGCTAGAGATGTCCTAATTATTCTTCAAAGCTCCTGTGCTTTCCAGAAGGAATGTGGTACTTCCTATGTTCGCAAGTCCATTCCCACAGAAGTATTTGGAGTCTGCAGATGATTGAGTTCCTGGTTTAGCAGGTTATTCCATCTGCTAGCTTATAGCCAGTTGAAAAGCATAYTTTTTTTAAAAAAAATTCAATATCAAATCAACCTTTTTCAGGAATCTGCTGCTTCATTGCAGTTTCCGACAAAAGGGCTGCTAGAGATTCCTGGCTGCAAATCAAGGCCAGTAACTTCCAGCAGAATATCAGAGAACGATATGTAAACACAACCCTTCCACCTTTGAGATGAATGTCCTGTGAAAACACAGAAGTCTCTGTTCATGCAACTAGCATCCCCTCATTCAGGTAGGAATTCATCTTCATCTACTAAAATTGAAGTCCTCAGAAATTTCAGTATGTGACTCGCACTGATTTGAATGAGAATGAAACACCTAGATAGTGACTAGACACCCACGTTTTGAAAATCTGTTCATGATTTGTGTCCTTATTATATATAATTTCCTGACTGTATTTATTTAACATTCATGGTAGTTTAAAAAATCTCCTAGGTAAACAGATGTCATCACTATATTTTCAAGGGTTTCTTTTGTTTGTAAAAAGCTGAAAATTCATTGGTTTTCAAACTTCTGGTGTATGCACAAGTCTCCCTTCTTTCCAAGCACATTAATGTAGTCAGCTCATTCTCTGCTTTAGTGAGTGAAATATCCTGGGTATATTTATTAGAATACTCAAACTGATTTATACGCAGGTATAGGAACTTGGGGGGGGGGGGAAATAAAAAAAAATAAAAAAACTGCCTTAGCTTTATAGTCACATAACGGGTCTAAAATGTTAATCCTAGCATGCAACAAGAGAATTACTTCCATCACAGTTTTGAAATAATAATGATTTTTCTCACACAGTTAATTTCCACGACAATAAATTAAACCAATTGATTTTATGTATAAGGTATATACTTAAAATTTGGAACTGCATGCTGTTTGAATAACATGCAGAAGTAGCCTCTATGTACTGTATGCACCACTTTTGTTGGCAAGAAAAAAAAAAAAGATTTAGTCTACAGCAGCCTTCATACTCTATCAGGAAAAAGTGGGTAGATTTCATAGTCTTCATGCCCTAATATTTGTGTGACATTTAGAACCACGTTTACAGTAGGAACATATGCTGGCATTTTGGTAAAGAAGTCTTATGATAATAATGTAAAATCATTGGGAAACAAAACAATTAGACACTACATCCTAGAAGCACTATTCTGTGGAATGAATATGAAAAATTGTGAACTGTGGAAATTATGATTTTCTCCCTTAATCCAACGAGATAAGAGCAGTGGACTAAATCTTCAAAGGTTTTGAAGGCATATTAGGAAGCCATAGGTCATCCCCTTATATTTTCATGAAATACTCTGCTATTTTCAAGGATTTTATTGAAATCAGATGTTGCTGAATTTTCTGCTTGTTTTAAAATATGTAAACGTAATATGTCTTACCCAAAAGGCTAAGGCTTGTAAGATTTCTAATGCCTCTGACTTTAAAGTGCCTGAGGAGAGGCTTATTTACTATGTTTATAAAGGTTTAGAATAAATTAATAATAATAATAGCCGTAAAGGTAGTGGTATGTCTGAAGATGCCTGACATTGCACTAAGAAGCTGGAATGAAAGTTACCCTGTGCAAACCATGTGCCAAGCAAGAATCCAATTGCCCTTCATGACTGAAGATATGCTGCTCATTGCAGCAGACTTCAGAATGCTGTTGCATTGCCTTTTTATCACTATACTCATTGATGTTTCGTTTTATGCTACATCATTCTTTGAATCCCTTCCAGAGAGTTTGGTAAGTGGGTCTAGTCCATTAGCTCAGACTTACTCCCACTTCTCTTCCTTAACTCATTTTTTTCATGTGTCAAATGCAGTCACAAGCAGATTTTATTCTGGTCAGTCTACTGTGACTCCTTTTAAAATTCTGCACTGTTACAGAGTAGTTGCAGCTCTACATTCTTACCCATTTCTACTTTGTCATGAGTTATTTACTCTTTACTCGTAACATTTCCATTCTGCAATCCCTGGCACCAGTTCCATGTAGATATGTTCAGTAATACCAGATAATCCCTTTGCTGTTTCTTGTGGATGTTTCCATTAACCAACAGATTGCTGACCGGAAAATTATGCTTGCCAATGCCACGCTAACTTGCACGGTGGTGGTCTGCTCTCCACTGTGGTGGTGCATTCACACCCCCTGCTTTTTCCTGGGCCACTTGTTGATCTGGGCTGCTTGTTGATTTGGGTCGCTTGTTGATCTCAGAAATTCCCATGAAACCTCGGCCTTGGTGTATTGAGTCTGGCGGTTGAGCACTCCTTGACCGTATCAGAAACTCTGCATMGCTGAGGCTGGGAAAGTACTCCTACTGCCTGGCCAAAGTACCAAGTAGAACAACACTGAAACCTTGAGCATTTTTAGTAACTACCACCTGGGACTGTGGCCAGGATGGAAATTTACGGATGATTAAAGCCAATCATCTTGCGAACCTATAAATGGTGGTCCTAAGTGAGACTCTTTGAGATCTCTGGGACCACAGTGGGCTGCACCCAGCATCTCCCTCTGAGTGGGACGCCTCTCAGAGCTCGCAATCTCTCGAGTCTACAATACTCAGAGGACTGTAGGGACCTGGGCTAAGCCCGCTTTACTCCTCAAAACTCAATCCTTCACCCGTTGAGAGACAAATGCCTAGACATTTGAAGTGAATATTTCTTCACTGAAGTCGAGGGGAATTTTTAATAGGTACCTTCTGTATATTTTTATATATATATACATATCTGTGTGTGTGTACTAATAGTACGCATAATTTGTAATTAAGTTGTGATTGTAGTAGACTTACTAACTTACCTTGTAAATGTTAAATTAGTTAATGATCAAGTGCTACTAAAGTTTGTTGATGACTAGGTGATGATTAAGTGCTGCTAAACTGTGAATGAACACTAGACTGCTGCTAAACSCATGTAGTCCCTAAGATATAAACCCTTAGATGATTTTTTCTTTATATGTTTCATCCGTGTAGTAAGTAATAGAGTGGGCCTTGCCATCGAATCCTCTTGGGTTGCACCTTTGTAAATCTCTGTTAAAATCACTTTCTGCTAATACCTTTGACGGTGATTTTTAAGCGGCCTCTAAACCACTCATTTGTGACATCCACACAGCTTTGGAAACAAAGCATGCACCCCTCTGTACTTATATCTACTGCTCTACCAGTGTGGGTGTATGTTTTATGAATCCATCCCTTTCTGTTGACAGCTGATCTTCAGACTCAGGAGGAGGTCCAGCAAGATTGTCTGAAATAAAACCTCAACTCACAGTAGCAAATATTTTCCATTACTTGTAGGAAACTGTCCTGCTTCTCAAAGTCAGGGAAGTTAAGTACAGTATACAACTGATTTAAGCAATTACAGCACATATAGTGTTTTTCTTCACTACAATATAATTACGATTTACTGTATAAATTTATCTTGTTTAGGTCTTGTATTATCCAAATTATTTGCCCATTTCTGTTACATTTTCCCACAAACTTCACTCTAACTGCCAGTGGTACAGTACTATGAACTGCACAAACATACTTACTTTAATAGCTTTCTCCAATAGGGAGGTCAATAGAAATAGCACATACTGACCCATAATTGAATGCAAGAGATTTACTGAAACTGATTAAGCTTTCAGAGTCACGCACAGGCAGCTATGCTCATACATCTCAACCATATTGTAAGTGCATATCTTCCCTAATACTGACTTGCAGATTTAGCGGTCATGTCCTAGGTCAAAGAATATACTCATGATAGAGCAACCTGAAAGTGCCTAGCTGAATAATAATAATTACAATTAATAAAATACTTTGCACAGGGGATGGCTGATGGCATTGCCAATCTTTCAAAATATGTTGTGGTTGATAATGATTGCTTAGGTCTGCAAATCTGCTCTTCTTCATAGTTTAAATTAATACTTTAACTTAATTTAAAGTGCAAATTCAAACTCAAAGCATGGGCCCAGTCTGTTGCACACTATTATACATTGATTGACTTTACCACTTAGTATGAAGCCCAATTACTACATTAGACTTTCAGCTTTCATATAAAGTAAGCATACAAATGAACAAGAAAAAGAACTTTGAGTTTCATTTTTTGGGGTTGGTGCCTTTTTTTTTTGGCTTGGGGAAAACATAAAACAGAGACTTTAAATAACTGTAAATCAGACAACATTTAAAATGTTCCAGTTTTCACTGGGAAAAAAAGCTATGCTGCTTTCTACCTTGAAGAGTCACATTTGAAATAATCAGAAACCATGACTACCTTTATCCTGATTCAGGTACACTGTGAACAATAGTTACCCTTTAGCATCATTTAGGCAGTTAAGGTAGAATGGCGTTTGTATAAACTGTGGCAACCTGCTGTAATGATCAAAGCATTTCAGATACCGAGGTCCTATTGTTGTCCATGATTATAATTTGTACTTCTTGTTCCTTTTTTTTTTTTTAATGGATTTGTGATACTTAGCTTTAAATATCTAAAATTCTGATGTCTACATATGAAGTAGTTGTTTTGTAGTTCCTTTACCTGTTAATGGACACCATTTATCTGACCTTTTTTTAATGTCTACTTCAGAGTAACGTGAGTTATTCCTGAAACTTTACTGACTCAATCTTCACTGGTTGTAGTGGGACCCTGTGGCAAGAAGGTTAGATGCAGATATCCAAATTTAGGTGAACATAATCCACCCATAATAATCTCCCACAGTTTTTTAGATAGGTCATCTATATAATCCTTTCTTTCCATATGTGTGTAGGAGGGTGAACTCTCTCTTTCCACTCTGCAGTATCTTATAGGGAAGTCTTGAAGATATAGACAACTTTTTAGTTTAAAAGGTAAAAAAAAATAAAYAGTGACATTATGCTACACTTCCTTTAGACTATGTCTTCATCAAGGCCAAAGGCTAATAAATAATCTAAATCTAAACATAAATCTTTTTGCATTCATACAATATACTATATATGTTCTGTTAGTGTAAGTATTAAGAATAATTCCTCTTATCTCTATACTTCAAGCAAACATTCTAGAGGAATAAATCTCCTTTCTGCAACAGACCTAAACTGTGTCTTATTTCACAACATGTCTCATAAGAAAGGAATTATGCCAAGAGGATACATAGTATTCAGAACCATTTTTATAAGCATTTATATAAAAGTTTTCTATGGTTTGGAATTTTCTGTAGACTTGTAGTTTATCTTTGAATTTGTGTCTGAGCAAATGGGCATAGTAAATGAAATTCTTCTAAAAGTACATGAATCAGAATAATCTCCTCTGTTGACAGCATAAACAAAATTGCCTCCAGGTCTGAATAATATGATAGATTAATAGTTTATGGAGTATTCTTTATTTCTAATCCATAAAACTATATTTCTGAGTTGTGGTGTATCTTCTATTTTCATACATAGGTTATCACAAAGAGAAAGCTTGCAAAGATAGGTAAATATTAACGTTAATAAAAGGAGACTAAGCATCAGAAGAGATAGAAACTAACAAATCAACAGGTTGTTTTTAAATTGGCTTTTGCGCCTGCTAGCAAAAATATTAAAAATAAATTACACTGCATCCAAAAGGTCTACATGAAGTTTCTTTGTGTGTATGTGCATACACTTAGTTCTAAATTAATTAGATTAGATTAGATTTAGTCAAATGTACATTACGCTGACATTGATATTTAGTAGTTACATATGTTTGCCTTCTCCATGTTGAGAACGCATTATATTCTCACAGAACTTTATGGTAAAACTCCTGTTAGTATTGTATTGTGCGTGTATTATAAGAGATTCTTTTATTTATGAAGTTAAAAATGCCTAGTGCCTGCTTTTTGCTTAACTTATTACTGAGAGAACCAGTTCGTACATTAGAAAAGAGAATTACGAAACCTTCCAACCCTTCTTTCGCTGAGATCTTGTCGTGGTTTAACCCCAGCCAGCAACTAAGCACCACACAGTCACGTGCTCACTCCCACCTGGTGGGATGGGGGAGAGAATCGGAACAGTAAAAGAGAAGAGATTCTGTTCTGTATCAGTTGTGCCAGAACCCTGAATAAAAGGGCCATTATTATTATCCAGAATAACATCATTCTAGTAAGTAGCATAAACTCTAATAACCTTTTCAGTGATAGTTTATTTTTCATTCTGAACTGTACCTACAATTGCCAATTCAAGACATTTCACCACGACCCAGATCTTGAAATACAGGTAGGTATTTTTGATTCAAATAGATATCTCATAAAAATCTTTGACTCAAGTATACTTTGATTTTTATAGAAACTAGGAGTGGCACTTTTGAGGATCTGGTTTCACATTGTTTGGTAATGTAATCCTATTTCTCATGCGACAATACAAGACAAAACAATACTGGGAAAAAGGAAATTAAGTGTTTGATGTTGAAAATATTTACTGGTCTAAATTCTGGTTTATAGGGAGAGCTTCAAAATGTCTGTCTTTAGTCTAATCTCTTGATCTCCTTGACAGTCCTTCCAGGCTGTGATTCAGAGCAACTTAGATTTCACTCTAAATCGCCTCCTTGAGGAATCTATCTGACTAGAAATAGTCTACAGAGTGATTACTTACTACAGAGCATTGACTTTAGAGCCACCAGAGACTAAAGGTACTCTTGTGAATATTTTGCAACTCTTCATTTCTTTCCAACATTTGAATATAAACAATGATCTTTAGTCACTAAGACAAGTCAAAAAACTTGTTTAAATATGTGAAACACTGTGTACTTTCACACTGCTGATTTGTCCAATGCTAGATTTTATTACTTTTACTTGTAATGAATAGATTCATACATCTTAAGTAGCCTTACTAAAATAAAGGGAACAGTATTAGAGTAGTAGAATCTGTCCTTGGCTAAAAAATAATTTCTAAAACGTAAGGAGCTGCATGACTTTTCACAGAAAACTTAGGGCAAGGAAATACATTCTGGTTAGAATCAGTTCTGTTTTCATAAAAAAAATATATGAACTCTTTGCCCTTCCCTTCCCTGCAATCAGATCATTTACAGAAAACAAACTCTCTTTGTTCCTTAGGAATTTATCTATGCCTTATTCTCCATCTGATGTCAGAATCCTCTACTGAAGAATCATAATAATGTCCCCAATCATTAATTGTGGTGTCACAAACACAGGGTGTTGGAGGAGCTCCAAAGGAACAAAGATCCCGTAACCTTGTAAATGTTCTTAGAAACAATGTAAAACTGCAACAAGTGAAAAGTTGCAAAAATACATAGGTCAGGAAGTTTGTCAAAGCATTTCATGAAACATCAATATAGCTTAATAAAGAAAGTAGCAGAGATGTTGTAAGAATGGGGCGCTATACTTTGGGACCTTATATTTCTGTAGAATGGATTACAAAGAATAATATTTTGCAAGAATTCTGAAAGACTAAACCAGACATTTTCCTAGAGATGGGAGACAGTGTCTTTTGAATGCCCTTTGGAGTACAGGCATCTTTTATTACTGGACTAAATTAGTTTACAGCCCAGTGTGGGAGCATTCTTTCATATGTTAACTACATAGTGAATAAGAGCCAAGAACAGGCACTATTTTGTTAAGCCATATACAAACACGGGACTTCTCAGAACTCCTTCATACCTGTACTGTAAATACAGAGACAAGGAAAGGAGGTCTCTGAACAGGCATCAGAATGGATTGACATTTGATACACTTGCTCTGAGCAAACTAATACCAAATCAGTATATATGTACATGAGTGTAGCTCTACCAACACAACTGCACCTGTTTAATCATACAGTGTTGTCTTTCGGTGGAACTGTTTTGACCTGCACTACAGTTTTACTAGCTTAGACCCCTGTTTTGCTAGGGAAGTCTTCACCATACTTCATTTTTCAATGTAAATATAATTTCAGAGATAGCTTCAGAGATCTAAACAGACAATCCAGGTAAAGGAAGAGTAGAAGAACATTTCACATGTGTCAGAAAGCTATTTTGTGTGCTGAGGTGAAAGAACTGAAGGTTTTCTTTCTCCTGTCGCACATCACATTTGTTCATATTTACCTGTTTTCAAATGGAGGGGATAGAAATTTGCTTTTCCAGATTTTGAACATTTTTAATGGCAAGSGTTTTGTCAAATTTATTTAGAAGAGACATTATTAATGACATCTTCACTGAAAAGCTATGAGATAATGACAGATAGCTGTCCTAATAAGGAAGAACTTTACTTCCTTGCACTTTTTTTCCCAGTCTAATAAGCTGCATAATATCAAATCATAGCACTACTTTCCAACACTAATTCTTATTGAACATGATTAATTATTCTTGCTCTGTTTTCCTTACAGATGGAGGCATAACGAGATCAGGGAGGGACTAAAGGAAGGGAAAGAAATTGAAAGTAGATTAATTTTTTTTCGGCACCATTCCAGATAATAATTTTTCCATCATGTTGGCTGATGATAACATGGAGAAAGCTGCTTTAGATATGGAACTGAAATTTCATTATGCATCTAAAACATAGGTGAGACGAAGTGCCAGACTGTGAACTTATTATTCTATCACTTATTCAGACAATTATCTCTGTTAAATTTTATGTAGTTATTTGTGTAAAGTGGTAGAAGCTAAACCTCCACTCCTTGGTCTCACTTTACTGTTTATAAGGACAGAGGATTTCCTCTAGGAAAACACTGTAAAATTTCAGAATTATCTAGGTAATGCATATATAAATGTAATAACTTAAACAAAGAGTAGGGGAAGGAACAATATATATATAGTAAATCCTCGTCTTCTGTTGCCCGTGTTCTTCATTAAAACTTGAAGTGCTCAAGTCAATGAAACAGTCATGTTCATTACTGTAAATAATAGATTTGACGCCTAAGTACTCCTGAACACAGAAAATTAATGTCACTGAAGATCAGAGTACCCATATCTTCCAATTCCTAATTTTTAGTAAGTCCTAACTTTCATTGTTGGTAAAAAAACTTAGTTGTTATATGCTTAAAATAAATATCTAGTCTCTGTCATGACTAAATAAATAAAAATAAAATCTCCCTTCAAACTCCAGTCACTAGCTACATGAGAAAGCTGATCCCATGAAAATACATTGGTTTAATGATGCCCATCCAACCTGCTACTTCCAGTATGGAATTCTAGCAGGTCAATGAATACAGGTCCCCAAAATAATCCGAGACCTCACTGATTCACTATGCAATGGAATGATTACAACCTAAGTGAAGTATCTGTTGAAAAATATTAAATATTGCACTCATGAAACACCTGTGAAGACAGAAATATTTTCTATTCCTTAGAATCTCTCTACTCAAATTAAAGTTGCCAACAATATGAGTGTGACATAGCATTCTCACAGAGGGACATGAGAATGATAGTCTCCAAGAAAACTTCAGGTTGAATAAAAAGTGAACTTCATAAATTGTCTCCATAGTTTCTAATTTACTTTGTTAGAGTAGGGATCCTTCCTCAAAGGTAAGTCATTTATCATGGTATTAGTTACAGCCAGATGCCAAGTTGCTTTCATTAAATCCTTTCTGTAATAAGGTATTGCATGGGAAGTGTTGCCCCAAAATTCTACTCTGTACAGCATATTATATAATTTTAAAGGTGTTTATTACAACCTATGTTTCATGTTTCCACGGCTTCTGGATATCTAAAAAACAAGGTTAATTAACTGCTTTCTTTTGTGTACTTTTGTACTGTAGATGAATAATACTCAATGCCTACAGCATGACTATTGAAGAAAGAATGGTATATTGGAAATCTGAATATTTTTTTCAGTAAATATTTAAAAGAAAGTAAGTATACTAGATTACATACTACCTTATTTTCTTTTAGAGAGTACAATTTTAATAGGGATTTTATATTTCTCTGCAAAAGTCTTAAGCTTACAATGCATTGTATATCAGTAACAAATTGAGTAATTCATCACCACAGCAGTCTCACTCATTTTGTCTCAACATTGGCAATAGATGTAAGTCTGAGCATATTCAGACAAATCAAAACAAAACCAGATTTCATTAAAAGAAAAAAATGTGTTGACCTTGATTCAATAAACATAAGTTTAATTTCTGTTTTTTTGTTTTTTTTTTTTTTTCTTTTTTTTTTTAACATAGTAACCTTCTAGGCATGAGTCATATTGTTAATTTTATGAGCAGATTTTCAGCACTTTTGACAAATTTTGGCAGATGTCCATGTAGATCATCAGGTCATCCTAGGTCATCCATTTCAGCACCTCTTCAGATATTCCTACAGTTAGAAAGATTTTCATAATGTGGAAGTTAAATTTTCCTTTTAAGGACCAATCATTTCAGAAAGTCCAATACTTCTTTTCATATCCTAAGTAGATACAGAAAGTTTGACTCATTTGCTTATATGTAGATGTTTTGTGCCTTTTGAGATGTCCTGCATCATCCAACTAGTCCTGGAACATGCTAAAGGACACAGGGACACCCATACCATCCATACCCTTTCAGTGTGGCATCTGGAGACTAACCAGGATTCCTAAGGAAATCACAAATGGCACTAGATGTTCATGTATGGGTAACTGAACTGAGCATGGAAGACAGCTTAGTCCTCTCTTCCTGTAGCTAACTATAAGTGTTAAAGGTGAGAGGCATCTGCTAGTTCAGACTTCTAAATGTTGGTGCCTATATATGGGTGTCCACATATGAACTAAGTCTCTAAGCTTACTTAAAGCCAAGTCAATATGTGCACTGAAAATTATTTTGGCTACTCTGAAATACAGTACACGAGTAAATAGAATAAAACATGTATACCAACAGCAGTGTTGAATTGGCTTGTAGAGATACTCAGGTTTTTAAGTCACAAAAGCAAGGAGGCGTGATACAAGGACCAACAGGACACTGGTGCCCTCGTGCAGCACCTAGAGGTTAGTTGGAATACCCTATGGAATTTCAGATAACACTAGACACCTGAATTCTGGAAACTAAATATTTTTCTAGTGGATGATCAGCTGAATACCTCTTTAGACTCCAGTGACTGTAGTGAGTAGCTCTCCCTTGACAATAATGATAATGTGAACCTGGAGAACCTACCTGCCACATAGATACCTTCATTTGGTTACCTACATTTAAATGGTTTAATTTTTTAATCAATTTTTCTTATCCCTCCAGTGGCTCTGATCATATGTTTCTTCAATTTTCTTTTCTATAAGCTAAATAAAGTAGTTCCCACAATCATAGCTTGATATATCCGTCTTCTTTACCTCCAATTTCTATGAAAAAGGGAAGAGCTGAATCTAGAATTAGAAGTTTGGAACTTCTATTTATTTAAAGTTATTTGGATCATCAAGATGGCAAATTCTCCAGTTCGGAAAGAATAATTATAGTGAAGTCAACTGACTTTTGTTCCTCTGCTTCTGCCAGAGGAACAGAGGAACAGAGGAACCAGAATTTGCTACCAGCAGTGTTCAAACAGCACACAACCTGTAAAATCTAAAAAAAGGAAAGTGAAGTAACAAAATATATTCCAGTAAAGTGAATGGGAACAAAAAACATTAATAGTTTGTGGACAGAGTGAATTTTAAATGATAGATAGCTGATCTGTGAATTTTATGAAGAAAGGATCCATTTACAAACTTTTTTATCACAGGTCCACCAATGAAGGTTCAGCATTTATATTGAGTTTTCCTTAGTATCCCATGTTTTAATCACCATTTCATTTGGTTATCTATGTTTGAATAGTTATATTCCAAGTGGTGTTAGAGCATTGGAAGAAATACCTGCCATGTATAGTAATTGTTCTGAAAAGATTGCACAGACCTGTAAAGATAATACTCTAGTGACCTCCAATAAAGTAATTATATCTATTAAAGCTAAATATTAGAGTTTAGTGAGTCTTTTTGTGTGGTTTGTTTTCTTTTTGTTGTTGGTCATGAGTTGTTTTTTTTCGGGGGGGGATGGTTTTGGCAGATTATCACTTATTCATACTTGGGCTTTTCATACTTGCCCAGTTTAAGGAAATTCTGCCTCACCAGTATGCCATAATTATTTTTAAATATAAAATACGCCTTACAAAATAAAAGCTTTATCATAAAAGGTGGATCTTGTAGTTTGTTAAAAAGCAATCAGATACTGGGCTACAGTGGTGCATATCTTTGCAGCTGTGAAGAAGGACTAAGAAGGAGGATCTCTTTGTTTCTTATTGCAAGGTCCTGCTGCTACTGGCTGGAGCTTCCTGGGTCTGTGAAGTAGCAGTCAAAGAAAAGATCCACAGGGAGTTAATGCAGTTCTGAGTTCTGCTAACTCCTGGCAAGACTGCTACATTAAAAACAAGTCTGGTCTGCAGAGAACGGTGCTGCAGGATGCAGTTGTCTCCCTGGCCACTCTGCTCACAGAATGTCTGGCATAAGCCCAGAGGCTCTCTGCCTAGGTCAGGAAAGCTACATGAGTTTGCAAGTGAACATAGAATGAGGTCCATTGCCCCTCAGGCCACCTAAAAAAAAAAAAAAAGGGCAAAAAAAGCAGAAAAAAGCACACATGTTCTGTGTAAATAGACATGTTTGCTTAGACTATAGTAATTTAGAATTTGGGACTGGTTTAGCCTTGTACCAGCTTGTCTGAGTGGCATCTCAGTTCAGTTAGACCTTCAGACCAAATTGCAATGCCGTTTTTCTGAGATAAAAGGCTGGTGCTGTCATCCTTCATGGAGTTAATGACACTTTCCATTTCTATTTTCCTTTAAAAGAACTGTTTTTCATTACCATGCAAAAATCTGAATGTATTTTAAAATGCATTTTGCAAAGCACTTGCTTTTATTTACAGCTGTAAAACCTAATTTTAGATTCTTTGGTCTGTTACTAATATGGATTGTCAAAAAGTAACTGCAAACTCCTTTTCTTCCATATGTGATGGCTTGATACAAAGCCTATAAGGAAGCTATGAAATCTGCTTGTAATGACACAGAGTAGACTCCTGGGYCCTTCCTGGGACACCTAATAGTCTGAGTTACAGTAACCGTTGTGGTTTATCTCAACATAAACTATTATCATTATATTTAGAGGAATGATGCAGAACTTTAGTAAAGTAGGAAATTAAGGGAAAAAAAATCCTGTTATTATATCAGGGTCTTGTAAGGACGCACACTTACAGTGACCAGATATCCGAAGTAATCCTGAATTCTGTAGTGCCCCTCTGCCATATAATTCAAGATATCTAAAAAAATTTAGTGAAGGCAATTTGTCTCTCATGTAACTCATTTTGTTATCTACAGTGTGTTGTGCATTTCTTCATCCTTCAAGTTTTCTGAAGCTTCTTTTCAACCTGAGATTTTCAAAAGCAAGTTTTGTATAACCTCAGTTTTAATGTAACAGAGACTTGAAAATTAGACACCTTTGGATTCAATAGGAAGAGATGTCCCCTGTTTCAATCAAACTATCTCAAAATCTTTCATTAAGAAAAAGTAAACCCATCTTATATCTGGAGCTAAGAATTTATTGTTAGTATAATTAATGTTTTAACAGTCAAATAGTCCAAATTATCTAATTAATGCAGAAAACCATCATTAATAATGGCAACAAGCTCAGCACACTTATGGCCAAAGTGAGCCCAGACCAGCACTGAGACCTTGCTCTGTCAGGTTAGTGCAGACCCTGTGGCCTTTTACTAGAAATCTCAAAGATCATATTTACTGGGTTATATACACATAGAAATAATTCCCTTGTATTTATGTGTCACTATGCTCAAGGTAATTTATTTTATATTACTTGCACGTTTCAAGCCAATCTTTCCACACAGTACAGTTCTAAGCCTGTAGCCATCTCCTTTTGCATGATGTAGGCATGTTCTTCTCTTGGATAATGGGCAAATGAAGTGTCCTGCTGTCTTGGAAATAGGCCCAATCTTTGGTTAACATGAAACCATTTACAATTACATATACTTGATGCATATATATTTAGCTTCTAAGTTTCAGGGTTAAAAAAAATTATATGCTTGATACGTTATGTTTTACACCCACTTGCCCTCTTATAGTTTACTGAAGTTAAAATAATCCTCAACAGTGATTTATAATATTTGCCATAAAAAAGAAGGTATAACATAATGGTAGCAAGGAGGCTGTTGGCTGTCCTTGCAGCAGGTTCTTTGCTCACATGGTAGGCATGCATTAGCACTTCCACACAGTCTCTCCACCATCATGATGGTTATATCCCACACTCTGCAATGCCACATATTTATCATTCATTTTCTTTAAGTTTGAAGTTGTAAGGGGAAAAAATAATATTTAAAAAAGAAATAATTTAAAAACATGAGTGATTCAAATTTATTACTGTAGTAGGTCTTCCATGTCCTTGATTAGTGTTTAAATCTCTGGGCAGTCTGTTTCACTGTTTTGAGAGAACTTAGTGCCGCTCTTTTGTTAGCAAAACAGAGACATGATCAGAACATGACAGCATGGAACTTAGACTTCAAATCCATCTATATCAACCAGTAATTTCTGGCTGCTATGATATCTCCCTCTTTACCCCTGCCCACTGCCTTAAGCCACCTCTAGTCTTTTTCATGACTTTCCCTAAGTGGTTTAAACATATATAATAGCTAACAACACGGAGATAGATATAGATATACACACACATACATGTTTTACTAATTTTGTGTGACAAATCAGCTCACCACAGGATCTTAGGAGTTCCAGAGACAGCCCAAGGTAGGTGAAGAAAAATGTGTTTGGGGAAAGGGGAAGCAAATTAGAGATTTGCTGTGAAACCGCAGGGTTATGCAGCATTCCGCCTAGGTTTTAAATTCCAAGGTAGAAGAGACTGAGATGCAATTTATTTTTCCTTTTTCTTCTTCCTCTTTCTGTCTTGACCTAAAACTTATGTAGGACTGATAAAGCCCAGTATGTATGAATGATTGTTCAGATTTCTAATAGCCATGTAGTTCAACCTTTATTTTTGACCCTTTTTATTTGGTATTGACAAAAAAGAATGAGAATGTTATTTCCGTGATCATAAATATCAAACAGAGAGCAGTCTCAAGAATGATCTGTATTAATGTGCGAAGATTTGTTAGCAAAACAAACCAGTTGCTCTGTCTTGTTTGTTATTTGTCATTCACCACTCTCCTGAAGCCTCCAGTCAATTATTCAAAGAGGAAAAATGYCTTGTCACAAAAAATGCCATGACAAGTCCCAGTGCCTTGCAAGGCTGAGCCTTTAGTGAGGTACCCAAAAGTTAGATATTGTTTGGATAAACTGATCAAGCAATGATACATGCCAAATACATTTATAAAAATCAAAGCCTGGTTGTGAACAGAAATAAATAATTCAGTAACTGCAATAAATAATCCAACCTGCCCCAGTTCAAAGACTGAACYACACCCTCACCTTTAGAAGCATTCCCACCACACCAGTGCTCAGGCACAATGACAGAATCAATTTGGGCAGCTTTCCCTGGTGTTGCTCCTGAGCTGTCTGATCTGCAGCAAGAAGCAGCTTTGAAGTCTAAGACAGTTAACATCTTTCATGAGAACTAAAACGTACTTTATCTAAAATGTTGTTATTGTTAATATTAATTGCATAGCTATGGAGGCCAAGTTCTACTCTCTGTTTCACTGATGCAATCCCCTGACTTTAATGGGGCTTTACAGGTAGGAATGAGGGCAGAATTTGGTCTCTTTTGACTAAAACTATTTCCCTATTCACATATGGGAGCTTGCCACTCCACACTATGAATAAAAAGTATAATTAACTAAATTTTGCTTAAGTGAGTTTCCTTTTTTTGGGACAAACAGGAGATCTGTGACCAATTTGAATCTCGTTTGAAAAGAGGCTTCTTAATATACATATACGTGTATGTATAGATGTATATATGCATATATATTTTTATATATACGTATTTATATCACATATTGCCCTCAAAAACTACATGTAACCCATTGTTACATTCAAAATGCTGTTATGCGTAAGGGGAGCATACCACATGTAGAGTGTGTAATCAATGTTCTAAGAGTCTAGTAGTCCAAATTATCTACTACAGGAAAGCACCAATAATACTCTTAAAATTGTTATACAAAAACAACCTTCCCAGTACCTACTGCTGTTCCCTATTGCTGTGCTCACCCATCCAYGTCCCTCTGGGTCTTAAGTCAACAACACTTCTCAAGAAGAATGGAGTTGGGAAGGCTTTTGACAAGTCATATGACATCCTGAGGTCTGTTCTGGGGAAGTATGTTCATTGAGGGGGTTTCTTTCTCATTGGTCTAATGGTCTACTTCGATGTATCTTTGAATGCTTCCTCACCTCTGACTGCCACTTTCTGTCTGCTCACAGCTGAGATGTGAGTGTGAAATGTTTCATTTTGAAGGTGACATAGTTTACTTTGTTTCCAAGGTTGTGTTTGGTGAGATAGCTCCTACAGCTGTATACTTCAGTCATCCATTTCCTGCTTTCCCATAAAGAATGTCTGTAAGATTAGAAATAGGACCCAAATAGGAAAAAAAAGTAATTGAGGAATAGCTCAATCCCATTACTTTCTAGTATTATCAAAATACAAATAAGCACGTGTATTTTGCACAGTATGGGTAAGGGTTAAAAATCTGTGCATTTCTATAAAACAGATGTCATATTCTAAGTTTTGCATCGGCATCTGGAAGAACAATATGGATCTAGATCACAACCTAGTATTTATGTAAGGTCAGACCAGAATGCATACCTAAAGGATGACAGTACAGAATGGAGATCACTCATCTGCAGTGGGTATAGGCCTACTGGTGGGCCTGATATTCATGGTATATGTCCAGCAGCACAAGCTTATGGCCTCTGGTAGATTTACGTATGAAAATGTAAGGCAGAATAATATCTGCYTAAAAATTTTGAAAAACAAAGTCATTGCAACTTAGTGTCAACAGTCTACTCTCATCAACTATTGAGAATTAATAATGTACTCTACTAAGCTGATGGAGGAGAGGAAAACAAGAAAGCTGATTCCTGTGTAGGCATCTTGAGAGTTAAATATAGAAGTAGACATAACATTTGTTTTTCAAGGGGTTTGCATTTGATTTGTTGTCTTCTTCACCTCTACTTGTTGAATTTGTTTCTAATTACTGCACATAATATGAATTTAGAAAAAATTCTGATGAGATCAGAATACTTTATATTTTTCTAATAATGGGTCAAAATGTTTCAGGAATTTTATAATTCTGTTATTATTCTTGTCAGGTTCATCCCCATCAGGCTTGATTTTGGTGTGTTTGATTTGGTGTACAGCCATCCAAGTGATTTTAAGCAGTATTTTCATGTCTTTATTATAGACTATTTCAATGCATTGCTTTTAAACAATACTTACTTTTTAGAAAATTTTGCATACCGTCACAATTATTTTTTAAAGTGATATAAAAAGTTTACAGATCTTTTCTTATTTCTACAAATAATTTTGCAATGCTTCTGTTTTTCCATATTTTATGGTTACTTTGCCTTGTCCAAGCTATCTAATCCAGGGCAAAATTCTTTGCACATGCATGAGCATGTCATACACAAATTTCCAAAGAAAATTTTGTCCGAAGGTACAATCTGGGGAGATCCTTCTTATAGTTTGTGTTTACCACATAGCACATCTATGTGACTCAGTGGTTAAAATCTAATTTATTATTTTTAATTTGGATGTATCTACTGGTGAAGACAGAGCTGATTGAATTCCTTCTCCCCTGCTGCTGAACTCTGTTAACAATCTGCTCATTTTCGCTTAAGCAAATATTCCTACCATTTAGATTAATGGGATCTTTATGGACCGTCTTCGCTTTACGTCAAAAACATAGGTATAATTCCAAGGTGTTTAAACATTTTGAGTTCTTTTCTAACTTTCACCATAAAATACAGAAGATGTATTAAAGTTATTTTCCTGTGAGTTCTGATTGACTTCTGAGTTTTGGATAGGTTATACTATTACTAATGGAAACAAAGGAAACCATAATTTTTCTAGCTCCAGATAGCAATCATTTAAACTATCTTTTCCACAACATTGGGAAATGTCATTAAAATATTTATAACTCTTAATTTTTATTTTTGACTTCTAAAATTCATTAAAATAGCTTTATTGGTATATTTGCTACTTTACTGGACATAGTTACAAAACAAACAAGAAAATGAAATAAAAAAAAATCCAAAGCACAGAAACCAAAACAGGTTTGAAAAATAATATTTAATGGGGGATTTTGTTATTTTACAATTATTTAAACTCTCATAACTAGTTTTCAGTTACAGAAAACAGCTACAGGGAGCCACTCGTCTAACTATTCTTCCACCAAAATTTTGAGAAGCCCCAGTCTGTCAAAAGCTCTCCAGGTCTTCTGTGCACACAAATGCACACACACTTGTTTGACTGAAAGTGTCTGTTCATGTATATAAATGACACTTTTTCCTTCTTAATATCAATTAAAACCTATAATAAATAATATAGTAGAATACTGTGCAAAGATTATTGTGTTATACTAAAATCTTCGTGGTAGATATAATCAGTATCAGGTAACTAGTATCAACCTGTCCACGGAAGACAAACCTCCTGAGCATCTTCACAGGAATAAATTCCTAAATAGTCATTTCTATATCTAATATATCTAAACATTGTTTTAGAAATATATTATAATCAAGAGGAACATCTAAGCACTGTATAAACTGCAGCACACCCACCTTGTCTATCAGCCACTCTTCCCAGTTTTATGTCATCTGCAAACTTAATGAAGAGTTTAAAAAGAACTGGCCCCACTATCAGCCCCTGGGACACACCATGAGTGTTTGGCCTCCAGATGGACTTTGTGTTGCTGATCACAATCCTTTCAGCCAGTTTTCAGTCTATCTCCCCGAGTACTTACATAGTCCATACTTCATCAGTACTTATTCATCTTTAATAGTCAAAATCCAGCCTTTCTTGTTACCTTTTCTGTTCAACTACCGGTAAAATAACATATTCCCTGTTAACTATTACTTTTACACACAAGCTGTAAAAAAAAAAAAAAAAAAAAAACAAACCCCCAAAAAACCCCAAAAGAACATGTTGTAAAGTGAATTAAAAGCCTTAAAAACCACGTAATCTTTATTGACAGGATGCAGCAAGGACTATTTAGCAAGCATTTCGTTTCCACCCTGTCACCTCACTGAAGTTAACTGCAACTGACTTTCTCGTCCCATCATTAACTCCAACAGCACAGGGCTTTTAAGCATATCTATAAGGACCATATTTAATTATTTTGAAAAGCCTTGTGTAAACAAAACCAGTGTGAAAATATATGGTTTTCTTTAAACATGATGCCTTAAAAACTATTTTTTTGGCCTTAAAAATTACATAAGTCCCAGAAAATGCTACACATAGTGAAGGATACCTAAACAATAGAGGAAACTTCTGCTGCTTAAGACAAAAGTGTTTTACTATTTAAAGATGATCTCTGTCCATAGGTGGAAAACGAGAAACATAAAAGCACAATGTTGTACATCACATAATATGTTCCTCAATTCAGGAGAACAAAATTGCTATTGAAGTTATCTGTCTGTGTAAAATGAGATTTCTCTGTTATTAATAGTGTAGTCTGAGTATTACCTAGAGAAAATAAAGCCCAGAAAGAAATAAGATAATATGAGTAGAAATTTGATATAAGAAAAAAACCCACAAACCACCACCCAAACTACCAAGAACTCAAAATGGATGATTAACTTAATAATCTGTTTCACAAGGGTACCACAAATAGAACTTGCAGACTCAGCTTGGATTCATTGTGCAAGTTCTAGCTATTTTTCGAGTCAATGTTAAAATCAATGAATGGAAAAATTAACTGTAGCAATACAGAAGCATGGTGTGAAGTGAAATGATTAAATACTATTGTGACATCATCTGAATATCTTCCTTGTCAAAGTAACTAATCAGGAGTATCAGATAGTGAGTTGGGTGATTGCATCTGTTCTTCTACCTCTGTCCAGAGAAGGTAAGAAATGGCAAAATAAGCACAAGTCAAACATGCTTTCTTTGTCTGCAGAAGTCTGGCTCTTAGAATGTGAGTCATCACCTGTCTGGCCACATGAGAATATGTGTGCCTATTACAGACACATTTCTTCATCCCAGGTGGGATCAGAAACTTCTCACTGATCGTGGACTTGACAAAGAGGAAGCCAAGGATGGGTTATGATCTCCATGACTTTTGAGTTTGTGCCAACTCAGCAGATCATAAAACTAAATTGTCTTGATACAGAGTGAGTATGGGAAGGAAATGATAATTATAAATAGGTAAGGACTATTACTCTGTATTAATACAGAAATCCATAGACTCTGCCATGAATTCCAGCTAGCATTACCTTATGAAGAAAAGCATAAAGGACTCTTTTTTTTAGAAAAATATTAAATTAGTGAGAATTTATTTCTAAGACTTTGGTCTGTACTTAAGTGAAGCAGAATCTGGGTCTATTTTTGGGTTTTGGGGAAAGACTGTTGAGGAGAATGCAAAAGGCTTTTACTGAAAAGTATGCGAGTGGAAAACAACTTGAGAAAATAACCTTGTACCAAGAAATTTTGAACAGAATCAGATAGTTACAAATGCAAATCAGGAGTATTTTTTCATTTGCATTCACATTTAAGTGAAGAATAACAAGCGTTGCTTTATTAATGCAATTTATACCTGCGAAAAGGTCAGTTTGCTGTAGGCTGGGCTTTGGTCACAGCTGGCATAAAATTGAGAGATGTTATGTTTTCCTTTCTTTTGAATTTTGCTTTCTGTGAATCTAATACAGACAAGTAAATTATTTAATAATTCTGATTAAATAGATTGAAATATTTATCTAAATATTAGGTAAAATTACAGTATTTTTGTTTTATTTTGTTTTATTGTCCTTGTTTCAGCTCGGATAGAGTTAATTTTCTTCCTAGTAGCTGGTATAGTGCTGTGTTTTGGATTTAGGCTGAGAATAATGTTGATAACACACTGATATTTTAGTTGTTGCTAAGTAGTGTTTACAATAGCCAAGGACTTTTCAGCTTCCCATGCTCTGCCAGGTGCACAAGAAGCTGGGAGGGAGCACAGCCAGGACAGCTAACCCAACTGGCCAACAGGGTATTCCATACCATATGACATTATGCTCAGTATATAAACTAGGAGGTGTGGTCTGGGAAGCAGCGATTGCTGTTTGGGGATGGGCTGGGCATTGGTCAGCGGGTGGTGAGCAGTTGCATTGTGCATAATTTATTTTGTATATTCTGTCATCATCATTATTATTTTCCTTTTCTTTACTGTTCTATTAAACTGTCTTTACCTCAATCCACGAATTTTACTTTTTTTTTTTTTTATTCTCTCCCCATCCCACCAGAGGTGGGGGAGTGAGCGAGCAGCTGTTTGGTGTTTGGCTGCCTGCTGGGTTAAACCACAACATTTATGAACTCTCATGTTATGAACTCTCTTCAATGGACTTTCAGCTTTGTTGTAAACTATTGCTAGCTGTTTATCTGATCCTTTCTGAATATAATAGTGCAACTAATGCTGAGCAAATTGTTACCTAGTATTTTTCTACTAGACCAAGTATTTGGAACCATTATTACAGAGTTTTGTGACTGATATGAAGGGGACATACTACCCTGAGGTCAGATCATAAAGAAAACTAATTTTGAATCCAATGGAGGAGAGAAAAAAGAAGGGAAAATAAAGACAATTCGTGATGGTAATTTTGCATGTAGTAAAAGAGGAAAGAGGAAAGAGAACGAATACAAAGAATGATTATGGATACAGACGGAAAGCGAGAGAGGAAGGAATGCAGAAATTTTCACACCAGAGAAAAAGCCTATTATTAAACTATTTCTAAAACTTGAAAAAGACCTGACTGATTAAAAACATTATGAAGAAATGGTTTGTGATCGTCGATTACTTAACAGACAGAATCAAAATACAGATTGCGTGCTTCAGTCGATTACTGGTAAGATGGCATAAAAGCATTTTAACTGTAATCAGAACTTACGCTATTCAACATGGATATTAAAGGAAATAATGAACAATCATAAATACAGTGACCCATTTACCTCTTTGTCTGTCTGCTTGCCAAACATAAGCATTAAATTCAAGCAAACTGAATCAAAAAGCAGAACCAAGTTAATTAGCTTTACTGAATTAGCAGCACATATAAACTGGAGCCTACTTCAAGGTTGCTGAAATTTCTCTTACCTTAAAGCTGATTTTGAATTGGATGTATAAAAATGAACTAAAAAAAATTGTCACTCAGAATTAGAATGCAAATAATTTTTTGATTCTCATACACTGATTTTTTTCCAGGAAATGATATGTGTATCCCATAAGGATGTTGTTGAAGGCAAGGACTCCTCAGCAGAAGCTAAGTTTTGAGATCTGGAAAACTCACATCACAGGAACCCAGCTGAGGAAAGTTCCCTGTGGGATTTACTAGGTTAGCATGTTCTACTTACACCTCACAATACCCAAGGCCTAAAGAGCATCGCTATAGGTCCAACAACCAACTGCAACATTTCACTGACTGGAATAGATGCCATGAAGAATTTACTTTGTTATTACATATTTTTATTGTATGATTATAAGAGCTACTAATAGGTTTTACTTTAACAGATACTGTGGCTTGGGTTAGTTTTTAATATCCAATGCATAAATATGGGTTGCTTTAATAAAACTAAAATAAGCATCCATAGAAAATGGCAGGTTTCATATAACATTAATGACTTTATATATTTCTAATATTAATATTTTTCTCCCAATACTAATTTTACCTCCTTACTTTTTCATTACTCTCTCTGGTTTTGTTGCTTGCTTTTGGATTTTCCTTTTTCTGCTTTTCAGTATCTCCTTGCTTACCTTTTAAGTAAGAAAATATACACAAGATTTTAAACCATTTTGTCTGTCCAAAGTGATAATAGAAGCTGTACAACTACCTTCCTTTATCCAGGGAGCTGGCTGTATTAGAGAGGAAAATATATTTATTCTAGCTATTGCCAGTTTGAATGAATTGTGCATATTCCCAGGAGAAGTTTTCACTATGGAAGCTAAAAGAACTCACCAGGTATAGAGGGATATGAATTTAGGACTTCGATAAGAAGATAAAGGAATTGGTGGAGTTGGACTAGAAACAGAAGGAAGATGTAAAACTTCTGTGACAGTGTGAGAAACAGGGATATAAAGGCAAGAACAAGTGAGGCAAATGAATAAGAAGGTGCAAAGGTAGGAACTTAGCAGACCCAACTGCAACATCGGAGCTAAATTACCCAGTTAACTAAGTGCTAATAAAGCTAAGAAGTGACATGTGTTATTTATATTTCTCAATTCATAATTATATTTATTTTATTTATCATTTAATTTAAGACAAGGACCTGTTTTTTATGCTGTGTGCATTATCTGGTCAAAGATGAAGAGTCTTGCATACAGAAACTATGTAAAGTTTGGACGGACTGTGATTTCTACCTGAGCAAGAAGAAAGAAGTTCTATATAAATACAAGCTGACTGTTATTGTTATAATTTACTATATTGCTCATTTATACTATTTCCAGACTATATTATTTTGTTATCTTTAGTCCCACATACCTCCAAAATGAATCTTTTTCCTTTCTTTCAGAAAGGTTAAGCACACTGTAGAACTTCAACAAAAATTCTCGATGAATAGTGTCAATATATTTTGGGAAGACATTACGTTGATGATGGATTTGTGCCATATATCAGCAAAGCCACATGGCTTATTGGTGTGCTGTTAGTGAGTGATGAATTTATTAGTGATACCTCAGTAAACCTTCTCCCTGAAACACAAAAAGGCATTTATTATCATACAAATCAAAACAGGTTACCACTTACAGTCTACAAGTACATGTKTTCATGCATGTGAGAAGGATACATTATCTCAAAATTTCATGATGGTAATTTTTAAGGTCTTTTTCCTGATTATAGAATAGATAGGGCAGATGAGGATTTGAAGTCCTTTATCTAACACCAGTGATCCAGTTCTTAGGCCCTTACAACAAAATAAAACCAAGCTGCTTGAAATGTGATTAGTGTATAGTTTCTTACTGAAATTTGTACAAGCAGCAAAGGGTACTTCTTCAGCTTTAGAAACAGATGAGTGAGTACTAATAGTTGTTCAAGATGGTTTGTAAATGCCATCTTTTTTGTGGGATAAGGAAGTAGTTCTTTGATTTCTTATACATACACTACCAAACTTTACATGTATGTGATAAAGCAGTTGTCTATCTTTTCTTCTGGCTATCTTCTTCTGTTTTATCAGACACAGRTAAGGTGTGCTGATTCCTCTTTTTTGCAACTTAAACTCTTAAAAGCAAGGAACACCCTATAATTGCCTAGTAAGGGTAAAATTTCCCCTTGAGGWGCGATGAGACACTGAGGTAGTTACTCCTTCCCCTATAAAGCCGGGTGCAATCCTTTACAGTTGCTTGACACAGAAAGATATATGGGAGGCCTTTTCTTTTCTCTTTATAGGGGTGGAATAGTGTCAGAGGGCATGTATAGGAGGAGTAGTTGTATAATGTGGTTTGKTTTTTTTTTTAAAAATCTTTTCTCACAAGACCCCTTTTGCAACTGTTCATGAGCTGCTGCAGGGGGGACTAAATCAGGAAAGCAATGTACCCCAAGGGAGTACTTGGATCAGGTCTACAGGGAGCACAAGGAAKAACATGGAGTGGCAGTTCAGTTATTCAAAGACCCGGCCATCACTTTGTTCCTGCTCATTCTACCCTCACCAACACCATCTCCTTCCAACATGAGTATTACCCCACGATAATAGTAAAAGTAGGACCCATTTAACAATTTTAGGATGGTTAGAAAAGCATTGAATTACTGTAACATTATCGATGCCTGTGTAAGCAGACACAATATCCTTTCCATTTCTCTTGATATAACACATAGCCATTTGCATCAGTTTGAACCTTCTTCAAAACTGACTTTTGTTTTCAGATTTTTAAAAAGTTTATTCTTTGTTAAGAACTTTAAGTGACAGTTTTAATGTTATATTCCTTATTTATTTAATATTATAAATACTCAGAACTGAGAGGTGGATAAATGAAAAGAAAAAAATAAAAAAGCTTACAAATATAAACAGAGGAGGTAAATGTTGAATATGGGAGACAAATATATTTSATTGGGAAAAATAATCTATTCTAGCCTCATCCTCTTATACTGTCAGTTGATTTTTGTTATTTAATTTTCAGATTATTTGCTCTGCTTTTGAGCTAGTTTAACTGCTGACACAAATTCACCTAAAGAGGTGAACCATAGTGTTTGCATTAAAAAAAMCACAATTGATAAAGTTGATAGGAACACAATTTTTACACAAATAATGATTGCTAACTGTAGCCAACATGATAGTCAGAAGGGTGAGATGGAGAGCTAAGCAGAAACATCTTAAAGGAGCCATTCAATTAAAAAAAAACAACCTGTGAAATATCAACTAGTGTTAAATGATATACATGCCTTCAATGATTTTTTTGTCTGCTTCTTGCATTTAACTGCATATGTACAATCAGTTTCACTTCATCTCTACATAATCAGTTAGACAGGCATGGCTTTTTGTATTGCTGGAAACACTCTTTTGAGTAGCAGTAGGAGGGCACATATCCTAGTCATAACTAACTGAATTTTGAAATGGTTTAAAAAGACAGAAAATACTTTTTTCATTTTTAACAAGAAAAAGGGTTATCTTATAGAACTAGGGGTTTTGTTTCATTTCTTTTAATACAATGTTTCAAAGTATTTCAGACTGCAAAACATCCTGGCCACAAACATTTCCAAACATGACATAGCAACTATTTTAGCTAACACAGTTTCATACTAAGCAATGCACAGAAATTATTATTTTAAAATAATTTAAAAAGAAACATGAAAAACTGAACTTGTGCCAAAAAGACCATGGGGGAAGTTGTCTTTGAGTACGTGGAATTGCATGGAAAATATCGATGGAATTCTACCTTTGCAGAGTTCGTTGTAAGAAGAAAATAATGAGTTTTGTTTAAAATATTTAGGTATAGATGATTACAGAAGAGGTACAAAATTCATACAAAGGTGGCAAATGTCTCGGAATTCATACCAGACTGCAGATTAATCTCTAGTATTTTTATTTACTTGAAATTTCAAGAAACACTGCCTTGCATTTGTTTCCATTATATATGTAAAGTTTTTTATGTTATAAATTTGAGGTCCTGAGGAAAGAATTTTTCTCAATGTTTGTATGTTGGTATCTTTTCTTTCCTTCCTTTCTTCTTGCACTTTCTCCCTTTCTCTCTCTTTCCTTTCCTTCCTTCCTTCTTAMACACACCCTCCTCCTACTCTCCTGCCCTCCTACCTCCCCCACTTTTTCAGGAATTCATGTCTTACAAAGACTTCTGTAGCATAGTAGAATAGAAAAATTGAACAGATGAACATTTACATGGGGTTTATAAGGTGGGATCTGATCTTTCCCAGGCATTCTAAAATTGAAATATAGCTAGAAAACACAATTCTGCAATATTATAGCCCAGTGAATGCTTGCAGATTATTTTAAAAGTTGGGTTAAAATTTATATAAATGTATATAAACCAATATAATGATTACTATTAAAAAGTCTGCATCTGAATATTTTTCTTTCAAGACAGTTTCCCTTAAATCACAATAGGAAATAAATCTGGTAATTCAAGTTCTTCTTTAAAATTAAAAAGAAAGTGTAGAGAAAGAATTGCAACATGGACAACTGAGCTATATGTACAGCAAGCAAGAACAAGATGGATGCCCACGGACTAGAGCCACTTTAACCACTGTATTCCGTGTCTGTGGCAAGGTGTTGGCGGTGGAGGGCTGCAGGGGTGGCCTCTGTGAGAAGAAGCAAGGACTGCCATGTATCAGACACAGCCAGTTCCAGATGGTTCCATCTGGTTCCAATGGACCCAGCATAGGACACAGCTGAGCCCATCAGCCATGTTGGTGGTACCTCTGGAAAAACGTGTTTAAGAAAGGGCAGAAAACACCATACAGGCAGAGGAAGAGGGAACAAAAATAGTGAGAAACAACAGCAGGAACAACAAAGTCAGAGGAGGTTCTCCATGGTCCCAGTGCAGGTATTCACAGCAGGCCATGCCAAACCCACGTTGGAGCCGAGAAAATGTATGAGGAGAAAGGAGCTGCAGAGAGAAACCACTGTGGACGGACTACACTCTCCCCATCCTTCCTGCACTGCTCAGGGCAGGAGACAGTAGTGATGGAGTGAATCTGAGCCTGGGAAAGGGGTGAGGAAAGTTCTTGATTTATTGTTTGGTTTTTTTGTTTCTCACCAGCTGAGTCTATTTAAATTGGCAATAAATTAAATTAATTTTTCCCAAGTCCAGTCCATTTTTCCCACACTTCTGATAAACAATCTCCCTGTCTTTCTCTCAACCTATGAGATTTCTCATTACTGTTTTTTTTTTCCTATTTTCTCTCCGTTTCTACTGAGTGAGGGGAATGAGTGCGTGGCTGGGTGGGAGTCTGGCTGTTAGCCAAGGCTAATCCACCAAGACCATTTCAATTGTTAACCAAAACTGTAAACCATTGTGCACATATAAAATATATTCACTGCCCCTAAAAGCTTGCAATCTGCAAGAGGGAAATCAGGTTTAACATTGACAGTATAACTTCAGGGAGCATGTTCTCAACTTCCTGATCGTGAGCAACAGAGTCTAATTCTGTAATAGCTTAAAAATACAAGCTTAAAAAATTTCAGCTTTTGTAAAGCTTAGGCATTAATAGTTACTCATGTAGGTAGTATCTCATTTTAGTTGCTTTGTTCACTGCTTCTTTTTCATTCCTACAACCCATGAGAAATGTGTTCTGTTGAAGCTAATTGTAATCTGTTACTAATATATAAATACAATAATTTAGACTATAAACTTCATCTTTATTGAAAAGTACAGAGGGTTTGACCTAAACTGACCTACCGAGGATATTTATAAGCAGAAGGACATATTTTAGAACCTGAAGACTTGTGTGCAAGTCATATTAAAAAATGCATTTTCTCTGTTTTATAAACTAATTGATTCATTCTCTCTAAGTGTGGTTTTCAATGGTACTCTGTGGAGACCTCTACTGTGTTTGTCTGGGTGAAAACTGGTAAGTGTGTCAATTCCTTTTCATTTTCTTTTCAGAGTTAATTAGGAAGTATTAAGTATGGAGGAGGGCAGGGGGTAAAGAATTTTATGAGCCATATGCCAAACAGTTCTACAGCTATTCTAATTAGATTTAACTTCCAAAGGCATATAAAAAGGAGCCATCAGAGGGAGGTTATTAGAAGAACTGTGCTAAACAATTTAACAGTCATTTAGAAGCTGAAGAAATAAAGTTCATATTCCAGTGTTTTTTATTTAAAAAAATAACAGGACTCTATTTTGTCTCATTTTATTTCTAAAGAAAAGTTGACCAAATGTTTGTGAAGAGTGAATAGCGATTTCTTACTTTATTTTTAACAGACAAAATCTAGGAGACTGAGAAATGCTTACTGTCCAGTAATAAGTGTAGTTTCCTAATTCCAAGTTGGCTTGGACAAAGTGGCTTGGAAATTAACACCTAGGTGACACTGCAAAAGAGTAAGCAGAAAAGGATAAGCTAAACCCAAACTCTCTACAGTGCTTTGAAGAGTGCAGAGACTCAGCTAGACTTGACCATTAGCAGGATTTGGTCCAATATACCTGATCTGTTTTGCAGAAGTACTGAACGAGGCACCCGCCAATTCAGTCCCTAGTTATTGCAACATTATGAATGGCAGGGGCTTGATGAAGACTGACAGAAGTATTAGATTTTTGCCAAATGTAACCAAGTGGATGCAATTTTATTATATGTTTATTAACAAACAGGATAATTTTGAGAGACCACCTGTCCTGGCAGCACAGAGAGAGGGAGAAGAACAGATGCCTTGAGCTGTTGCCAGCTGTCTCCCCATTTTAATGCTCAGATCCAGAGTCAAATGACTGTGCACAGTCCTAATGGATTTACAGAGCAACCTGCTTAGGACAGACTGCGCCCAGGGTAACTCTTGTCTCACATCAAGATTTTCCCTTAGGAATCACTTCATGGGCCATGATGGTCAAAAGAATTGAAGCCTCATTAAGTTCTGAACATCCTATGGCAGTGGGATGGCAGACAGGACTATATATGAAGTGATAATCCCATACTGAGACAAATAAGACTTGCTTCAGTTTGGCAAAATCATGACCAGAGAAAAACAAGGTGAGGCAAGGCAAGGCAAGGGAAGAGCACATGCTGCTGTATGAAAAAGAAGAGGGTAGAGGGTAAGGCCTCAATATCATCATTTCTCCAGAGGTAAATTTACATAGCAACATTGATTCAAGATTTGTTTTAGAATATGCGGGTGTCATGGTTTCATTCTACAAGCATCTTCACAGGGCATGCCATACTTGTATCTAACCCAATCATATTATAATTGTGATTTCCAAGATATCAAGATCTATAAATAATATCTAAGAAAAGAATAATGAAAAAGTAATGCCATATATCCTATATATTATCCTACTAGTCATGGGATCCTTTTTTGTTGTCTATTGTGAGGAGCAGGGCATAGTGAAGAGTAAGTTAAGACTAGCTGAGAAGGTCAAAGACCTGTCTAGCATTCTATCTAATCTGAGACTCTGGCATGTATTTAGGAAAAACAGGCAGTTAGAAGAGAAGTATAACCCCTCAGCTTCCAAAAAGCTTTTTCTTCCATGACTTTTTTGAACATTTTTGAAGCTCTTTACATTTTTGGTAAGTTCCACAGATTTTTATATCTTGTATGAAAATGTACCAACTAAACCTGCTGCCTAATCCTTTATTCGTCTGCCTCAGTTCTCTAGTAAAACTAGGTAATAAACATGTGTAGTTCATCTTTTTAATGCCACCTGTGATTTTAGAAACCTGTATCTCATTGTTTTTCCTTTTTCTCTTTCCCAGGAAGAAGAGTGATAGTCTTTAATCCCTCCTCATACAGCAACCTTTTCATATCTTTGATCATTTTCTTTGCTTTCCTTTATTTTTTTTTTTTAGTTCTATTACATGATTTTTGAGATGGGAGGATGAGACCTGCATGCAGTGCTAAAGAAAGATAGAAAGTGAAAAAAAAAAAGGATTTCCACAGTGGCATAATGGAATTTTCTCTTGTTTTGTGTTGGTTTTTTTTGTTATCTCATCTCTTCCTTAGTAACTCCTGATGTCCAGTCCGACTTTTTTGAGGACTGATGTTAATGCTAAGTTAGCTAATATTTTCAGAAAACAATCTGCAATGACTCTGAGATCTTTGGACTCATCACAGTCTTTGGATAACCAGGATTATTTTCCCTATGTGAACAACAAACATTGCATTTTATTTGACAGTTTACTGCCCTTGCCCTTCCTCTGGATCCCTCACCAAACTTAGAGTTCAAATGAAAATATAAATAAACAACTTCTGCCTACACAGGACTTGTGCTTTTGTATCCATCTTAAATTCTTCATTGGTTTTCACTCTTCAGTAAAAGCCCAACCTAAAGGCAACTTCCTGTACCTTTCCAGTTGTCCTCGTTCTGGTTTTTTTTCTAATCAGTGCCCTACACCTGTGGTGAGTGTCCTGTTCTCAGCTGTACTCAATTTTTGTCTCACTAATGAACACGTCTGTGTGTTCAACACTGAGCAGTCTCTCTGTGCATACACTGAGCCTTTGCCCTTCCTATGTTCAAAAAGTCAGAAGATTCAGATCAGCTGTGTACTGGCTTAAATTTTAGGCACTGTGCACTGGCTATATGGTCGGTTCTGAAATGGGATTTTGGGTGGCAGGCCTACGGTTTATATTCATGCTTCCAACTCAGGTTTCTGGTGACCTGACATATCATTTAAGTGTTACGTGGTAGAGCAAATAGAACTTTCTGCTCTAAGTTATCTTCTTGACTGCAGCAGGCTTTATACAGCATAACCCAAAAGAGTTCATTCTGGAATTCTGCAAGGAATAAAATATCAAAAATAGAAACATGAAATTATCAGTTCTGACTTGCTGACTTGAGAGTTAAGAAGATCACTATGATTCTGCTAAAACTGTTCTCTCTCAAGCTGCCATTCTTTAAAAGTATCTATGTGCTGCAGTACACGTGACATTTTAGATTCATAGCAGAGTTTGAAAAGTTTATTTTTTGTGTATAAATCATCTTCTGAGGGCTGCAGAATTCCTACAGGAATTTATCTAAGGCAGAACTAAGAAAACACAACTGTGCTCACCTCTAATAGACATGAAATAGTGTTGTGTGGTAATGAAGAACACTGTTTCACTTATGCTTGTCTTAGGTTTGAACACCGCTATAACCAAATGCCAGGGAGTGGAACATTATTTTCTGTCAGCAGCATCTGTCTCCTTGGCAAATTCCTCAGAGAATTATATTGGCAGCTTTGGAGTAGCCTCTAGGTCTGTCATGTAACTACCTTGTCCTTGCAACGCTGTTTTGTAGTGATTCAATTTGTTTCTGAATAATGTCTGCAATTTTTATGCGATTAAGCTCCGACATAAATCACTTATGAGACCTCTAAGCCAATCTTTTTACGGCAATATGCAGTACTTATTAACTATTGACATTCCCCCTACCAAGTGTTTATTGTAATAAATAAGAATTGCAACACAAATTATTCCTTTGGTAGCCTGGAAATATTCCAGCCTTTACATTGATATAGTCCTTTGTGAATATTCCTAGTTTCTTCTTAGGCTTACACAGACATTTTCCAGATTGTTGCACTCAAGTTTAAGCCATGACAGTCTCATTCCCTATCAGTTAATCTATGCAATTAAAATCCCATGCAGCATGTTTGATGTTATGTCTAACCAGATGACTCTGTGTAACTGGTTACATAATAGTTCACTTTTATATCCAGCATCAACCTATTCTTGGAGATTAACCATTGAAAAGATGCTTGCAAAACCTTTGCAGCTCAGATTAAAAACTGAATCCTCTGGTCATAAATATGTAGAGCTCAATTTTTAGTTCATTTGAGAATCTGTCATTTAGATATTAAACCCAATTATAAGTTATTTCCTTGTGTTTGCATATAGTAATATATTTTATAAGTAAAGTATAGATTTGTGAAAGATCTAGAGGCTTACACAAAGATTTCCTGACAATCAGGATTAGAGTTTTAGAAGAACACAGGCATAAAGTAACTTAAAAAACCTACCTTCTACTGCTCTTAATAGGTTGATTTGAAACTCTTTTTGTTCTTTTAGTAAATAAATTCCCAATAAAAAGAACATTTGCCGTGGAATACTGCCAGAATTTTTAAAAATATTTCTTTGTGTGAATGTAGGAAGGAACCCTTTGTCAGCTTCAAATAATCCAACATCTCATCAAAATTCTTACTGATGTAATGGAGAATTAGGTACTTTAATTCTTTTGGAAATCCTATCAAACAACTATTGCATAGTTATATACCTAAACACTTGTAAAATAGTTGTTCAGATTTTAAAGGGTTTTGAATTAAAATATTTGAAGTATTAAAAAAATCCATATTTTTAAAAAATTTGACATATTAATAAATCAATTTTTTTCAACATCAAATGTGCTGATGAAGTTACATCTTGTTGAAACACAGGTCACTATTTTCCATTCATTAAAACTTTTTTTAAAATTAAGGAATACTCATTTTTCTAGTGTGTGTGTCATTTGTATCAAGGATCTTAGAAATAATAGTTATGTGTCTTGTATAAAAAGAAATCAAGCAATCTAAAAAATTTTGTTGTTTATAAAAGGAATAAGGATAACAACAGTATAAGACCTCAAGCATAATGTGTTAGTTGTGATGTTAAGAAAGATATATTTATGCTAATTGACTGATTAGTTTGAAGGGTATGTAGGAACAAAAATTAAGGATGTCTTAGCATAAAAATGTGTAAGATGTTTACAATTTTATTTTTTTTATGACAGAGTATTGAAGTAATCATGTAAAATTAAAATAAGATTACTCTATTATTCTATCAAGTAATAGAATAAAACATACCAAACATACCATGGAGAATACATCCTATGAGTAATGCTTACAAACATTTAGGTGAAGCAGATGTTCTCTGGGGATAGGCACATGTAGAGATGCCATTACTTCCACAAGTTAAGATGCATGATATGAGATGTTTGCCTCACTCTTGCTAAGGTAGTGAGTTAATGATGATAAATGGTAAGGTATTTAAGTTGTGACGATATGCAACTGATTTTCACAATAAAACACTTTTATTTTTATTATTTTTATTTTTAGTGGAAGCATCCAATTTTTAATATGTGATCGAAGGAATTAGAAAAAAACTGAGTCTTAATTACCACAATCAATTGGTCACCAGAGGGCTACAGACCGTATTTTAGGACATGCAAATTTAGGTGTCCCAAATTCAACCTCTCAGAACAAAATTTAAAAGTTGCCTTTTGTAATGGATTAGTAGTTGTAAATCAATACATTCTTCATTAAATCCATTGTTACATTGATTTGAGCTAGCAAAGCTTAACCCTGAAGTATTTAAAGATCAACTAGTTAATGTCTGGATCCAATGTCAATGTGTTATTAAGGGTTGAATGTTGACTTTGATCTCACTGGAGTTATTGTTCTCTCTGTATCTTAGTGCAGCTTCTTTCTTTCCCCATCCTCACTCCATCCTATAAGAGTGATTTGCACTTATGGATTGCTGTGGCAACAGAATGACCCTAAGATGGGTGCACTCTGGAGATGAGCTTCTGATCTTTTTCTCACCCACATCCTTTTCTTCCTCCCCAACAGTGCATCCCAGGCTGCTGGGCAGGAGAGCATTTTTCACCACATGCGACTCCTGTGTTAAAAGAAAGAAATCACTGAAGACATTCAAGGCCTTGAAAACATTTTAGATAGTAACATTTACTTACCTGCCATACCTCCTGTAATATTCAGGTACGGCAACAAAATCCAGGATGACTCAGCTGGAGTCCTAAACAGGTGTATGAGATATTCACACATGCTTGCTGTTTGTTATTTGGTTAGCCTGCATTTTAGATATTTCAGATTAATCTGCAAACATTGCAAAAAAACCCAGAAAAACAAATGCACAGTTTTCAAAATGTGCAGCAAGAAAGCAGTGAGTATCTGCTTAGTTGGTTAGAAAGAAATGATAAAATGTTTATTTCCTCCCCCCCCCCAAGTGATTGATGTCTGCAAGGTGATCATGTGCTTGACCCACCCATCAACTTCTGTCTGCATACAGAATTTCTCTGTCACAAACCAGAACAGTTTTCAGTAGTGAGAGATCTGGTTATTACTGTTTTCGAGGTTACACTTATGTTGTGTAGAGCAATAGGCTAACAGGTTGTAACACTGTTTGAAAATGTTGCTTGCAGATGGCGTCTCTTGCAAATTGCTATTGTATCAGTATGTAATACTCTTAAAGTTCTCTACACTGTTGAAATTATTGAATAATTTTGCTGTGATTAATCAAACTGATCAAATAAAAGTACAGTTAAAAAAGATTTGGACCACATATCAAGAAGTGAAAACTGAACAAAATTAATTTATAGAAATGTGTCTGAGTAAGTAGAGAGCAAAACAAGCTGCATATAATGTGAGGGGAGGGAAAGAGGCAGGGGAAGAGAAAGAAAAAACCAGAGAAAATCTCCCTCAAACATTCCAGTTTCACAAAGATATATCGGTACCAGAAAACAACCAATAGCCAACCGATTTGTCTTTCAAGTGACTAGGAACATATCCTTTCCAATTCCTCTTTGTTTGTTAATGTGAAGAAAAAAGATTCTGCTACATGCTTTAACTGTGAAAAATGTCTTTTTTTTGTCGGTAGAGTACTTTTTATTTGAGAAAAAAAATAACATTTTTCTGTTTCCAGTTCATCATTTCTGTTTCTGACTTCAGATTTGATTTGCTAAAGAAGATTTGTGTCTGTTGCATGTGATCTTGCTGTAGCTTGCTCATGTGCTTGATAAAAGAAGTGGAGAATTACATAGATACTTACCAGCATGTAAATGAAACAGAGGAAAGAGTGTATAGAATTTAAATGTGGGGATAAGAAACCAGCCCTTGTGTGCTCATACTCCTAGTAATCGCATTAGCAACAGCTTGAATTTAGAAAGTGCTTTATGTAAAAAGGTATAAAGGACCAACTTTTTAATGCACTCACTAAGAAGAAAAAAAATGAAAGGACTGTAGAGAATTGCCATGGCATGCATGAGGTCAGACTGTTCTCCCAAACAGAGATTTAATACCTCTTTTTCCTCATTTACCCATAAGCAACAAATACAATTCACTGTTCAGTCAGACATCCTTTTGCTTATATAAGTTTTTTTTTTTATTTCATAGTCTGTCACAATTAGTATTTCTGGTCTGTGAAATGGATATTGGGTAACTAGTGCTTGCTTTTTTCATCATTTATGTAATCTATGTACTTCCCTAAAGAAAGTATCTGTCCTAAGCATTTAAATACGAAGTTTTTGAAAGTGAATGTCTAAAGAAAAAAACCTGTAATCATTCCTAACTATTATAATTCTCATTTCTGTTCCCACTGAGGTACTAAGGTCCTAGGCCTCAAAATTATTTGAATACATGCTTCAATATTTTCCTTTATCATGACCCAAACCAGAAATGAAAGCACTCTATTATTTGTTGGAGACTTCCATTCAAATATTGTTCCATAGGCTCCAAAATCCAAATATAAGATTTGCATTTTTTACTCCAGTGGGTGAACCTTATTGATGATGACTGCCTCTCCTGAAAGCTTAGTCTTTGGGATGGCCACAGGTCAGTTTGCCTCTTCTCCAACTCACTTTCTTCTCACTTCCCTGCAGTTCCCACTCCTGTAACACATGGCCTGGGACAGGCCTGCAGGTCACCCATCAGGATATGAGCTCCCTGCGTATGGCAAGTCTTCAGCATTACAGAGGGTGTACTCTAGCCTAGGCTTTCAGCTTACTGTCTTTCTGTGACCTGATAGCTACCTTTAGCTGTAGATATGTTATTATATGCTTAAATCCATATTTTTGCCCTAATTTACTGCTCAGAATCACAGAATAATGTAGGCTGGAAGGAATCTCTGAAGATATCTATTTCTTCATACTAGGAACTACCATAAATTTGAGCAGAGACTCATTACAGCTTGCAAACTCTTTGGTTTAGGGCAGGGACAGCTCAGAAAAGTCCAGTGGCATTTATGTCTTTTTACAGCATAAGCAGACATGAGAGGCATTGGAGCTACCATATGCTACCTGAGACTGGTACCAGCTGCGGACAGAGCACAGCTGTTTGCCAGTACTCTCAGCAGTGTCAGTGCCTGTCTTAGTGACAACTGCTCTCCTGGTCCACTGCTCCAGGTCCACTTCAGGTACCACTAAAGGAGTGGGGTACAGTACAAAGGAGGGACGGCAGCCTTAATGGTAGATTCACAGATGTCAAGTGCCTGTCTCAGACGTGAGAATGTGTTTAAAGTTTTCACCCACTGTGGTTTAAACTGACCTACTTGACTTTGCATTGGAACACATTGCTGGAGAAATCTTACACATTTTATTGGACTCATGTGGGAAGAAACTGAAAGTCAAGGCCAGTGACCGTGCTTCCTTATTTAGGTACGATAGTGCCAAACTAAAGCCCAGAGCTCAAGTGGTGTCTTATATTCAAAGGTAAGTACCTTGCAATATCTGATTCTTGGCTCTTCTGAAATGATTGTTTCAAACTGTAATTAGAATCCAAGATGCTGGTCTGCATGAGGAGGAAAGTTGCCAGCAGGTCGAGTGAGGTGATCCTTCCCCTCTGCTCAGCTCTGGTGAGGCCAAATGTGGAGTACTGTGTCCAGTTCTGAGCTCCCCTGTACAAGCGAGACAGATGGACATACTGGAGAGAACCCAACGAAGGGCCACTAAAATGATGAAGGGGCTGGAGCCTTTCCTACGAGGAAAGGCTGAGAGAGCTGGGACTGTTTAGCTTGGACAAGAGGAGGCTTAGGGTACATCTAATTAATGTATACAAATACCTGAAGGGAGGGTGCAAAGAGGGTGGAGTCAGGCTCTTTTCAGTGACAGGACCAGAGGCAATGGGCACAAACTGAAACACAGGAGGTTCTCTCTGAACATCAGGAAACACTTTTTTACTGTGAGAGTGACAGAGGACAGGCACAGGTTGCCCAGGGAGGTTGTGGAATCTCCCTCCTTGGAGATATTCAGAAACCATCTGGACATGGTCCGGGGTAACTGGCCGTAGGTGGCCCTGCTTGAGCAGTGGGGTTGGACCAGCTGACCTCCAGAGGTCCCTTCCATCCTCAACCATTCTGTGATTCTGTGACATGAGAATAAAATCTGTCTTTGCTGTATTCAACAAAAAACAGATCTGCTTCAAAACTCAGCATTAACTCACCAAATTGACTGCAGGCTCTTTCATTCTATGTTTGCACTCCTTTCTATCAAGCCCCTCATGTCTGCATGCAGTATGCATATCTGAAACATACCTCAGTCTTAACTGTTAAATCATTGCAATTTTGTCAGCTCAAAATTTTGCTTCAGGACTTTTCATCTTTTATGTCACAAAAGGTGAAAAATTCTTCTGAATTTGACAAACCAGTCTCACAATTTACTGAAGCACCTCTCCTATAAGGACAAGCTGAAAGATTTTGGGTTGTTTAGTGTAGAGAATGCTCCAGAGAGACCTTATAGAGGCCTTCCACTACTTAAAGGGGGCCTACAGGAAAGATAGAGAGGGACTCTTCATCAGGAAGTATAGTGATAGGATGAGGGGTAATGGTTTTAAATTGAAAGAAGGTAGACCTATACTAGATATAAGGAAGAAATTCTTTACTGTGAGGGTGGTGAGACACTGGAACAGGTTGCCCGGAGAAGCTGTGGATGCACCATCCCTGGAAGCATTCAAGGCCAGGTTGGATGGGGCTTTGAGCAACCTGGTCTAGTGGAAGATGTCCCTGCCCATGGCAGGGGGGTTGGAACTAGATGATCTTTAAGGTCCCTTCCAGACCAAACTATGCTATGATTCTATAAGACTTTGAATAGGGAAATTTCTACAAATAAGGAAATACATACAATCAACTTGAGAAAATTTAATTTTATAAGATTAAAAAAATAATCGTAAGAAAGCTGACATTCATTATAATAATCCTCTTCTTCCTTTCCCAACCAAATCAAAACTGAAGAAACAGTAGAATCTGAACGACAGTACCGACTTCAGTTTTGATTTATAGGCATGACCGAAATCAGTTTAACTTAATGGCTTAACAGAATAACTCAAGAAAATCAAAAGAAATTATATGAGATCAGTGAAAGGCATCTATCACCAAAATATATCAGAATCAGCTGTTATTACGAGCACCTGAGTGGTACAAACTGGGTTGATTGTTAATGCCATATCAGCTCTGCACAAAATATGACCACCACCACCCCAGAAAAAAAGATATTAGTTTTTAATTTGGAGACGTTCAAATCAATATGTGATATGTATTTTGGATGCTGGTAACTTATTTTAAAAAGCAGAAATATGGCAAAAATATGCTGAAGGTTTTTGAAACATGAAGAAAACAGAAAATAAGGATATCTTTCTTATTATCTCTCTGTAGAGTAACTGACACAGTTATTCTGTATTCTCTGTAGACTAAGCTACACAAAGACCTCTTCCATGAAACGCATAGGTTACCTTTGCAAGATGTTTGATAGTTTCAGCTCTGAACAGCTGTTCCACTGTTTCTCCAAACTACACTTCTAAAGCCAGTCACTGGACTGATCTATCATTCACAGTTTTGCATACGCTTGTCAGTTAGTTTGCTAGATTTTGTTCCTTAACATATTTTACCCTCTACGTTTCCACCTTTATAATAAAACTTGCACAGTCAACACACACTTGTCAGGCTTTTAGGGACCTTTGTTGTTCGTTTTAAATAAATATACATTTAACATCTAATATTTTTTGTTAGCCTTCACTTTCATGTTATGGATAAAGAAAATAAGCAATTCCTTTCTAATTTATATACCTAAGTTAAGACAGGGCTTTAGAGCTTGAATTTGAGATCCTTCAAACAATTCCAATATTGGATTAAGATCCTAAGCTATTTTACATGAAATAAATCACCCTGACCCTTTTTTTAAAAAAATAAAATTGAGGAAATTGAAAGAATGAGTTAAAACCATATTTAGAATTGCAGATTTGGGCTTTTTGATATTTTTATAAAATAGAATATTCTATCAGCTGAAGCTTACAGAAAATTTAGCATAAACTTGTGTTCCAAACAACAAAGTTTTTTTCACCATAAAAATACAGATTGTAGTGTAAAAAATATGGCAACTGGGAAACTGGTATAAAAGAGATCTGAGCAAAATGTTTCAAGTTGCCTACCTTTCCCACCACAAAACCTTTTAATGGAAGGGTAATTCAACTATGTAAAGAAGCGATATTTATAAAAAGAACAGTTGTGGTGAAAAAGACCTCTAATTTTACATACCAGTTTGAACAACAAATAAGTTGTTTTAACCAGCCTCATTAAAAAATTCTGTGAAACTAGAAAAAATGCCAAGTGAGAGATATGTTAATTGCTTTTATGTTGCTGATGGATAGGTATACATTGTCAGTAACACCAAATAGCCCAGACAAAATTAGAGATGCACTGCATTGAAAAAAAAATAACAAGAAAATAAAAAGATTAAAAAAATTCCTACCAAAAAAAACCCATATATACACTAACTCCTGTAACTGCAAAACTAATGCTAATTTCAAAACACAATGATTATGCTGAATTTTGTTACTGTGCAGAAACAAAATATTAAGGTATGCAGGGCATCATCTAAATGATAACGAATGTTAAGCCAGAGGAAACTATTCCCCTACAGTAYCTTAGAGAGGCTTAATTTTTTTTTTTACCTCTGCATCTTTAGTGGTGAGGTTATTCTCTGTGCGACTTTTTCAGAGCAATTAAAACATAATTATTAGGTGTGCTCTGCATACTCCCTGTAACTCGAAATAAAGGAAGATAGTTTTATCTTTTTCATTTTGTGTTAAGCGTATACATTGATCCTGTGATCATTGCAAAGATATGTGACTGATGCTTTTTTTTTTCCCCCAATACTGTTTTGTGAGCTGTAGGAGCAAGACATTTCATTGGTTATATGTCAGCTCCTTGGAACACCTTTGGTGTGAAAATATTTCAGCTTGATTTAGCTTTTAAATCCAGGATGAAAGCCTAGTTTTTTGATGTAGCTGTAACTGTTCATTGAATTGATGTCAGAGATATTACTTCCAGGTGTATTTCTTTGGTTTGATTAGTTTTATTATGTTATGATGCTTTGCCCAAGAAGTGCAGTAAAAAAGCTGGTGGTATACAACACTGTCTGGGCCAAAGTAGAGGAAAAGCACACAGAATATTCTGTTATTTTTTTGAGCACTCAGTCCTAGTGTCCTGGTTTCAGATGGGATAGAGTTAAATTTCTTCTTAGTGCGGTATTTTGGATTTAGTAGGAGAAGAATGTTGATAACACACTGATGCTTTAGCTGTTGCTAAGCAGTTTACTAGTCAAGGACTTTTCAGCTCACATGCTCTGCCGGCTGCACAAGAAGCTGAGAGGGAGCATAGTCAGGACAGCTGACCCAACTGGCCAACGGGGTATTCCATACTATATGATGCCATGCTCAGTATATAAATAGGGGGCGTGGTCCAGGAAGTAGCGAGCGCGGCTCCATTATCGGTCAGTAGGTGGTGAGCGATCGCACTGTGCATCACTCATTTTGTATATTCTACCATTATTATTATTATTATTATTATTATTATTATCCCTTCCTTCTCTGTTCTATTAAACTGTCTTTATCTCAATCCACAAATTTTACTTTTTTTTTTTCCAATTCTCTCCCCCATCCCACTGTGTGTGTGGGGAGAGAGCAAATGGCTGTGTGATGTTTGGCCGCCTGCTGGGTTAAACCACAACACCTAGAAATGCACATAAAAATTACATGAGTATCAGACCAAATATTACATACAGATATTTATTAAAAAAAAAAAAAAAGTATTTCTGCTCCTATTACTTTCCTAATTAGTTTCAGTCCCATGGCAACCAATTAATTATATCCTTTGAAAATTAACTTTTCCCCTTCTAAATTTGTTCAAGCCCTTCTTTTCACCAGTCTTCAGGCTTTACATGTTCAGTTTCAAGCTTTAAATCACTTGTAAATACTGCCAATAGAAAATGTCCTTATATTTTTTAATGCTCTTAATTTAAAAAGTTTTAAAACAAACAAAAAAAGATTTTTTTCAGTTTTCCTTCAAAGTCCTCATTCTATCTAGGGAAATATATATAGATATCTGTCTCATGAAAAAGATAACTACAGAGAAGTTCGAAGTTGAAAGCAAAGAAAAATAAATATTTTTTCCAAGGGACTTTGTATGTGTGTGTGTGTCTGTATGTTTCAGTTTAGTAATTAATAGTGAAAAAATATATCAGGCTTTAATACAAATTCATTTCTAGTCAGTTAATAATATTTCACATTTTTTCATACCTCAGACACACATGAACTTTAGAGAAAGACAGGGAAATAAAATTAAGACCTCTATATGTATATCTGTATGCAATCTCTGGTTTCATCATTTACTATTTCTGTTTCTGAAGCATCACTATGTGGAAGCCTGGAGTGAGGTGCAATAACTGGTATATAGCAATCATTTTCAATAATCATATCACTGCTTTATGCGTAACTCTCATAAGACCAAGGATACGAATAACTATAAGATTAGCTATAAGCGAAGACTGCAGGAACTACAACGCTATAGAGCCCAGAATTGGCAAAACAGTTTTGAATCTAGTTCGTGGCTTGACAAAGTGCTGCAACATTTTTATGAATAAGAAAAAAATTACAAAGCATGAAGACTTAGCCATTATGTTCTATAACTAATGACGCCATGTTCTGTGCTATATAATCCTAATATACAGGAAGCTTTTTTGATGTTTTCAAGTTCAAAGAGTACATTTGATATAAAAAAAAGAACAATTAGGCAGGGAACTTTTGTTTTACAGTTCAGGTGAAATGGCTAGTATGCATACTAATGAACTAATTTAGACCGCCTGTAGTAATGAAATCAAGGGATAAATAATCTAGTTCTTCTCAGTTTAGACATGGAAAATCCCATGAGCCTTTGTGTTTTATCTCCAGCACTTTTTAGTTTGTCTGCAGGAGCAGAACCACAAAATATCAGTTTTCCAACCTCTAACCAATTCTGAAAACAAGAAGGAAAGTATGATTTCACTCCTGCCTGCTTCCTCTCCTTCCTTTTTTCTTTTTTTTTTTTTTTTGTATAAGTAAAACAATTCTAATTGAGAACTCAATATAAGTCTTACCTTGCAAAACATTTGGTATCAAATTAATACTGGATCTTCTTTCCTCTAATTACCTTGAAAGCAGTTTTCATGGAGTTATTAAACTCTGTCACAACGAAGAATAACATCAATTCTGTGTGTGTGTGTATGTATGTGTCTATATACATCACCATTAAAATACTGTTTGACATGCCTAGACTTCTTGACCTTCTCAGTGTTGTATATATGCACAGGAAAATACTATTCCTGCACCAAAGTGTCTACAAGTTCTATTTAATAAATAAATGAAACAAAAGAGAGAATATGATGGACTAGCAATAAGTCTATGATGCCTTCAGAGAATCATTTGTCTGCGCAGAGAAGTGTTTGATAATTCTGTCAAATGAGCAATTCACCTTGCCAACAGCATCATCACAAAGAAAGGTTTTTTTTTCCCTTACATCTCATAGATATATTCTTCACAAAGTGGTTAATGTGGTTAAGATTCATTATTTATTCATACTATTTATTGAATAAAAATATTTATTCATGGCAGTCAATCAGTTTTGACTTGTGTCCTCAAAAAGGTGTTGTTATTATGTCCATGTTTTGTTTTATTTAATTAGGTCTAAATAAGATCATAGAATCATAGAATAGTTTGGGTTGGAATAGTTTAAAGGTCATCTAATCCAACCCCCCTGCCATGGGCAGGTACATCTTCAACTAGATCAGGTTGCTCAGAGGCCCATCCAACCTGACTTTTCAATGTTCCCAGGGATGGGGCATCTACCACCTCTCATGTGCCAGTGTTTCACCACCCACATTGTAAAAAACTTCTTCCTTATAGCTAGTCTAAATCCACCCTCTTTTGGTTTAAAACCGTTCCCCCTCGTCCTGTCACAACAGGCCCTGCTAAAAAGTCTGCCGCCATCTTTCTTATAAGCCCCCTTTAAGTACAGAAAGGCTGCAAGAAGGTCTCCCTCCTGGCCACGCTTCTTTTGATGCAGCCCAGGATACGGTTGGCCTTCTGGGCTGCAAGCGCACATTGTTGGCTCATGTCCAGCTTTTCATCCACCAGTACSCCCAAGTCCTTCTCAGCAGGGCTGTTCTCAACCCCTTCATCCCCCAGCCTGTATTAATACCCGGGGTTGCCCTGACCCAGGTGCAGGACCTTGCACTTGGCCTTGTTGAACCTCATGAGGTTCACACGGGCCCACTTCTCAAGCTTGTCCAGGTCCCTCTGGATGGCGTCCCGTCCCTCAGGCGTGTCCACCACAACACTCAGCTTGGTGTCATCTGCAAACTTGCTGAGGATGCACTCGATCCCACTGTCTATGTCATTGATGAAGATATTAAACAGTACCAGTCCCAATACAGACCCCTGCGGGACACCACTCGTCACCAATCTCCACCTGGACATTGAGCCATTGACCACTACTCTCTGGATGTGACTGTCCAACCAATTCCTCATCCACTGGACTGTCCATACATCACATCCATACCTCTCCAGTTTAGAGAGAAGGATGTTGTGGGGGACCATGTCAAAGGCCTTACAGAGGTCCAGATAGACAACATTGGTAGCCCTTCCCATGTGACTATGATGTAGTCACTCCATCATAGAAGGCCACTAGGTTGATCAGGCAGGACTTGCCTTTGGTGAAGCCATGCTGGCTGTCTYGACTCACCTCCCTGTCCTCCATGTGCCTTAGCAGAGCTTCCAGAAGGATCTGTTCCATGATCTTGCCAGGCACAGAGGTGAGACTGACTGGCCTGTAGCTCCCCAGGTCTTCCTTTTTTCCCTTTTTAAAAATGGGGATTATGTTTCCCCTTTTCCAATCAGTGGGAACCTCACCGAACTGCCACAACTTCTCAARTATGACTGACAGTGGTTTAGCAATTTCATCCACCAATTCTCTCAGGACCTGTAGAGGGATGTCATCAGGTCCCGTGGACTTGTGCACCTTCAGGTTCCTTAGATGGTCTCGAACCTGATCTTCTCCTACAGTGGGTGGCTCTTCAGTCTGCCAGTCCCTTCCTTTGCCTTCTGCGGCTTGGGCGGTGAGGCCTGAGCACTTGCCGAGGCAAAAACATCACTGAGTACCTCAGCCTTCTCCATATCCCGGGTAATCAGGTCTCCCATTTCATCCCGGAGAGGGCTCACATTTTCCCTAGTCTTCCTTTTATCCCTGACGTACCTGTAGAAACTTTTCTTCTTGCCCTTGATGTCCCTTGCCAGATCCAATTCTATCAGGGCTTTAGCTTTCCTAGCCTGATCCCTGGCTGCTTGGACAATTTATCTGTATTCCTCCCAGGCTACCTATCCTTGCTTCCACCCTCTGTAGGCTTCCTTTTTGTGTTTGAGTTTGTCCAGAGCTACTAAAAGATATCTGATGGCTGATATCATCCAAGATGATGCAAACAAAAGCAGTTATGAGTCAAGCAGTGTAATAAAATAAGAAATTTTTAACTAAGAGAGAAAATTCCTTCTTAGTTTTAGCCATAATTGTAGGCAGCAAAAATGCAGTCCATTTGTATTTTCAGTGAAGCATCAAGATATAGATTACCCGGACATTAGTTAAGTTTGTGGCAATTCTGTGGTCAAACACAGGAAGGGAGAAGCAAGGAAAGAAGTTGAACATTACATCTGATTTTTGGTACCTAACTGAGATGCTGGAAACATCTCATGCTAGAATACCACCTACACTCCAAGTCTCATTCATATGAAGAGATGTGAACCTAAGATGGTGTTCTATTGATTTTGTGTTTGAAATCACACTCTGAGTTAGAAAAGCAAGGTTTCTTCATGAAGTAACAGTCTCATTTTCTGTACTTTCCATGTAAGTTTCTTTGGGATGTTTAGATTGGTCTTTAGACAAGAAAACCAGTTTGCCTGAAAAGAGATTTATGTCATCTGAGTAACCAACATGCCTTAAAATTGCACAATGAAAGAATGCTCTGAAAAGACTCTTATTGGAAGGAATAACAGGAAGAGGGAAGCAGGAGAGAGAGTGAGGAACCAGATCATATCACTGTAACTAGCATTTGTGAAATCGAAGTTTTTGGGTTTTTCTTTTTTTTCCCCTTTATAATCATATATACACAAAAATTGACACTGATCTTTCAGACCCAGGTTTAAAGGTGGATTTACTTAACTGTTTTAGCTTGGGGTCAGAAACGGCTGTCCTTCAGTATTTACACACAGCTTTCATGCTCTTTAACCTGCTTTGTTAGGAAAAGCAAATGCAATTAATCTGAAAGCACAATACATGCTTGAAATATCTTCCAGATTGCCAACAGGATCTAACCATAAGTTTGCAGATGCACTGATTGCATACATAGAGGAGTGTTATATTCTGCCAAATAATCYCAAACGATAAAGTTGATGTTTTAATGCAAAAAAAGAATACTTTTCCCCTTGAGATAAAGTGTCATCAAATACCATCTGTGCTGCCTGTAAATTCAGTCATAAATTCTTGTTGTATTTATCAGAGATTTGCTTTTCAAAATAGCTAATTTTCATCTCAGATTCAGCCACACACTAATTTCCTTGCTTCTTTCTTGCTGAGAAGTCTGATATAACAGCCTCTCACAGAAAGGGTTTGGCATTTGCCCCAAACAAAATAAGCTCATCTCCTTGCATGGAATTAGTTTCCTTAATAGGGTTAGAACTTAGAATCATTAAATACAGTAATTAAAAAAAATAATTCTTCATATAACAGAAACTATTAAAAGGCCTGTGGGAGGTAACATGAAAAAGTTCACAATGAAATTAATATTAAAACTAATAAAACTCTGAGGGCAAAATGATCATGCAGGTAGAAAAGAAAAATCAAGTAATGGATACATGAGAATGGAAGGAACCTAGCAACATTACTAAGCCTGAACATCATCTGTTCTTTCTTTTCAATGTCTATTGAAGGTGCTACATGAGATTAGAATAGTCTGGATGACAGATAATATATGTGGGTTGATGTCATTTAGAGCATTGGTCATATATGACAAATTTCATACATCATATTGGTGTAACTGAGGTACTTACAGAGCCCTCGGGAGAAACTGATACCTCATTGTAGTAGAAGCTATGAAGATAAACAGTAAAAGGCATTTATTTCCCCAAATATTTTACAAGATAATAAAGGAAGTGTACTTCTTATTCCTCTATTACATTTCAGACAAAAAAATCAAGCTTTTAAATACCAGAGTTAGAAAACTCATGAGAAAAATCTAGAATTCACACTAGATTTCTTATTTCTAGAATGTTACTAATTTTTTGCACTAAAGTACGTTTCATGTACTACCAAAGATGCATCACCTTCAACAGAATGATTAGAGAAATGCCCTAAGCTTGTGTCCTCAAGCATGCCACTTTTATCTTTTGTCTTACATTCAATTAACATTTATGAATTTAGTCTAACATTCTCATTTTAGTTAAGCCAAATCAAATTTTCTACACATTTCTCCTGAAACAATAGCTTCTTATTGAAACTGATACTGTGGTGAGTTAACATACACGACGTCCTGAACTTCTGCCCCAGAACTCCAGAACCTGGAGTCAATGCCAAATGCAGAATCACAGAATCACAGAATGGCTGAAGTTGGAAAGCAGTTTTGGAGATCCTCTAGTCTAAACCCTGGCTCACAGCAGGGTCACCTAGAGCAGGTTGCCCAGGGCTGTATACAGCCATGTTTTGAATACCTCCAAGGATGGAGATTCTACAATCTCTCTGGGCAACCTGTTCCACTATTTTACCACCCTCATAATAAATATGTTTAAATAGGATATTAATTTGTGCCCATTGCCTCCTCTCCTTTTACTGGACACCACTGAGATGAGTCTTGCTCTGTCTTCTTTGCTCCTCCCATCAGGTATTTATTCATATTGATAAAAACACCCTAAGCTTTTTCTTCGCCAGGCTGAACAGTCTCAGCTCTCTCAGCCTTTCCTCATGACACATACTCCAATCTTTTAACATGTTCTTTGCCCTTCACTGAACTTGCTCCAGTATGTTCATGTCTCTCTTGTCATCGGGAGCTCAGCATTGGACACAACACTCCAGATATGGTCTCAACAGTCCTGTGTAGATGGGCAGAATCACCTCCCTCTACCCGAGGTCAAAGTTCTGCCTAATGAAGCCCAGGAGACTGTTGACCACCTTTGCTGTGAGGGCACATTGCTAGCTGATGTTCATCCTGGTGCCCTGTAGGATCCCTAGGTCCTCTTCTGCAAAGCTGCTTTCCAGCCAGTCAGCTATCACCCTGTACTGGTGCACGGCCTTATTCTTATCCAGGTGCAGGACTTGGCATTTCCTTTCTCTGAACTTGCTGAGATTCCTGTTGGCCCATTTCTCCAGCCTGTCAAGGTCTCTCTGAATGGCAGCACAACTTTCTGATCTGTCAACCACTTCTCCCAGTTTTATATCATCTGCAAACTTGCTGAGGATACACTCTTCCTTCCTTAGTAAATTAAAATGTTAAACAGTATTGGCCCCAGTGTTAATCTCTGAGATACATAATTTCTGATTGGCCTCCAGCTAGACTGTGTTCCTCATCACAACTGTTTGAGCCCAGCAGTTCAGTTTGTTTTCAATCCACTTCACGCAATCACTTGTCTAGCCTATATGTCATCAGTTTGTCTATGAGGATGWTATGGACACATTGTGGGAAGCCTTGGTAAAGTCAGGGTGAACAACACTCTACACTCTCCTCATCTATTGAGCTATCTATTTCATTGCAGAAAGCTATCAGTTTGGTCAGGTATGATTTCACCTTCATAAATCCATACATGTCCTTTGTCACCAAGTTCTCTGCACCATTCAGCAGCAGGCCAACATCTTTCCTAGTCTTCCTTTGGCTGCTGGTTCACCTGTAGAAGCCCTCCTTGTTGCTCTTCACATCCATTGACAGATTCAGTTCCAGGTGGGCTTTAGTTCTGACCCCAACCCTGCATGTTTGGGTTGAGCCTCTATATTCCTCCTGGGCTACTTGTCCTTACTCCACCTCTTATACATTACTTTTCATATTGAAGTTTTTTTCAGGAGCTCCTTGTTCATCCATGCAGGCCTCCTGCCACCTTTGCTTGATTTCCTGCTCATCAGGATGGACCATACTATAGTTTGGAGGAGGTGATCCTTGAAAATCAACCAGGGATTATCTCCCATGGATTCTTGCAAGGATTATCTCCCATGGGATTCTTGCAAGCAGAGTCCTGAATGGGCCAAATTATGCTCTCCTCAAGTCCAAGGTTATGATCCTTCTATTCACTTTTTTCTCCCCTGAACTCCACCATCTCATGGTCACTGCAGCCAAGGCTGCACCCAGCCTTCACTTCTCAGACCAGTTCTTCCTTGTTCATAAGTATCGTGTCCAGCAGAGCATCTTGTCTCTTCAGCTCCTTGATCACCCGTGTCAGGAAGTTACCATCAGGACTCCTGGAGCACAAAATTAATAAAATCTGATCTCCAAAGGTATTTTGCCTTGTGGTTGATTTTGAGCAACAATCAAATTTCTTTTGGCTTCAACACTTATAACTGTGGATTCTCAGAGATAGAATTCAGTTCAAGAGAAGCACAGCAACTGAGGTTCCTACCTGTACTTTAAGTATCTAGTTTGGGAATTGTTGTTTATGTATAATTTAATGTATGGAGTATGTTTCCATGGTCTATGACAATAATTTATACATCTAGAATATATGAAGATTTCCATATGTAAGCATCTGCATTTAGACATCCTAATCCCAAACTGATGTCAGACAAGATATGAACTCCCACTGTGCCTTTTCCCTCAACTGACGTAATACAGGATCTTAGTTTATTTTAGAACCTCTGTTGAATACAGTTGGGAAAAAAAAAACCACAACAAAAACCAAAAAAACAAATAAACAGTCAATCAGGTCAAAAAATAATGAAAGAAACAGATATATTGATACATGTTAGAGGACAGAATGATCCAAAAACTTTTACACTAGAAAAACAGGTTAATGAATTTATTAAATGAGGTTATTCAGTAAGTAACATCTGGGTGCTAAAATCAGATGGGAAAGAATGAAGATAGTTCTGATTAGGCAATTAAAACAAAATACAGAGCAACAAGTGACACAAAAGAAAAATCCAGAAGAAAAATTCCTTGCATTTATATGCAGACAATGCTTCAGATGCCTAAAACAAAAAGAAAAAAAAAAAAGGTGTATGCTGGATGGCTTACAGTGTGAGTTCAGTTTTCCTTGCATGGGAGTGACAGAGCTTAACAGTCTCACAACTGGGAGGAAAGATGATGTTCAAGATCATGAAGGTGAATACCAGTCACGTAACTTGCCACTTGAAAGCCTCAGAGAAAGTATAAATGAACAAAAATTGACTTGTGAGCCAGCCAAAGGAAGAGTCAAAAAAAAAAAAAAAGCAAACCCAAACCCAACGAACGAATAAGATGAGCACCAGTGAAAGGCCCAAGGAACAAACTCTGAGAGACATATCCCTTATGCTAGTTTTCTTTATTTAAAATATTACTGAAGGAAGACTAATTCAAACCAGAATAAACAAATTAGATGCTAGACATGTGATACTTAAACAGAGTCAAAGTTTAGAATTATGTCCCAAATCAGCTAGTACCACAGTACTCACAGAATCACAGAATCACAGAATCACAGAACGGTTGAGGTTGGAAGGGAACTCATCTTGTCCAAGGAGGGAGACTCCACAAGCTCCCTGGGCGACCTGTGCCAGTGCTCAGTCACCCCCATAGTCCAAAAGTGTATTCTCATGTTCAGAGGGACCGTCCTGTGTTTCAGTTTGTGCCCATTGCCTCTGGTCCTGTCACTGGGCAGCATCCAAAAGAGCCTGACTCCATCCCCTTTGCACCCTCCCTTCAGGTGTTTGTATACATTGATGAGATCCACCCTAAAGCTTTTCTTCCCCAGGATAAACAGTCCCAGCTCTCTCAGACTTTTCTCATATGAGAGATGCTTCAGTCCTTTCATCATATTTGTGGCCCTTCGTCAGGCTCTCTCCAGCATGTCCATGTCTCTTGTAGTGGGGAGCCCAGAACTGGAGACAGTACTCCACGTGTGGCCTCACAAGTGCTGAGGAGAGGGGAGAAATCGAGACAAATTATATCACTTATTATTTCCTTCTCCATCTTAATCCTTTGTTCTCTATCTCTTTATATGTTGCTTTATCTTTATTTTGGTCCCCTTGTGTACATTTGTTATGATAAGTTCTCTGTCATTTTGTTCTACTATTAGTCAATTTAGCCATCACTCTGATCAGTCATCTTTCAGATTAGAGCTGTATTTTAACCTGCATTTCAGATTTATTGGAACTGAAACATTTTAGTATGAAATATGCCTAAATAATATACATAGATATTGTATGCACATAAAACCTGCTGCCGCTTTCAGAATCAAGGTGGAAGACAGTTGTAGAGAGATAATTGTTGCTATTTATGGGAAATGGGTTCTCATTAAAAATAAAGGTTAAATGAGGAAGTTAGTTCCTTCCTAAGAGAGAAATTTGCATTTCTTTGTAAAGTGACAGCTTTCAATAGCAACAAAATCTAAATTTAACCTTGCTATATGATAGACCTCCTTCCTTATTAAAATTTTTTTGGACTTAATAAAACAAACTTTTCTTAAAGTTTATTTCTGTTCATGCTTGGCTTCCTTCCTAAAGCAAATATTTCTGCAACATTAGAGGAAATTCCCTTCAACCATTTCATAGTTATAAGATTATGAAATATATATTCCTACATAAATTCTAAATTCTGACTACCAGTTTCTTGGTGGAATAGATCATTGAAAAAACAGTTGAACTTTGCAGCTTCCAAGTTGGATATGCAAATGCTCCAAAGGGTGAAAATAAAATAGTAAAAAAACCCCACAAACCTGAGAAAAAGGTAAAGAGGGGATCTTTCCTCCATACAAGTGTCCTAAAATATTTTTCTTCCTCCAGCTCAGACCTTGAGGTAAATATTGTGATGCAGAGATACTTTTGTAAGGAAAAGGATTAAAGCAGAAGTTGCAATGGGGCCAGATGAAGATCATTATATTGTGACAGAACCACTGCTGAAGGAAGTTTCTGCTCAGTGGCAGAGCAAACCCATATCTACCTGCAACAGAATGGTAGCCATGCACAATGTCAGGCTAGATATTAAACAAAGGAAAAAATGCTTTTTCTCAAATATATGCAAAGTATTTTCTTAAGAATTTTTTTCTAGGTAAAATTTATTACCACTAAAGTTACTAACTTTAAGCTGGAATATTCTTGACAGAAATAACCCATTAAGTTCTTGGTTAGAGATGTGCAGAAGGAAGCACATATCTTGGCAAATGGATAAAAGAAAGATTCCCAGTCTAATGGATCTTTGTTTTGAATCAATTTTCAGCTGATGTTATTTTTTAAATACATCTTTTGGATGATAATTTCAAATTGTGTTTTCTGAATCAAACTGAGAGTCAACTTTGCAGAGACAGTAGCTAAGGAGATAAACTTTATGTCATTCCAAATACCAATTTCTACATTGACAATTCTTGTTATAGAGGAGTCCTCAAACAGAACATTTAATTTAGAGGGAACGTAAATCATATCAAAGGGATATAAAAGCTGTGTAAGGAACTGCAACGTGTTAAGAAATAATCATTAATGAATAAGTCCTCTAGTAAAATGCATACTTTTGCTGAAGCACTTGCCTTAGAAGTGCTAGGAGAGCTAGAAATACAAGCACTGCATTAAAAAAGTCTTCAAGACTGTTCATGATTGAACTTTTCTGTTTGCTATTCTTTAGGTATTAAATGAGTACCTGTTCTTCATTCTGTGATACTAACGTATTTTAGTTTTCTGTAGTTGTTTAACTCTGGGTGGAACATTCTGTTTGGATGTTTCTAGACTGGTTTTTTTTTGTTTTTTTTTTTTCCGGAAAAAAAAGAAAACAGCTAAAAAAAATCTGTGAAAAATTGCTTACAGATTGGTGACAGCAGGTTGCTTAACATAATGGAGCAAAAGTGACTGAGGTAAGAAAGAATAAAACTCTCCAAACTACAGCAAAGCCAGCCCTCCCTGCATGAAATCTACCTAGAGAACAAATCTTCTAAAACTAGCAATTCATTCTTTTCTATCTCTCTCAGGGCATGTGTTGCCTTCAAAACAATTCTGCCCAAGAGAGATACAATTGCTGTTTTAATTACAACTCACAAAAGAGAAAGCAACAGATGTATAAACATATTTCAGGTATTTATTAAATATCTGCTGAATTGTTATAGTCCTGTTGGCTCATTAGTGAAATCTCCATGGATTAACCACTGATTCCCAACACCTTCATCTACAAAGAAGCAGGAAAGATTTGCATTTTCACCTTATGTACACTCATTATAATTTCTTTTATATGTTACTAATTATAAGCCTTTATATTTCTTTGCTCTTTTCTTCTTGGTAAGGGCTGACAGAATTGCTGACTGTATTAAAAAACAAAAGGATATATAAAGGAATCCACTGAATAAGTACACCTAACTATGAAGTTCTTTTTCAAACTGACCAAGGTTAAGAAGTATCAATTAACAAATAAAGCAAAAGCAAAGAAAAAAAAGAAAAAAAAAAAAAACAAAAAACCAAACCAAACCAAAACAAAAAACCACCTCCATTCTTGGAAAATGAAAAGACTGTGAGGATTATGCTCATAATGTCAAGGTTAATTTTGGCCCCATACCATATAGGTTTAGAATTTCCTGGAAGAGTTTTCTTCTCTTCATATTATATATCTGAATATAATTGGAAACTGATAAACACTTAGAGACCATGACTTCTTAATATGCATAAATCAGGAATATCTGCTGTACATTTTGCATAATAATATGTAAACTTTTCAGGGGGCACATTGCAAATTCCACTTTCTGGACTCATGAGAGTTTGTGTTTAGAGTGTATGACCCTCAGAAGGGGAAGACAGAACTTTTTCCCATCCAGTTTCCCCAGCATTCCACAGAATGTGGCAAAGGCAACAGAAGAATTTCTTCCATATTCCAATAATGTCTCCCGGTGCTTCATATCAAGAGAAATTAGCAGTTCTATCCCTTAACCTTCACCCAAATGTCACAACTAGTCAATATGCTTCCTGTTTCCCTTTATTATTCAAGGATTCCACTGCACAGGTTAACCCTTGAACCATCAATGCACAGACATGTCTATCCTGAAGAAGATCCTAAGCAGGAGTGACTGAGATAAATTGAGACAAAGAAGGATATTTCTTGTGTTAAGCAGTAGATACAACAGGATTCGTTTACATTTGGATTTTTCATTTATGGAATAAAATGGAAGTTTCATATTAAGTAAACCTATTGGGCATGACTCAGTTTCCTAAATATGTGACTTCAATTTCATTTTAGGTGCCGGAAAAGTCTCTCTAGCCTTCACTTGCTGCTGAAGAAGACTGATGATGTCTCTTGGTCATCTCAGCTCCGTGAAGATGCCTATGATACACAAGGGCATTTCAAATGGTATTAGTTAGCTTTATCTGGGTAAAAGAAACAAGTCTCTAGGGTGGGATTGCTTTTGAGATGACATCAGCTACATTTAAGGGTTTATATATAGATATTTACATGTGTTTGGGAGTCTAAACTTCACTGGGGATCTAACCTGTACAGGTGATGTAGACTAAAGAGAAATGCAGATGGCCAGCCGCCAGTTTTCAATTTCAGGGTGAGTAGACACATCCTCTAGGCTACAATGACTCTGCCAATCAATTTTTAATTTTTTTGCTGTGGGGTTTAGGCACTTTCCTTACAAGTAGATGTGCAGATAATTATGTTTTTTTAAGAAGAACTAACATAGCAAAGGTGACATTGTTAAAGCCTATAGGAAAAAATAGACAGGTAGTTACACTTCTGGAATAGTCAGGAATTGTCAGAAGCCAACATGTGGAGGAAGTTGCAATGTGTCATAAAAACAGTGTTTTATTGAATCCATGATTTTCAGAACAAAGTGGAGCTATGAATTACAATTCACAGGCTCATCAGTTGAAACTATTTTGTTGATGTCCCTTGAGGACTGAGAGATCTAGGATGGAGTACTTGTTTTGTGAAAAATAGTCTTTTAACAGTAACTGGATATTTCTGTCCTTTATTGGCTGTCTGAGTTCCTTCTTGACTTCCAGTAGTGGAACAGAAGTGGATGACTGAGGTTGTTACACTTCCCACCTTAAAGTATGGTTACACTGAGCTTACAATGGGCTGAAAGCTGCTTCAGTTTTTGAGCTGTTTCAGGAGTGGATCAGACTGGTTTTATGTTAGGTGTAGTAACAGTGGCTAGCAAAGGATAGGCAGGACAAGYTAAAGTCTTGGAGTATCAGACTTTATTCAATATCATGTCTGCCAAATCTTTTTTTTGTCCTCAGTCTTTCTTCCAAAGTGCATGAATTCCACTTGGTATATTTCCAATAGTTTCACTATCTTATCAAATGCTTTTAGACAGAGCTCTAATAAATAGATTTTCATTTCTGCCCATAAGAATTACTTCCTTTTTTCAATCAAAGAAGCTTGGAAGACATGACACCAGGTCAACACCACATTCAAGTAGTTTTGTTCTATATATCCCTGGCCAAAAATAATTTTAAAAAATCACATCTCACCCAATTTTGCTTCAAAATTTTAAGCTAGTTAATACCTTGATTGATTTTTATTTACGTAAAGGGCACTGTAATAATTGGTAGACACTCCTAGGATTAAAATCCAGGATTAATCTCCCAGGATTAAAAAAAAGGGAAAAGTATTTACTCATTAAAAATAACAGTAGTAAACTACCATGTGAAGCAGTATAAAATGGTAAAAAATCAGATTAACTATTTTGTATTACTGGATTTGATCAAAGTTACTTTCAAAGATCCACTGTTCATTTTCAAAAATGGGGTTCATAGGAAAGCATCTCTGTGAAAGTTTTGAGGATTAGCAGAATATGCTTTGCTTATGGTAGGTTAAAAAAATCTTTCCTTGTATTTACTAGTTCACAGTTGTTGATTTTGCTTTACTTTTGCTTGCAGCACAGAATGACAAATTAGGAAAGCAACTCAAATGTGGGTTGCTGAAGCGAAGAAATGTGGGAGACTGTAAAGAAGTAATTTGTAATCAATGTATTGAATGAGAATATAGAAAAAGTGGCACAGACAAGAACCTGCGTCAGTCTGCATTGAATTCCAAGTCAAGGCTCCACTGACGAGAACTCAACCACGCCAAAGAGAAAGGACAAGTGGATTTTGACTCATAAAGAAATAACACTTGTGCTGAATAAGCAGGAATGATGAATTGCACAGAAAAGATAATTAAGAACTCCAGAAACTGACATGAACCTACATGGGTAGCTGAATGAAAGATACAGAGAAGGACTTCAGTATGGCTACACTTTTATTAACTTGTGTCTTGTCTCCATATTAGACATTTAACTAGGGCTACCACAAGACCATCGGACTCATTAAATAACCAGTGACTTGCAGAAAGGTCAGTTTAGACTATTTCCTCTTGATCCTTCTTTTTCTCTCCTTAGTATATATGGAAGAAGAATCCAAAGAAATTTGATGCAGCAAAAAAGTTCAAGCTTTCCCTTCTCTTCAGGGAGAAAAGCTCAGACAGTGTATATCTCATTTCTTTAGATGGGAATAGTTCAACACCAGAACACGGCAACATCCAGCAAACCTGACTTCTGTGTTCATGAAAGGTTTTGCAGGCTGAGACTTGTTATTTCAGTTAATTTCATCACAGTAAAGGAAAGAGAAAACTGATATTTACAGAACAAGAATTAAGGAAATTACAAACTAGACTTCGGATTAATTCACCCCAAAGAATACTGGGTAATACAATGAATCTGTGATTCTCTTACCTAAATCTCCTTTACCTCTGAGGTAACCAGCTTATACTCTCTGAATTTGTGATAAATAACTCCATTGTGTTTTGACATTAATATGCTTACTTCTTATCTTTATAACTTAACACCATCTTCTATGTGCAATAAAAAAGATGCAAAAGCTCTCCAGACACTGAAATACTGGTCCCAATTAAATAAAAAAAAATTCTTCTTACTCCTGGAGCCTCTCCTCTGGACAGAAGGTATTCTGAAATGCCATGAACTCCTCTATGGATGAAGTGTCACTGTGTGAAAGCATAGGACAGTTGGACAAAGGAAAAATGGTTACCAAATACCTAGAAAGACTTTCAGTTAGAGATGGATTCATAAAGGTTTGTATGAGGTATGACAAGTCTGAGGTTTGAGAAGCAGAGCTGAATGATTCTTTGCTGTTGAGGGAAACATCCTCTTCATAAACTTCATGCCTCATGAAGAGGCATGAAGAAGATCTAGGATCCAGTGAAATTTTCCTCTTCCTTACCCAATGTTTTTTATTCCCTAGTTTTGGTTGGAATCCCATTTACAGCTCATCTGAAAAACACCTGTTTCTCAAGTTTTCTTATTTTTCTTACTGCGGTACATGTGCTGCTTCCCACCAAAGCTGGTGATGGCAACCACAAAAAAGTTAAATAACAGAGAGGTTTTCATTAAAGAGCACTAAACTGAATTTGTGAATAGTTTGTGGCTAAAGTAAAGGTTTTTCTCAAGGCTATCAGCTCTGACAATTCTTTTGAGCTAAAGACAATGCTCATTCACCTGTGATTCACTCTTGTTTTCTGGACAGAATTCTGGCACTGACCACATAACCAGTGATCAGGTTTTAGTCGGTCATCACCTCATCTTTAAATCAGTGCCATGTCTGGTGGTGAGACACTGCTAATTTATTTTGTTAATAGAATTTAGGATGGGAATTAAGACTTGTCCCATCCCATACACAAATACTAGAGCTTCACTGCTAGTCTTTCACTCTAGTACTCATCTAGATTTGCTTGCTTTGGCATAGCTGGCTCTGGAAATTATGCATCCAATGCAGGAAGAATGGAGGAAAAAAAAAGAAAATTAAAAAAAAAAGCAGCCTTGTTATTTCTGTTATATTTAATTTTGTTTTAAGGTGTGTAAGAGGCAACACTGGAAACAATCATCCAAAGGAGCAGAGGAAGTCCTATCATTCTGATATATGTCATATTTTAGCAAAAATCAGTTCTGTAGATGAGTTTTGCTCTGACAGGGAAATAAAGTAGAGGAAAAATGATTTTTTTGTGTGTCTCTATAGACCTAGAAATTAAATACAATCACGTTTGTTGAACATAATGAGAACAATACGTAACAGAACCACAGAACAGCTGAAGTTGGAAAGCACTTTTGGAGATCCTCTAGTCCAACCCCCTGCTCAAAGCAGTATCCGCAAAAGCAGGTTGCCCAGGACTGTGTCCAGTCATGTTTTAAATATGTCCAAAGATGGAGATTCTACAATCTTTCTGGGCAACCTGTTCCAGTGGTTGATCACAATTACAGTGTTGGGGTTTTTTCTTGTTTAAATGGAATTTCCTGTATTTCAGCTTGTGTCCTTTACTTCCTCTGTTTTCCCTGGTCACCACTGAGATGAGTCTGACTCTGTCTTCTTTACTTCTCCCATCAGGTATTTATCCGTTTTGATAAAAGTGCTCTGAGCCTTCTCTTCTCCACACTGAACAGACCCAGCCCTCTCAGCTTTGCCTTGTATGACGTGTGCTCCAGTCCTTTAATCACCTTTGTGGTCCTTTGTTGACTTGCTCCAGTATGTATATGTCTCTTTTGTACTGGGGCACCCAGAACTGGACACAGCACCCAGATGTATCTCACCAGTGATGAGCAGAGGGGAAGGATCATATCTTTTGACCTGCTGTCAATGCTCTGCGTAATGCAGCTAGCTCAGGAGGCTGCTTTCCAGCTGGTTATTCCCCAGCCTTTACTGGTGCATGGAGTTATTCCTCCACAGATGCATCACGTTGCATTTTGTTTTGTAAATCTTCATGACGTTTCTGTTTATTCATTTCCTCAGCCTGTAGAGGTCCCTCTGAATGGGACCTGAGCACAACCTTCTAGGGTACCAAGCACTTCTCACACTTTGTCCTCGGTGTTCTTCTTGATTTCTGTGAAGTATTATACATAATAATAATGTGACTGAAATATGGTACTTTAAGAGAGAAAAAATATATTGAAAGTGTGGAAAGCTTATATAATTTCATAATTATTTGAAGTTATATTAGTAAGTTCTTTCTAGAAATAACAAACAGATAACCATTAGATTATTTAATTCAGATCATTGACAGATGGTCTGAATTTGGAAATTTCGGTGATTTATTTCTATACCTGTTTAAACATCAAATAGCATTATTTCACCTAAGCAATCAAATCATCATCTGTTGTTATTTTAAGGGTATAATAGGATTCAGGAAAAATTTCCTCCTTTGTAGAGAATGATTTAATAGTTATAGAGATTGAAATGTAAGTCTTGTTGTCTAGATGTACACAGATTTTATTACTTTCACATATTTTCAAAGAAGAATACGTATTGGCACTCCTCTCTTAGAAATAATTTTAAAATATTAGAGAAAAAAATAGGTTTTTAAGTTTTATAAACTTATAATTTTTTCCACATACACTTTTGAAATTTTCTGACAGTATGCATATCAGTATACACACTATGTACATTAGCTAATACAGGTAAGAAAGGTCCATGAACATAAATACCAATGTCACCTGGAAAAACTATCTTAGTCCAAAGTCTGTGATTTGAAACCTCTGTAATCTTGCATACTGCACAGTCATTTACACTTGTGATAAATGAACATAAAATTACTCTTTCATTTTGTAATATTTCACACTCATTTCACAGAATTACATGACAACAAGTAGTACAATAGTGTATTAAACTGAGATTATGATATAGTTGTAATCATGTCAAATACCTTCTAAAGGAAACATCTTAAAAAGGCATAAAAAGGAAGGACTAACACATTTAATACAGATTTTAAAGTCTTTATACATTGATCTTTTCCCTCTAGTGAAATTCTTGAATTGTCTCTTGTTCTTGGATAGAGAGTAGATTGCAACCAATTTTTATCAGAAGCCTACTGACAGAAACACTTTCCTTCCAGCTTCTGGCTACAAGGCTTATAATTTCAACAAGGTTTTCAGTCATCATTTTCTACAAGCAAGGATAGTCTATGCCAGTTTATCTGGATTAAGTTAAAGGAGTTTAGCTTTCATACTACACAGTTCTGTTAAGTGGGAAAAATTGTTTAGGACAATAAATGAAAAAATAGAGGCTATGGATGTTTGGGTGGGTTTTTTGTAGATCAACTGCTTTCTAATTCCAGACATATTTTTAGATAAAAAATATATTTTTATAGCTCGTGGGTAGAGATAAAGACAGTTTAACAGGTAAAGTAAAAGCTGCACACGCAAGCAAAGCAAAACAAGCAATTTATTCACTACGTCCCATCGGCAGGCAGGTGTTCAGCCACCTCCAGGAAAGCAGGGCTCCATCATGCGTAACAGTTACTTGGGAAGACAAAATGCCATCACTATGAACATCCCTCCTTCCTTCTTCTTCCCCCAGCTTTTACTGCTGAACACGAAATCATATGCTGTGGGATATCCCTTTGGTCAGTTGGGGTCAGCTGTCCTGGCTGTGTCCCCTCCCAGCTTCTTGTGCACCCCCAGCCTCACTGGTGGGGTGGTGTGAGAAAAGGCCTTGACTCTGTGTAAGCACTGCTCAGCAATAACAAAAACCTCTCTGTATTATCAACACTGTTTTCAGCACAAATCCAAAACATAGCCCCATACTAGCTACTATGAAAAAAATTAACTCTATTCCAGCCAAAACCAGTACAATAGTAAAAATACAAATATATCTCTTGAAAATTAAAACTAGTTTAGGGCCTACTTCGGAAGCCAGACTGTAGTGGGTTGACCTTGGCTGGACGCCAGGTGTCCACCAAGCCTCTCTATCATTCCACCTCCTCAGCTGGACAGGGGGAGGGAAAATATAACAAAAGGCTCATGGGTTGAGGTAAGGGGCAGGGAGATCACTGACAAGTTACCGTCACGGGCAAAACAGACTCAACTTGGAGAAATTAATTTAATTTATTACAAATCAAATCAGAGAAGGGTAATGAGAAATAAAACCAAATCTCAAAACACCTTTCCTCCACCTCTCCCTCTGCCTGTGCTTAACTTTACTCCCAATTTCTCTACCTCCTCCACTTCAGCAGCGCAGGAGAAAGGGGAATGGGGGTTGTGGTCAGTTCATCACACGTTGTCTCTGCAAATTCTTCCTCCTCACACTCTTCCCCTGCTCCAGTGAGGGGTCCCTCCCACAAGAGATAGTCCTCCATGAACTTCTCCAACATGAGTCCTTCCCACGGGCTGCAGTTCTTCACAAACTTCTCAAGCGTGGAGTCCCTCCCACAGGGTGCAGTCCTTCAGCAACAGACTGCTCCAGGGTGAGTCCCCCATGGGGTCACAAGTCCTGACAGAAAACCTGCTCCAGTGTGGGTTCCTCTCTCCACGGGGCCACAGGTCCTGCCAGGAGCCTGCTCCAGCCTGGGCTCTCCATGAAGTCACAGCTTCCTTCAGGTGCACCCACCTGCTCTGGCGTGGGGTTCTCCATGGGCTGCAGGTGGATATCTGCTCCACTGTTAACCTCCACAGGCTGCAGGGGGACAGCCTGCCTCACYATGGTCTTCACCACGGGCTGCAGGGGAATCATTGCTCCGGTGCCTGGAGCACCTCCTCCCCCTCCTTCTTCCCTGACCTTGGTGTCTGCAGAGTTATTTCACTCACATATTCTCAATCCTCTTTCTGGCTGCTGCTGTGCAGCAGTTTTTTCCCCCCTTTTAAAATATGTCATCACAGAGGTGTTACCACTGTCGCTGATGGACTCAGCCTTGGCCAGCGGTGCGTCTGTCTTGGAGCCAGCTGGCATTGGCTCTGTTGGACATGGGGGAAGCCTCTGACATCTTCTCACAGAACCCACCCCTGTAGTCCCCACTACCAAAACCTTGCCATGCAAACCCAATACACAGACTTAAGTTTAATCACACTTCTTTGATGTCATCAAAAACTGTACTAGATTGAAACTTCATGATTGTACCTAAAGACCATATTTGCACCTTGATGTCTATGATACCCATGTATATTGGTTACTTTGTGTGTCAAAATCGGAATTTTAGGGTATTTGCATATAGCTGTCAATATCTAAAGCAGTGTAAAATCTACTTTATACAGAGAGACAAAAAGGATTGAATATTTCATTTATCCAAGGGAAGGCTAARGCTTGATCACAGTCAAGACACAGAAAAAGAAAGATTTCTGATAGTAGAGAACTGTTTAATTTACCCCTAGAAGGTATAACAATTTTCAGTGACTATAGGGTAAAGGAAGCTCATTCAGACAATGAAACAAGACATGCGATTTTGTCAGTATATGTAATTAACCAGTAAGTACTGGTAATTAACCAGTAATTAACCAATATGCCTTCTGATGTAATATCTTCTCCAGTTACTAAAAAGTTCCAAAACCCTGGCTGCCTTTTTCTAAAACAAGTGCTCTCAGTCCACGAGAAGTTACAATTTAATAGAGAAATTACTTGGCAATTCACAGTCTTTCCCATTGAGGAGGGCGTATTGCCAAAGCACTGCTTCACTCCAGTCATCTCTGTCTGGTAAAACATTTCATTGTGCTCCATTACCGACCAGCACAATTCACAGCAGCCGTGTGGGTGCTCTGATAGATAATGCAGGATACATTGGCCCCCAGCTGTTACGACTAGTAAAATGCTCAGCTAGACTAGGTATCAGGGGCTAAGTAATTAAAAATGGCCACTTCCTTTGGCTTGGTGAATTAAATTAATTTGGGCAAATGGGAAGAACTTCACAGCTACAAATACATTTTTATCACGGGACTAATTTTTGCTGTCCACCACATGGGATTATATCTCACTGCTTCATCAGTATTCAGTAAAACTGGCAGAAGACTCTCTGTCATTTCATTGCCAGAAGTACTGATTCACTTTCTGCAAAGCAGCATTCCCAGATGTATTATTTACTACAGGAATTGCTTTGGGGAATAATTTTAATAATGGCATGACATGTGGCTAAGGGAATAATATAACTAGATACGTAGAAAAATTTTACACTCAACAATCCAAAGCACTTGTGACTAATGAATGGTAAATGTAAGCAAAAGTGGTCCTGATCCTCCGCTGCTTGGGAATTATATGTGGCAAAGCAAACACAAAAGTACTTTCCGGCTTGGCATGTTTTAGATTTCCAGAGGTTAGAAATTACAGAAGACAACAGAATGTTATGGAATATTGCCCTCTAACATGGAGAACACGAGAATACACGCTATTCTGAAAGGCTATTGTATTTCTACCAGAGAATGTTCAAGGATGAAAAAATCTGCTGGCTTTACAAGCTTCTTGAAAGACTGTTTTTCAAAACTCTTGATGATATTTTCTGTTTATAAAACAGGTGACAAAAGTAATTAGGTCTCCAATACATGTGTACAAACTACATCACTGTACAAACTTTTGGTGCCTGTATCTTCCCTATTCAGAATGGAAGCTGAAAGCAAATTAGACTCCATTTACTCTGAAAGTACAAATGAAAGAAAGGCCAAGGGTGCCTAACATGTAGAGGTTCAAACTTTTATGGAGAAAGGAATAAAGCACTGGAACGTATTCCATTTCTGCTATTGAAGCTGGACATAAAGAATGAAAGGTTTGAAAGCAGAACAAACAAGAGTAGACTGGGGTTTACAGCTCAGTGATGCCAGAGCTCTTCTAAGATGTGGAAGTCCTGGACTCTAGACTCTTCCTCTTGGATGTGAACAAAATCTATCCTAAACTGTTACTAATTGAGCTAATACTAGGGAGAACTCTAATGTCCAGTCTCATATGAATGTCGTAATCTTCTGGAGGTGCTGTTCTCTTGGCACCAGAGAAGACAGGAATAACTACAGCCGTCAGTGTTTGAAGCTGTTAATGACAGAACTGTCATTGACTGACTTCTCCCAGGCAATGAAAAGCAGAGAAAAAGAGCAAATGATTAACATACTTATGCCCCCATTTAAATCACTGCAGAATTTCAGAACCTTGACTGTACTTAGCCTGGGGGAAAGTTCATACAGTTGGTGAGTCTGTATCATCTATCCCCTGTGGTCAAACAAATTAAATCTAAGTTTTATCTAGATGACCCACCTATCTGTTCTGTTTCACTACCAAATTAATTATATTTTTATACAATCAAAGCCAATAAAATCCCACTGAAACTAATGAGAATGGTCAGAACAAAGACTCCTTCCTGCTGTATAATTTCAAGAGGCATCCTTATTGTAGAAATCAAACTAGTAAATTCATACGTTTAAAGTGGTTTTGGATGTGAAAAGAACCACAACATTCTCATTCACCTTATTATTAAACTATTGTATCAAGAAGTCTCCTTTAAAGATGCATCACCTTTTAATGTTATCTCATTTTTTCTGTTTCTCTTTCCTTTTCCCTTGCTAGCTTGTGCCAGAAGAGATGAAATGGAAATGGAATGGGTAACACAGAGTACCTATTGCTAGAAAACATGTCATTTCCTTAGGTTTTGTAAAACAGATCTATGTTCCTAACTTTCAACATAGTTGAAAATCTTTTCCTTCATACCAGAAAGTATGAGCTATAGAATAGAATAGAATAGAATAGAATAGAATAGAACAGAACAGAACAGAACAGAACAGAACAGAATATTTCAGTTGGAAGGGTCCTACAACGATCATCTAGTCCAACTGCCTGACTACTTCAGTGCTGACCAAAAGTTAAAGCATGTTGTTAAGGGCATTGTCCAAATGCCTCTTAAACACTGACAGGCTTGGGGCATCAACCTTCTCTCTAGCAGGCCTGTTCCTGTGTTTGACCACCCTCTCAGTAAAGAAATGCTTCCTAACGTCCAGTCTGAACCTCCCCAGCACAGCTTTGAACCATTCCCACGCATCCTATCACTGGATCCCAGGGAGAAGAGATCAGCACCTCCCTCTCCACTTCCCCTCCTCAGGAAGCTGTAGAGAGAAATGAGGTCACCCCTCAGCCTCCTTTTCTCCAAACTAGACAAACCCTAAGTCCTTAGCCACTCCTTATAGGACATGCCTTCCAACGCTTTCACCAGCTTTGTTGCCCTCCTCTGGACGCCCTCAAGGATCTTTACATCCTTCTTAAGTTGTGGGTCCCAGAACTGCACACAGTACTCCAGGTGAGGTCACACGAACACTGAAGGCAGCAGGATAATTGCCTCTTCTGGTTATGCTGTGTTTAATGCACTCCAGGATGTGGTTTGCCCTCTTGGCTGCCAGGGCACTCTGCTGACTCACATTGAGCCTGCTGTCAACCAGCACCCCTAGATCCCTTTCTGCAGGGCTGCTCCCCAGACACTCCTCTCCCAATTTATACTTGTGTTCAATGTTACTCCATCCTAGGTGCAGAATCTGGTATTTGGACTTGTTAAATTTCACCCCATTAATCATTGCCCAATGCTCCAATCTATCTAGATGCCTCTGCAAGGTATCTTGTACCTCAAGAGGGTCAACAGCACCTTCCAGTTTGGTATCACCAGCAAACTTGCTAATGGTGCATTCAACTCCTGCATCCAGATCATTGATAAAAATATGGAACAGAACCGGCCCTAGAACTGAGCCCTGAGGAACACAACTGGCAACCGGTCACCAGCCAGATGTATCCCCATTCACTACAACCCTTTCAGTCCTGCCCTTCAGCCAGTTCTGCACCTAATGCACCGTGAACCCACTCATCTCACAGCTGGACAACTTGTCCAGAAGGATACTGTGAGGGATGGTATCAGAAGCCTTACTAAAATCCAGAAAACTACATCCACCGCCTTCCCTTCAACCACTAGGTGGGTGACCCTATCGTAGAAGGATATCAAATTAGTTAAACAGGACTTTCCCTTTGTGAACCCATGTTGACTGTGCCTGATGATTTCATTATTCTTTAAACACATTTTAGTATAATCTTCTCCATAATTTTTCCAGGAACTGAGGTTAAACTAACAGGTCTGTAGTTCCCTGGGTCTTCTTTCTTGCCCTTTTTGTAGATTGGAATAACATCGGCTAGCTTCCAGTCAGCAGGGACCTCCCCAGACTCCCAAGACCTTTGGTAGATGATCGAGAGGGGTCCTGCCATAACATCCGCTGGCTTCTTCAGAACTCTGGGATGAATCCCATCAGGTCCCATGGACTTGTGAACATTCAGTTGATACAGCTGGTCCCTTACAATTTCAGTGTCCACAAAAGAAAAGTCACTGTTCCCACACTTGCGGTCCTCTGACTCAGGGGACTGGGCAGCCCAAGGTCTATCAGTATTATTAAAGACTGAGGCAAAAAAAGCTATGTTAAGAGATTAGTACTAAAGACTAACCATTCAATTTTTAATATCTTTTTAGGTTTCTTTTCCATCAGTAACACCATAACCAGAACTATTTTTACTAGTTTTGGACAAAACTAATGCTATATTTAAAATTCTGAGACAAAGAATCTTCAATTTATTTTTTTTTCTTGTCTTTTCTGAACACGTGTCATTCCACTTACAAGTAATTGTTAGGAAAATAGCTAAAATAAATGAGATAAGTTGTTTTTTTTCTCTTTCTTTTTCTTCTAAAGTATGAAGATCAGAATGAAAAAAGTAACTATCAGTAACATCTTGATGAGATATCAGAGCAGATTCCAAGCAAGCAATAAAGCAATAAAATAAAAAATAAATAAAATGACAGGAAATAAATTCATTAAATTCTGATATGCCTGAAAAGCTATTGATGCTATTATACCTCTGGAGAACTACATGAAAGCTCCTTACAGACTGAATCTTGAGCAGCTCAGGTGTGAAACTTTAAATTGTACTAACTGCTTAATTCTGTTGTGTCACAGTCTTATTACACTGGATGATCATTTCAAAGAGAGACTTTGATCATTTCAAAGGTGTCCTGGATGATTACATCAGGTAGCAATATGGTTTTTAACATTCCAGACTTCCTGATGTCAAATGAATGCACACTAATCTTATTCTTCATGTTAGGAACAGGAATTAGCTTAAATCAATTGCTGAGGAACATTTAAAGAAATACTGAAGACCCTCAAAACAAAGCAATCTTCAGTTGGTCTTTGGAGCTGCAAAAAACAGACAGATCTCTTTTATCAATATACAAAACCAAATTGAAATTCCTCAGTGGCTATCTTCTGCAAAAATAACTAAGGAATTCCACTCCACTACTGACAGGTAGTAGGAGACCGACCTGAATATTGCAAAAYAAAGACTGAATTCATATGTACTTATTTGAACATTAGGTTAGAAAATTTTATAGTATCTCTTGTATCATTTTTAATTGGGGCAATATAACACAGCCTAATTTTAATGCAATAGCATAAATACCTCCCAACATTTTATCTTTCCCTGCAGTGTTCATAATAAATGAACACAGAATATATTAACATATTAATACAGAATAAAACATTCCACAGCTTTGGATATAAACACAGTGAAAAGAAGCTGTATGTATTTGAAAAAAAAGATTCCTACAATGTATTGGTAGTGGTTTGCTTAATTTGTTTGGGAAACCACATTGTGTTGCAGAAATTTTTGACACCATCTTTTTGAGAACATAGCAAAAATGCTGGTCAAGCATACTAGAGATCAGAAGTTCAAAGCAAGAGTAAGAGCCATAGAGATCATACTTCTCAAGGAAGATCATTATTTGCTTAGCTGTGGAATCATTTCAGCTTTTCCTTAGCCACCACCCCTGGAAAATATCAAGATCTCTTCAGCACCAAGCAGTTCTCTGTGTGACACTTCAGGTTAACAAAATACTATATTTAATAAGAAAATAGTCTGTTGTTGAACGTGAAAAGATGAGATTAAAGTTAGGCTTTATAACCAGTGACGTTAAAGGAAAATATTTCTCTGATGAAATACAAACCTCATATCTCTTTCCAATCTGAAGTGAGTTTTTCCTAGACTGTACTTGAGTCCTTCAGGTGTTCCTGTTGGGGGAATAGAAGCTGTAGCTGTGAAAACTAAAGCAAGGTACAATTTTTCTTTTATTGTTTTTTTTTTTAAAGTAAAATCTATATTCTTTTTCTAAACATAGTAACACCAGCATTAGTCTACCATGCTTCTGACCCACAACAGCACCTGGACCAGGCAACTTTTCAGATTACATACAGACTTAAGAATTTTCTTTGAAAAAGGTCTTTTCTTCAGAAGAGAGAATTTTCTATCCAGGAATAGCCAAACAGCTATCGCTGACCATAAAGAGAATTATTTACACATCTAACAGGAACCACAACCTAAAAGCCACTCTGCAAGAGCAACAACAGTGCAATTAGATATAGTGTCCCTGTTAGAGTAACAAATCCACCACAGTTGTACCCACCTTCTGGTGGGTCTCTCCTGAAAGTGAGAGATCTTGTTAAAAATAGATAAACCGATAGCAAAGAGGTTTAAATCCTTGCATATGATATGGAGCCTATTGAAAGATGCTATACTAGAAGCACAGGGCCAATGTACATTGCTTATGAAATATTAAGTATTATTGCTTCAAAGTAATAGAAGGAAGACAACATGGAAACCATGAGGTAAGACAGACTATTAGAGGGAAGCTATCCTTTGAAGGGCTAATGATGTGTTCAAATGAAGAAATAGAAAGGTTTGTAAAGTCTAGCAGATTAAAGGTAAAAACCATAATAATACATCCCAAAGAAGAGTTGAGGAAAAAGTAGCAAAAAGAATCAAAATAAATACTAAATCATTTTTTTAAAGAGATGAGGTATAAGAAGTTTGCARGGGAATCTGTAAACTCAGATGAAAATTTGGGTATAAAACAATCTTTCAAAGAAGTCAAAGCCACCACAGAGAAGCCAAATGACTTTTTTACATCAGTGTTCACTGTGGAAAAATTGGGGAGGTTCTTCCACTGGAACTCCTTTTTATTGGAGCCGCAGCAGAGTTTGTGCCTGAAATTGAAGTGGCTATAAAAGGGGCTATGGAGCAGACTGACAAAATAAACAGTAACAAATTGGTATGACTACACAGCATTCACTCAAATGTTCTAAGWTAAGTCAAGGATGAAATAGCTAAATTACTAATGGTAGTGTGTAACTTCTCTCTTCAAATCTGCTGTTGCACCTGAGGACTGGAAATTGATAAATGTGATGCCAGAGAAGATCCAGAAAATATCTCTCTGTGGTGGGTTGACCTTGGCTGGCTGCCAGGTGCCCAACAAGCCACTATATTTCTCTTCCTTCTCAACAGAACAGGGGGAGAAAAATACAACTAAAAGCTCATGGGTCAAGTTAAGGACAGGGACATCACTCAGCAATTGCCATCATGAGCAAAACAGACTCGATTTGGGGAAATTAATTTAATTTGCCAATTAAACAGAGTAGCATAATGAGAAATAAGAACAAATCTGGAAAACACCTTGCCCTCACCCTGTCCCTTCTTCCCAGGCCCAACTTTACTCCCAACTTCTCTACCTTATCCCCCTGAGCAGCACAGGGGGAAGAAGAGCAGGGGTTGTTGTCAGTTCATAACACTTCACCTCAGCTGATTCTTCCTCCTCGTGCTCTTGCCCTGCTCCAGCATGAGGTGCCTCCCACAGGATACAGACCTTCATGAACTTCCCCAACATGGGTCCTTCCCATGGGCTGCAGTTCTTCAAGAACAGCTCCAGCAGGGGTCCTTTCCATGGGGTACAGTCCTTCAGGAACAGACTGCTTCAGCATGGATCCCCTACAAGGTCACAGATCCTGCCAGAAAACCTGCTCTTGTGTAGGGTCCTCTTCATGGGTTACAGTTCCTACCAGGAGTCTACTCTAGCGCAGACACTCCAAGGGCTGCAGCTTCCTTCAGGGCATCTCCACCTGCTATGGCACAGGGTCCTCCACGAGCAGCAGTGTAGGTATCTGCACCACGATGGTCTTCCATGGGATGCAGGGTGACAACCTGTGTTATCATGGTCTTTACCATGGGCCGCAGGGGAATCTCTGCTCTGGTGCCTGGAACACCTCCTCCCCCTACTTCTTCACCGATTTCGGTGTCTGCAGGATTTTTTCTCACATGTATTCTCACTGCTCTCTCTCCCAGTTGCTGCACAGCATTTTTTACCCTTTCTTAAACAGATTATCACAGAGGCACTACCAACATCACTGATGGGCTCAGCTTTGGCCAGAGGCGGGTCTGACTTGGAGCTGGCTGGAACTGGCTCTGTCCGACATGGGGACAGCTTCCAGTGACTTCTCACAGCCTCCCACTGCCAGTACCTGGGCATGGACACTCATTACACCTGAATATACAATTGAATAAATAATTAGAAATAAGTAAGCAGCCTTCTCTTGCAGAGGAGTGAGTTTAGCATAGATTTGTGATGGCAGCAGTTTTTTTACACTCATTTGCAAATGACCTGGGAAAAGAGATCAACAGTCAAGTGACAAATTCTTCAACAGTATGAAGTTATTCAGTGCAGTGAGGACAGGGTTCAACTATGAAAAATTTGAGGAAGTCTGTAAGAATGTGATTGACTATGTAATAAAATGGCAGATGAAATGTAATGTTGATAAATGTAAAATAATCCACATGGGGAAACCAATGAAAGGCACTGGGCTGACCATATTACCCAGGGGAAGATCTTGGTTTTATGACAGACAGTTCTAATCCTCAGTGACTGTGAAAAAAAGAAATCAAGTGTCAGAAAGTAATAAAGAAATAGAGAATGAAACAGGAAATGTCACTATCCCATTGTGTAAGTTCATGTTTCTCTTTTTTGAGTACTCTATATAACTCTAGTCCCCCACATCTCAAAAGGATATAGTAGAACTGGAGAAAGTTCAAGAAAGAGTAAAGCATCTGATCAAACGTGTGTAAATATTTCCGTACAAGTAATGATTTAACAAGGTGGAATTGAACAGGAACCTTTAATGGAAGAAATGAGGCAGTGGGATATGATAAACATCCACAAAATAATGAATGTCATAGAGAGTTTAACAGGGATCAGTCATTCATATTTTCTTCCTATCTACTATCAAATAAAGCTATTGAGAGGTAGGTTCAGAATTGAAGGTGGCTTTTTTTTTTCCCATGCAATAGGTAGGAGATTAATAAAACTCTTTGTCAAAGAATGCTGTGGATTGTAAAAATTTAAATAGGGCCAAGGGCTGATTAGACAGTTATGTGAGAGAAAAGTTTATAAAGCACTGCTAAATAGGCAGAGCACATCTGATTAAGGATATTTCCTGAAATAAAAAAAAAAAAAAAAAATTAGAGGCAGAAAAGTCATTCGGGAAATTTCATATATGTTTTCTCCATTTTTCTTTCTGTAGTGTCTACTTATTCCCACTGCTAGGGAAAAGATACTGGGTGTGTACTTTTGGTCTGACTTAAAACCGTCAGCTTCATATTCTGTTAACTAATTTCTTGACTAGTGTCAGACATACCTTCATTTGGTCAATATCCCAGTCTTGCAATTAGATCAGTGAAATGCATAAATTCTGCATGATTCTTCCTGAGGAGAGGAAGTGGAGACAGAGGTGCTGATTTCTTCTCCCTGGGATCCAGTGACAGAACATGTAAGAATGGTTCAAAACTGCATCAAGGGAGGTTCAGATGTGAMAATAGGAAACATTTCTTTACCGAGAGGGTAGTTAAACACTGGAACAGGCTTGCTAAAGAAGTGATCGATGCCCCACGCCCATGAGTGTTTAAGAGGCATTTGGACAACGTACTTAATAACGTGCTTTAAATTTTGGTCAGCCCCAAAGTGGTCAGGCAGTTGGACTAGATGATCGTTGTAGATCCCTTCCAGCTGAACTATTCTACTCTATTTTATTCTAAATCTAATCGAAGTATTCTCAATTAGAAAAACTGTAAAATACTTATCATTTATTTAATTGTCACATATGTAAAAAAACCCCTGTGCATAATGGGGGAAACATTTTAGTGTCATTTTAAAAAGCAACAACACCTATCAAGCCCTGACATGATTATGAGGTCTTACAAAGGAGAATGAAGCACAATGATGTGACAGTTGAACAGTGAGTGCACTCCTACTCAATTCTTTCTTCTGAGAAAAAAATAAAATATTTAGCCTGTAGCAGCTGCATCCCAGTTTAACTTAAATGGTCCTAACAGCTAAGAAGAGTAAAACAATTAATGAAATTCACCAAGACAAACCTATTTTCTGCAGCTCCTGGTACTATATATAACACAGAAACCAGCTTTCCTAGGCTTATTCTGAGTGTTTTAGAGCTTTTTGAACAGCTTTGAAGAATGGCTGAAGAATTATCTCAGTTTGTGACAGCAATCAAAACATGGTAGGTAAAGTTGAGTGCAATGAGGCAGTTTCTAATAGTAGTTAGATTACGATACACCTAGACTAGCCATCTTGATTTTTTCACTAGAGTATGGACTAGATCAAAATCTGTCTCAGTAGGTTGATTTTCTCTACAAAAGATAAAAAAAACAAGTGATAAAAATATCTTGATCTTTCATCTCTTTTCTCACTAAAGTTAGTCTGAGTATCTTCTGCCTCTTCCAAAATATTAGTGTCTCTTCCTCAGTATTTGAGTCAGACATAATCATACCCAAAAGACCAACATATCCATCGTCGTTCAGCTGCTGTAGAGTTTTTCACTCTGCAGGAAGTAAGATTACTTTATCAGCAGGAGGTTTTCTGCTACATCCATTGAAAAGTTGATGTTCTTGAGGAATCTTGTATATGATTATATCAGTGGCAGTGACTACAGAAGAATCAACAGAGGCAAGTGTCAGCAGAGCTAGCAGCATTATACAGAGTTATGAACAGAAGAACCTGGGTCATACTGAAAGTATTGTGATTCTCAAAGAGCGCTGATGGAGTTGAAGAGTTTAGTTAAAGAACTGTTATTTATATTTCACAGTTCCTCTTGATTTTTTCTTTTTTTATTGTTATTCTGTGAATTTATCTAGTGTTGAATTAAATACAAGTTGTATACAGCAAGGTGACCTATCTGGTCATCTTTTGATTTACGTTCTATAGATAAAGGATGCAATCTTCAATACRAAGGGTATATTGTATTCTGTTTTCCAGTCTTATATTTTTTTTCCACAATGATTCATATGATGAGAACAAGTCCCATTACTTCTTGTCAGCCTCACACATATCCCTTACCTTAGTCTAGGCATTCTTTTCAGAAAGTTTTTCCTTGATTCTCTGCTAAAAGTAGACCCAAGCAGCTGGACAAAGTTTCCTAAATAAACAAAGTAATTTAGATTTTAGCAGGTATATCTTGCTCTGCTTAGATGGAGATTACTAGCAGAGTTAGAGAGAGTAAAGCAATCACATCACTGTATGTCTGTGACCAGTGTTCTGTATTACTCAGTTTGGAGTTTCATACACATAGGTGTTTAAAAAATACTGAAGTTATTGAGTGGAATAGTGTTGTGGTGTTGTTTTTTTTTAAGTAGAGACACAGTGCCAGTATTAAGCAATGTCCATTCTTATTCACTTAAGGAAAACAATCTAATTACAGATTTTAATAGCAAAAATGTTATAGGTAAATCAATGCTAAGTATCCACTAGAAAACAAAGCATGTGTCTTTACTGAATCTATATTTTTGTTAGGTTTCAGACAGATAGCTTTATTTTTTACAGCTTAAAATATATTTTCTAAGGAAAGACACATATCTTTTTGGAAGACACTCTTAATGGGAAAAGAAGATGTTAAAATGGGTTTCTCTCAGTCATTAATAGACAAAAGCATTCTCGAGTTGTGAAGATACAAACACGATAATGTGAAGAGTGTTCTGACTCTGAAAGACAAAAAGGAGACTAAACATATTGGGCAAAGACCAATTTTTCATTTAAGACTTAATTCTTTTCCCTGAATTCTATAGTAGCATCAATACAGATTTCTTAAAAAAAAAAAAAAAGTTTCAAATAATAATTAAAAGAAGTCCTTTCCTAGCGAACATCTTTTTTGAAATGTTAGCTTTTATTTAACTGACTTCAATCTTTTACCCTCTTTAAGTAGAGTCATTTAAACTAATTTGTCTGCTTTTGTTACCACAAGGCCTGGATTCCTACCAAATTAGAATAACTCTCATATTTTCATAGTGCTTGACAGAACCTTTGGAAATGTCTTGTTCCCATTAAGCATCAACTATAGAGATTAATGAGGCTAGAAAGTAGAGTAAACAAAGTGACATGTCAAAAAAATCTTACATATAGACTGCTGATTTGAACCAGTTCTCTTCTGTTGTGATGGAAACTCTCCATGAAGATTTTAGTTGGGGTGAAGTTGGATAATATGAATGCATTAATTGGCACTATCCAAAGGAACTTTTCCAAATCACTGGATCTGGATCATCTCTGAACCTCCATCTGTATGGATCAGACCAGGGAGCTGGCAAAAACCAGGTACATTTCTGGCTAGGAAGGCTTTTTCTGGTGAGCTGACCTGTGTAATAATCATCATGAAGAAAGGGACAAACACAGAGGACTGGAAAGTGAGATTACCATTCTGGGGAGCAGTGAACTTTTAGATCTTCTCAACTGTATCATCATGGAACTTCATCTTTAGGATTTCTATTTAAAAGAAAAGTATTTTTTTTTCAACAGCCTAAATAATCTTTTAAGACAACAGATATAGTAATTTATATTCTAAGATTTCAACAGTCATGATCTCTAAATAAACATTGAAAATATTTACAGCAAATATTTTTTATCTCTGAGTCTCTTTTTTATGTATATTATTGCTCAAATATTCACCAAATGAGCTATCTTTAATAAAAATTGTTATAATAATTTATCAGACATTTGATCAATATTAATTCTAAATTCACAAGATAAAATTTCTTTTATGTGATCACCAATGGGGGGAAAAAAAAAGGAAATTTATTTTCATCAGGGTTCCATGAATCATTAAGAGATATTTTGTCTTATCACAGATTGTTAGTAATGTCCAGATTCCATTTAATTTCACTTTTAACTGACTGTAGCAATTAGATAATTTATTTAATCTGGCAGGTTTTGGTAAATTACATTGCTATAAGTAGGTAGTGATATAGAATGTAAGTAGCCCATGAGCAAAGTTTATGGATGCCAAGGAGAGAAATAACAGATTCAAAAATCTCTGTACAAAACACACAGGACATAGCTTCTTTTTTTTTCTCTCTTCCAGTAGTTTTTTGTGGGTTTTTTTTCCAGATTCTGTGGGCCTCATTTTACAGCTCATCAACTGTTTAATTAGGTAAAGCGATAATTTTGTAAATGTGGTTTTCAACCATAAGGAGAAAGAAAACTTATGGACAAAACAACTCTTGAAAAAGTATAATTTCTTTTCTTCAAAGGAAGGATGTGTGTTATAGTCACATGTTAGGACTTACACGTGCATGACTCCTAATATTTAGTAACCCTACAAAACAAAGTTCACCAATGGAAACATTTTTATGCAGACAGGAGGGGGGAAAAAACACAAAAAAATACCCCAAACCTCTTAAAAAAAAAAAAAAAAAGAAACATTCTTCTTATTTTTAGGTAATACTTTGATATAATTACAGAGTACAAGGATTGGCAGAGGACAAGAAAGTCCTCAGAAGAATTTCCAGAGATCTTTTCCTAAAGGTGTGTTGCAAAACACAYGTTTTCTAAAGTGGTAAATCTTTGAAAAAGAAAAATACTGGCATGAAACCTTTGTAATTAACTGCAGAAGGAATCTGGGACAAAGAATGAAAATGTTCAAAATGTGATTTTTTAAAAAAATGTTTCATAGTATATAACAGCTTACAATGAAGTGTCTAGTTCATGTCAACAGGAAGCAAGTCACTGACTTAAACAAGACTAAGATTTCCTGTATTGAAAGTTATTTCACTGGACACTAAGGACTGGTGAAATTTTCTTGTGATAATGGACTAGAATTTAGAACTTCTTTTCCTGGGAGCAGACTCTGCTTTATCCATAAAGGCCACTAGCGAATGTAATGGATCTGCATTTGTCTCAGAATAGATATTTCTGGCTAACACTACAAAAAAATAACCATCGAGGCCATAAAGTTAGGACTTATTCTGGAACCACTCAACATACAAAGCTCAAGTAATCTCCATTATTTAATTAAACAAAGAAGATAATTGGACTTTATTTTCAGAAATATAACTGAAAGCAGAAAATTTGAAAATCAATCATCTGTGCAACAAAACCACTGTTGCTGCAGCTGACCAAGCTTCAACATCTAATTCCTAATTATATATGTCGAGTGACTGTTCAGCAGGTTTGCTGGCATCTTAGTATCTGATTTTGAGATATTTAGTACCTCAACATGGAGATGTGTCAGACATTTTTTTACAGAACTGTTTCTGGTTTTCTTTCAATTCAGCTGATTTTGCTAAAGGGAAGATATCTGTCAGAGCTCATAATAAGAAATGTTGCTTTTGAAAATGCAGTGAGAAATACCTACTAATTCTTTTGCTTTCATTAAAATAAAGACACTGAGATCTGCTAAAGGCCTTACTGTTTAGCCACAGTCCTTGATGGATTGAGTACGAAGCTCTCACTTTGGGACACAATTAATGCCAACTTAATATATGGAATGTTTCCAGGATCAGTCCAAATTGTAGGACCATTTTTGTGTGTATGATTATAGACAAAAATATCCTCGGGGTTGTTATATTAATTATATATACTAAATGTGTATATGCACACTACATATATTAACTAGTCATAACAACCACGTACTTGAGTGATTGGATAAATAGCCTATAGACTCCAGGAGTTCACCCCCATATGAGACAAGATTCTGTTTAATAAAAAAATTTTATAGGAATACATTCTTATTCAATCCTTTCTCATTTAACGGAGTTAGCTATTCACCAGGAAGTTCACTACTGCTGATTTAAAATACATAACATTTGGTGAGTGGAGCCTGTACCTTAGAGAAACTGTGAGATGGCACATTTCCAGAGGTTAACTGGAAAGTCGCTCACTGTCCTGCTGAGCAGTTTGAAGTCACTAGGTACTAGTAAAGACCTCTGATTCTAGCAAAAAAATTAAAATCTTTTAAAATCCTGATCAACAGCTGTCCAACCTGGCAAGTGCTTTGAGGATCATAAATGCTTATGGTTTGTTTGGTTTCCTTATTAAAATTCCTTGTTTTATTACGTGTTACGCATGCCCTATTAAATGGCTAGTCCACAGAGAAACAAACTAAGTCAACATACCAAAGTCAAGTGGAAAATATCTTTTGTTTTGTTCTAGGTGTGGCCATTTGGTAGCATTAATTTAATATTCTTCAGTCACACACTAAGACAGTATAACACCTTGTAAAAATATGTGAATAAAAAATATATATTTTACTCTTTTAATTGTTTATTTTGTATACTCATGGCATTTAGAAAAGTTTTGAAGTACATGCGTGTGTTAGTTTGGAAATTCACATATTACTTTAGTTATACAAGCATGAAACTATTGAATGGTGAAGTTACTGCCTTTAGCGATGAGTAATCTCTGCTGCTGATTGATAACATCCTTTGAACATGGACAGGTATGAGGGCTGCAAGGCAGAAAAGGTATTCAAGCTGTTTGGCTACAAACTAATTTCCCTTTAAAATAAGATGATTTAAAGAAGACAAAGAATCATACTGTACTTTATACATTAACAATCAAATCCCAATGTAGGGAAAGCTCATATGAATAACAAATTATACTGTATAGTAATGTGTAGGGATTGACACCTCAGAGGATATGGATATTACAAATAGACCTCTGTTTGTTTTTTGTTTTTTTTTTTTTTTTTCAAAATTATTTTTGTTGAACTTTCTTTAATCTTAGAATCTCATTCAAGCTTCTATTAAGAGAAGTTAATTAGTACGTGCTACACTGCATGGCTGATAATTATAGGACATTATTCAAAGCTCATTATATACAGAAACCTGAAAGAAACAGATCTTCCTTTCTTCATATCTGAAAAAAAGACTGCTAGTTTATATCTGTTTGTTTACAAACTCAGTTAATATGTTTCTTCTGCCACTTTAGCTAAATTTTTACACTATGATCGAAGTACAGAGTATTACAAATCCTAGACCCAAATATGAAACATCATTGAGCTTTATATCTGTATGCTCAATTGTTTATTTATTGCCAGAAATTCTTTGTGAATTTCCAGAGGTATGTGATAAGAGCAATTGCCTCTTTCAAGGTGACTCACAAGGGACTGCTGGGACACAATATTTTCCAGCTTATCATGACACTAACGTAAATCTGAAGCCAGAGGATGGTGGCCACTCATTACTCTTGTGATTTTAATCTGTTTTACCTACGTGAGAGTTGAGGACTAGGTGGGTGAGATATTAGATATTCTAAACAGCTATCCTCACCATGTTCATTTACTTTTCATAGTATATATTTCAAATTAAAACAAATAGGTAAGTCAGGTAGCTTTTGAAACATGTAATGTAAAAAATGAAGATTCAGTCCTTCTCAAACAAACAGACTATAACTTACTAGAAATATCAATGCTTTGTGTTATTTTTGAAAGATTTCCTAGTAATATTGTCACGAGTAAAACACTACCATACTATTTCCAGTTTGGGATTTTTAATTGTTTTACCATCCATTCAAAATGTTCACAGCTTGATACCGTTCTACAGTTTGTTAAGGACCTTGAAGTGTGATCTCTCTCTTCCTCTCCTCCTTTAAAAGATCAAATTTGTTCTCAAAAAGCAGCTGGTGAATTATCAATAATTTTCTTCTTGTGCTCAAAAGTGATTGAATCAACATAATCACATGCTACAAATGAACAGGTGCTGGAAACATGGCTTCAAACATCTCAGAAAAAGATCAAACTAGGCTGAATAAGCTCAGTTACAAAAAGTAACCTTTTTGGCATTCCATCAGTTTTAAAATACTGGGACATTCTGAAAATGATCTTATTTAAGGCATGAAGAATTGGTTACCCTCAGTTAAGCTCTTTATAAATCTCCCTGAAGCATACAGTATTCACAGAAGACTGGTGGTTTTATCCCAATTATCCACAGTCTCGGGAAACAGTGCTGAGAGAAAGTTCAGGGTATGTGATTTATGAAGGTACTTTTTGAGTCATTTACTCTCTATGCCTTTGTTTATTTTAAAACAAACCTAGTATTACTAGGACTTTTTAAAAAAATTTACAAGGGTTGAAAGTTATCTTCGGAGCTTCTTATTTCCTCTTATTTTTTAACACTGAGTTTACAAGATAACAACACTTGGTTTCTCCTGTCCCTTAAGAGCAAAGTTCAGCATTCCTCTACATTTGCAAAGCACCTAAGACTTAGAGAAAACAGTGAAGGCAAAATATGTTTATCTTACTCTGTGAGCAAAGCTGTATCTCTATAAACTTCCTCATTTGAGGCAGTGAAGAGATGAATAAGMCATATAAACAGGTACTATACACATGCTCTCTGGGATAAGCTTTAAACCATTTCTATGCTTATGGTGATAGTTACCCCAGATGCACCAGTAAAAAGACTTTTTCAACTACCCTGATCAGTTCTCATTTCCTAGGCAAGTCAGGTCAAAAATACATTTCTTTTTTTGCCTAACACAAGAAGACTTATCTGTGCCTTCATTCCAGTGTGTGAAGCCAACTGACATATGACAGGTATTATCATATACTATTTTTGATTGGACACAGTGGAAATATATATATATGATATTTAATTCTACTCCTTCCATTGCTTCTAGCATAAATTTGTATAAAGTAAGCACTGACTTCTGTTGTAATTTCTGTCACCCAACAATCAAGTTCTTGATTTCTTTCTTTCGCTATATACTTTCCCATTTAAATTCCATAACTTCTTATCCTGTCCTAAATCCAGGTTCAAATGGAGATGAGTCATATATAGTAACCACAAAACTATTCCAACCTCCCATAAAGTGCATCCGTGTAAAAACCTAGTCTTTCTCTGAAACCTGAATTTAACAGTGCAGAAATAAAATGACTTGGCTTAAGTCACAGTAACAGTTAAGAAACTCATGTTTCTACATGACCAGGATACTTTTAAGATTCTGTGCCACACACAAAACAACACAATGCCATTGACTTGGTGCAGGAACTTGATAACTCAGGTTAGGACATGTATATGACAGACTGTTTTGCTCTTAAATATTTCTTTGGACCTCTGCCTCTGTCTCTCCACCTGATTTTGATTTTGCTGAGAAACAGTTTGTGGTTGTCTGTTCAAGATTCATGTACAAGGTGTCAAACATTCAACTTCAACAAACTTTTCTGTCTGGATAAATACTACCTCAGTGACCAGTCTGGGCCTTAGTAACCCACAGCAGTGTGAGCAGCAGTACAACTCGTTTACAGATACTGTCTCAATACTCAGTGTGATGAGGTATAGACTCCAAGAAATTTGTGGGGTTTGTGTTCCATTGTGAGACCTGTGTAATTCCTATAGGCTGCAATATATTTGGGAGCAGGGTGAGGTTCATAATCTTATTTTATTCTTTAGAGCATATCATGATCTAGATTTTGTCAAAAAGCAAAACTTGCTTTCAGTTTTGGCTCATTTATTGAAGGGATTCTAGACAGGGCTTTGTTACACCCTAGATGTTTGGCCCTGATGGCTTTTTGTTGAGGCTATTCTGTAAACAGAAGAAGTACGAGACTTCCAAGAAAGTTGAAAATGCAAGCCTTTCTATCTTCTTTAAGAGACACTATAATATTGATATTTATCAAAAAAAGAAGAAAAAACTATCATTACTTTAAATAAGAAGAAAAAAGCTGTTTTTTTCTTGTGAAAAGTACTTTATTTGTCTTGTTTTGCATTTGCAGTATTATATTACAGGCCCAAAATGTTTCCTGTTAGTTTCCTAATGTCCTATTAGTCAATTTGAGATATTTGTGTAAATCATCATCAAGGAAGCCCATATGATTTTCTGAACAAATCCCTGAAGTAGTATAGTATGTAATATAGAAAAGCACAGTCATTTTTGGAGAGAGGGAGAGTGTGATTTACAATACCTTCCAATCTTGACTAGACTAGTAAGTCAAAATGTTCATATTTGGAACACATGGGGGTTTTTTTTTTCTCCTCAGAGGCATACAGATTCATTTCCAATGCTCTCTCACTATGACATCTGCAAATCCCATGCTACCAACAGGATGCTTCAGTCCTTCATTCCAGAACCATGTATTCCAGAAACAATCTGCCTGTGTACTAATCAGCTCTATATAGGGTGTGAGGTCTTAGAATAGAAGGGTCCAACATCAAACATATCTCCTGTGTAATCCCATGCTCTTTCACTATGAGCAGTCTCCAGCAGAAGCTCCTTCTTTACATGGTCCAAAGCACACAGGTAAGTTTATCATAAGAAAGCATACATGAACATAGAAGAATATGTAAAAGTTTGCAATGACAAAAAGAGTGTCTGTATTGTCCAGCATCCTGCCTTCAGTGCAACTATTAGTGAATATTCAGTTATGAATATGAGTAAAGCATACATTGATACTTTCCCAGAATACTTTCCAAGACTCCAGCAGTTTACGGTGCAGTGTACATACATCAGCTAGAGCTCATGACTTTGCTTTCTAGAAGTCTTTGATGGATTTTGTCCTATCAATATGTTCAGCTGTTTCTGAACTTATACAAACTTTAAACATTTATCTTTTGACAAATTATTATTATTTTCCCGTAAAAGTTGTGTGAGGAAGAAATACTTCCTTTATATCTCCTCTGCCCTCAAAGTTTTGTTCTGTCTTGAGGCCTGATATAAAGTTGTCCTACTGTGTGGTTAAAATGCATTCAGTCAGAGTTGTTCAGAAGAAGTGAGAGTCCATTGAAGGGATTAGTTCAAGACAAACAAAATAAAAAAAAAAAAAATAGAAATTATGGCTGTATACTGAATGTTTAATGTGTAAGAATTCCTTACATTTCAAGGATGGGTAAATGCCGAACAAGAGACGCATATGATAAGACAGTCTAAATTAATTTAAATTTCTCAACTTTAATTTATTTAACAGATATTATTCAGGATAATATCAGCATACCCCAAATTATTCCAAAATATACTGTGAAACTGAATTAATTCCTTTCACAGAAGGATGAAGCCAAGCTACTTTGACTATATACAGTCAAACTGGAGCTAGTTCAGTCATCCATATGGAAATCACAGTGAAAAGCATCCATATTATTAAACACTGGAATCATCCCAGTTGTAGCCATCCACTTTTTATTAAAAAAAAAMCAAGCCACTCACAAACACACAAAAAAACCCAAAACCAAAGACAGAAACAAACAAACAACAAAAAAATCAAAACAGGAAGGGGGAGCTCCTGTTACAGTAACTAGTATATGAGAGAAGCTGAACTTTCCTCTACTTTTAAGAGAAAGAGATAGCAGAATAGTTTCTCTATCTCCATTTTTCTCTCCTTCCACATCTCCCAGTTCATCCCACCCTATATCACCTATCCTCCACTCTTTGTGTATACCTGTTTCTATATTTTTCATATGAAAAGAAGTCTGACTTTTTTTCAAAAGCTTTGTTTCTAATGCCTAGAAACACATCACTTCCAAGAATAACTTATAAATGACAAATATTAAATGTTTGGCTGCATAATAACAACTCCAAAATACCACTTTGTGGAAGGTCATCTTGTAAGATTAATCTCAGTGATTTGGTACAATTGCCCGTATAGAGGAATTCTGAAGATATGAAAAACCGCCGGGAGCTGGCAAGAATTTCAGTCACCTTTATTATTCCTTTTTCTGTTCGTTCATTACTGATGCATGAAGAATAACAGTCCCAAGTAAAAAGGGACATGAGCTATTACCTCCAAATAAAACCCTTCTTAAATTTGTCCAGTTCTCCTGAATATACTGTTTGTGTCAGTTTTCATAACAGCCTAAGGGAAGTCTTCAGTATTTACTTCAGCCAACTGAGCCATATTTTGCTTTAATATTTATATCATTTATTTTTCTACAACAGTACACAGTGTGTTATACTTCAAAGATAGTCGGCATACAGAAAGTCTCCTGAAGATGAAAGCTAGGATAAAAGTGGTCCAAAATCACCTCTTTCCATAAATATGCACAGTATACTATTTCCAATATGATACACATTTTCATTGTTAATTATTTTCTTATTTCTCCCTCAGTTCACCCCCGATCTCACCCTTAATATCCGACCTCCCTGACAGCTGGTCTCCTAATGGTGGAAATGTTGTGAGCAGATATAAAGAAAGTGTTTTCCCTGGAAACAGAAACTATGATATAATACGTAAAAGATTTTAAAACTTTTCTGTTCCCACTTACTTCCAGCCAGCAGTTTTCATATCTTTTCAGAAAAAAAAAAGATCTGACACTTTTTTCTCATTAATAGTAGCACTCTTAAAAATGTTAAAGTACAGCTATTCCTTCTCCCCACCCCACCCCACAAGCTTTTTGTCACTTCTATTGTTATATGAAGCACAGTTTAGTTTATATCAACACACTTCACAAGTATATAAAAGATGTGTTAGCACATGTTCAAGGTGCACATTTTCTTAATTTTCAGTAAGACTGCCGCTATAGACTAAAGCATCTATGTAGACTTGAACAATATAACTGCACTAAAAGGAACTTATAGATATTACAATTTACATCCTCCATTAGTATTATTTCACTCACTCTTTAATTCCAGCTAATTACAAACACATCTGGTAAGGCGTTGTAGAAGTTTGATGAAGGAAATGCAGAAATACATACTGCTTCACCCTGAACTCACTGCCCAGGAACCCGTAACTACCATGCACAGAGTTTTTCTCTCTTTTCTCTGGATAGTCACCTGACAGTCCYCCTGAGACAGAAACATTGCATTTCTGGAAGATTCTTGAAACAATTTCTAGCTTAGTATGTGTAATTATAAACTGAAAATCAGGTTTACTAATTGAAACAAAGTGGTTATTGAATTTGCATATTGATAAACAGCAGGATAAACATAGAAAAATGCTCCAGCTTTCCAAATAACCCATAACACCCATTTAAAAATAAAGATGATCAGGATCAGAAAAAGTCATCTGACCATATTCATGTCCAGATAGGTCCTTTAAATCTTTCTCGTCAAAGTCATTATCTAATCAGACTTCCAAACCATTCACGGGCACCTACCAATGGGGAGGCACTGCTTTGCCAAACACTGTTTCAGTGTGTATATAAATAATGTAATTTAAATTGGCATACCTAGGCACAAATAATTGTTTTCCTTTGCATATGCTACCATTGCGTGCATCATTGGTTATGCAAATAAGTAGAACAAGTAATTGTATTCTGAAAATTACACATTCTACCTTGCATATGCTGACACTATATTTTGAAATGTTAGTTTTTCTCTTTAACTGTGCATTTCACTTCTAGATACTTTCTTTTTCATTTTAGTTAATGTCTTTCTTTTATATTTTTAAATTAAAATCTTTGTTTTTGCATCAGTGACTTTTCATTGATTGGGAGGAGCTAAAGACCGATTTTCCTCTTTTTTCCTAGCAGAGCCCAATTTACATTTCTTTTGGCTCATATTACTTTGAATTCATCAAAGACAAAGAAGGAACTCCCAATTTAGTGGCACAGACAGGCTTCTAAAGCACTGTCATCCTAGAGAAAGTCTTTTATATACGAATTGTGTTTACTGTACACAATCTTTTCTTTGCTTGATTATCCTAAAGCACTTCCCAAGCAGTCATTCATTATTATATGCAAAGTATAAGCTGTTTAGTAGTATTTTCTACATATGAAGATGAAGAATTTCAGGTCAGAGGAACTAAGTAACATCAGTAACAGAATGTCAACATCAAAGCTGAGAATCATATGACATGAGGAACAACAAAAGATCTGCTTCTCCAGTCACCCACTGAAGCCTACATTTTTATGTTTACTAATCCCCTTTTCTAGTTTTGGTTGTTGTTTTTTTTTAATAACCAAGACCTCTATAATCTCACATACGCTAGAGTTCTGACTGGATCTTCCTCCAACTTATTAACATGGGCAAGGCAAATTGGCAGTCACACATATTTGTATTTCTTTCCAATGTTTGCAAACTCCAGATAAAATCCATTTTCATATTAAATGGAATTGTTTTCTAATCTTCCAAAATTCTTTCTCACTTTTTTTAACAACCCATTGTATTCACCAGTCTTCCTTAGAGTACACAGTGTACTTAAGAAACACATAGTGTGTGTGTGTTGTTAAAGAGATAGAGCCCAACAGTGTTTTTCAATTTCTGGCATCTGCCATCCTAATACCTACTAATCAACCCAATGCATCAAATTCACTTTTTTATTTTGTTTTATTTATTTATCTATCTAACTATTTATTTATTTAGGGTAAAAAATATATTAATAACTTTCCAAAGACCACTTTTTTCAAACAGTATACGAAGTCACTCAAGCATCACAATGGCAAGACATTGTCTTGTTTCTCATTACTGAAGGAAAAAACAGGTTAGTTGCACTGTATAAATTTTTAATCTTGTTCTCAGAAGCATTAGAACTCCCTTACAGAGGCAATATGGGTAGTCTGTGCACTGCATGGATAGTCAGGTTACTCCTATAGGTGTGTGATTAATGCTTCTTTTACCAGTTGCTATCTCTGTCAAGCAGTAGCTCCAGATCACCTAAAAGAATTCTAGAAATGAATAACAAATGCAGAAAATTCTAAGTCAACTGTGACAACATTTCTGGATAGAAAAAGAAGAAATATCTGAAAAACTAAGAATACACTGCTAGATTACTTTTAAGTGTCAACTTCCATGCCTGATATGCTTAAAATTCTGTTGCTGAACTATATCACCAAATATATCCTGTTTTCAAAACAATTAGGACTCTTTAAAGAATGTGCTGCAGGTAAGCCAAATGCCAGATTCAAATTGTTGATCTTTTGATAAAAAAGGTGATGTAAATGGTAGATTTTTTTTCTAAATCAGAATTGATTAAATTTTCATTAAAAAACATCATCAAATAGTAGAAATTATTTGTTCTCACAATCACATGATTTCTTTGACTTCAAGAAAGAGTAGCTTTATATAAAATAGCTAGTGTATGTCTGTTATTTTTTCTCTATAGTTATCAGAGTGTGTTGGAAGTGCATCTATCCATGCATGACTGCTGAAATAAAGGACACAGGTAAAGTCATAGAGATTGTTTTTGGTATGCTTCACCAGAAGTCTTGGGCATCCCTTGAAGGACTGTTAAATCATATATTAAAAGTCAGTCAGTAACTGACGTGCAGGCTGTGGGTCCCAGATAGTCAAACAGATAACTCATAGTCCATCCCAAAACTAATAAGGAAAACGGTTGTGAAATAAAACCTGCTGTCCATTTTAGACTGATTTTGAAACAGAATCCCTTCTGATAGGACATACTTAGTGTTGTTAGCTTGTATGAATTCAACTGGTTTTACATGCTTTGAATCTGTTGCTTTTTTGGGAATTAGATTTTGAGCTGACATTTGCTTTGTCATAGCAAAGGCAAAGGATAAGTAAGCAAAGGTCACATTCCAGACTCAGGTGAGAAAACTAACTTTTTTTGTGTAATCTACTATACATTTTTTTGTGCAATCTACTACGGTAACTCAAATTTCACTTTGCAGTGAAAGTAGGAGCCATCGCCTAGACTAAAACCTCTAGAGAAATCTGGTACAGGAAAGCTTTTGTTTTGGTTTGGTTTGGTTTGGTTTTGTGCTAAGTTGCCAAAATTTAAAGTTAGACATATCATGGACAGACAAGCAGTGGTGATGACTGAACTCCTGGGGACAGCAATGATTAATGAAGACTACCTTTCCAGTAATCAGAAGAACTGCCAAGTCTCTATGTTAAAGAAAGAGATGAAGTTATGGTAAGACTGCATATACTGTTGTCATGAAAACTGTCACCAAAGCTGAGCCAGGGAACCTGTAAAGTGAAGAATCAAAACAAAGAAGGAAAGCTAAGGAGGAATATTTGAGTTCTCAGTACAAAAGAAGAAGCAGGGCAAAAGAATCAAATGAAAAAATTGGTCTGAAGAAAAGAAGTAATAAGAATTGAAAAGAGATGGAGGGATGGGAAAGGAAACAGAAGGGAATTCCAAAAGAACTTATGTTAAACAGAAAGAATTACAGAAACTAAATCACTTTCAACTGTATCAAAAACTAGCACTCACTCCATTGGAGGGAGACTGGTGTTAGTAAATGACATTGAGGTGGAAAGAACATTAGTGAATCAAAACTAATACCTATTCTTTTTGGCTAATGCCGCCCCTAATATGGAAATTAATATTATCTCCTCCCTATGGAAGGGAAGTGTTTCTGCTTCAGATTCTTTGACAAATGGTAATAACTAAAAGATTTCATTAGAAATTACTTTGGCTGCAAAGTTAAAATATAAATATTTCAAAAGCCAATCTCCATTTTTGCTATATTCGTTCAAAGATGGAATAATATATTTCTGATATGACAAAAAAAAAAAAAAGACTGAACAGTAACTGGGTTAGTACAGTGTTTAGTACCTAAACTATTCTCTCTACATATTATCAGAATATAAATTCTGTTATAACAGCTTTCAGTGCTGTAAATTCTCATATATACACACTTTCTACCTTTGCTTTCAGTTTATTAAATCTTCAGAGGTGGTCTACTGTATTTTTCAGTCCTAGCAGGAATTCTTGAAAGTGTGCCATTTTTCAGGGAGACATCCTAGTGTGATGAAGAGAAAAAAAATATCTCAAGTTGCAGATTTCAAACTCATTTGTGTTTTGGACCACGGAGGCTATTATTTGCCATCATAAGTTCTGTATTGATCAATGATTATAGGATGACAAATGGCTCTCAGAACACAGTAATTCAGCTTTCATTTGTTTAAACTCTCTAGTGGATATGCCTATAGTGTTTTGCTCAAGGCAATCCTGAGGCAGCCTTCGGGGTTATTTTTCAATACTGCAAGGCTGCATGTGTGGCTTCAGGTGGGGTCAGCAATTCACTGAACCTTGTTCAACTGTCCACAGCTTGCTATCATAATTTTAGCATAATTCAGAAGCCACTATTTTAATGGAGATAAGTGAGATGTACCAAAACCTAGCTAGCAAGATATCTTTAGAACAGGATTTCTTATAAGTTTTCCCAAAATTTTGTTCACGATCCATCTGGAAATATCACCCATTCAGTTTAAGCAACAGTGGGTTGCAATTCAGCCCAAAATATATCACCAAATATATATATTATATGGGGTTTCAATAATGAATAGGTCTTGTGCTCAATTTCCATATATGAATAAATTTCACTGAATGAGAACAAGAAAGTCTTATTTGTAAGAGAAAACAAATTTTGTTTTTCTTGGCTGGTAAATGATTTGCCAGTGTCCTGGTTTCAGCTGGGATAGAGCTAAATTTCTTCCTACTGTGTTTTGTATTTAGTAGGAGAATAATGTTGATAACACACTKATGTTTTTAGTTGTTGCTAGGTAATCTACTAGTTAAGGACTTTTCAGCTTCCCCTGCTCTGCCAGGTGCACAAGGAGCTGGGAGGGTGCATAGTCAGGACAGCTAACCCAACTGGCCAACAGGGTATTTCATATCACGTGACGTCATGCTCAGTATATGAATGGGGGGTGTGGTCCAGGAAGTAGTGATCACGGCTCCGTTATCAGTCAGCGGGTGGTGAGCGATTGCATTGTGCATCACTCATTTTGTATATTCTACTATTATTATTATTATTATTATTATTATTATTATTATTATTATTATCCCTTCCTTTTCTGTTCTATTAAACTGTCTTTATCTCAATCCACAAATTTTATTTTTTTTTCCCCATTTCTCTCCCCCATCCCACTGCATGTGTGGGGAGTGAGCAAGCGACTGTGCGATGTTTGGCTGCCTGCTGGGTTAAAACACAACAGCCAGTCAATCCCAATTTCCTTTTAGCAGATCTGCTATTTTTCTGTCACAGACTTCATGATAAGCAGTTTGTTTGGAATGTTTACTGCTTATGTTGAGACACTGGCAATCCTTGTCACAGGGTATTATTTCCTCTGCATGGCTGGGTGAATGAAATATGCTAAATTATAGAATAACACAGAACCAATAATGAACAAATAGCAAATAGTACTGATTTTCTATTAAATAGATATTTCAGCAAGAATGGTTGAAAAATTCAGAACCAGAAAACATCTATTGATTTCTTTTGGCCAAGTTTCAACTAATTAGTCATAACCAATAACATAGCCACAAAAATTACAATACATTTACTTTTTATTGAGAGAAGAAATTTATAACTTTTTTTCTCACTTTTTTTTTTWAAGTCACCTTTTAATGCCAGCTTCAATTAAAAACTAGAACAGGGAAAAATGGAGGCAAAATAGTTACCATTTATTCACAAAAAAAAAAAAGGGATCTCTTGGTTTTGTTCCTAATATTGGTGCAGCTTTTATGCATGAGAGAATTCTTAAACTGATTAGAAAGCCTCAACCATCAGTGATCATCTCTAGCTGAATGGAGCATTGAAGAACGATTCAAAGAAACTTGTGTCTCTAAAGGCTGTTATGTCTCCATAATAGACCAAATAAAATGACACCATAAGTAAGTTCTCATGTGCATCCACATTACTCACAGAGTAATACTTTTTTCATTTATCCAAGGAAGGCAAATTTTCTCCTTTTTAAAAGTTAAAAAGGAAAATAAGTTTACTACCATACCTGCTTCAGTATGAATACATGTGTACAAAAAGCAGAACTCAGAGATCTTCTGATACTGCACATTATCCTTAGTTAAAGAAAAATAGTTATTTTCCTGTGGTTATACATCAGTTTTCCTAAGCCAAACCTTAGCTTAAAAAGAACATCCTGTTTTATTGGTGCATACATAGAATGTATTCACATGATATATTTAATATTTGTATCTAAAAATACAGCAGGTCACACAGGTCAACAACAGCAACTTACTGTTTCAAAAAAAAAATCACTCTTTATACATATAGTAGTAGTGGTACATGTTGACGTGTTATATTCACAGCTGTATTTCATTCAGTAATTATTATCAAAAGCCTTGATTTATATAGAAATGTAGCTATTTCTCAAAAAGTATTGATACCAGTTACAGTGTAGAAGAGCAATTTAAACTACCACTATGACTATTTTGGCATAATAATATGGAATCTGTAATACAAAAAGATGGACCACCTGACCACTAGAACAGATTATTTTCCTTTTAGGGCCAGAGAGGATCATAGAGATTTAGGGCCAGAATTCCATATGTATCAAACCTCCTTTTCACTACTTTGAACTTTGTCATCTACAGTGTATCATGAGAGGTAAAGATTACATGTAAAATTACTTTCATGGCTTCTTACACTGTGACATTAAAGCACAGCAGGTATTTGGTAAAAACAGCGAGTCTTTAAGATTTTCAGAATCTTTATGAAGAAGGGCCAAAAACTCTTAGTCAGATGAAGAATGCAAGTAAAGACACCACAGAGATAGTGAGAAAGGACAGAGAATTATTGCTGTTGGTTGGCTGCACATTTAGGGTGGAAATAGAACATCTTGCCRAGCTGTTTCCACTATTTGTCCCTATCTTCCTTCAACTTTGTTAACACCTGACCACGGCTCTTCTGACTTGTGAGTAAACTTGGATTGACTAGAACCTTGATAACTATTCTCATAAATATTATTAATTACAAAAAAAGATGGAGGTTGTGGATAAATATTATAAATGTGAAGTATTACTTGTGAAATAGTCCCAGATACACCTAAGTCACTATGTCAGTATGTATTCATAGCCAGGTTCTTGCCAAATGTGATAGGCATCTTTGGGATCTGGTTGGAATGTTCCAATCCACTGTACAACTGATTACTAATCATTACTGTATTTCACTAAAAGCTCCTAGGAGATAAATCCAGTGCTATTTGAGTTTTGTGACTGTGTGAATTGGGTCTTTGGAATACAGGGAAATAGCTTCTAAATGGAATGGCCAATACCTGCAGTAGAATACATACTGAAATATAGTAAAATTGTAATAACATTTTTTAAGATTCCCTTTAGCAGGAGGATGAGCAATAAAACTGTTTAACATTCTTTTGTCATTGTGCCGGATTGATGATATTGCAAGGCAATTCTTTTTCAAAGTATGTGAATGGTACCTTCTCTCTTAGGTGTTATAGTGAATATGAAGGTACTTTAATATACTGTAAAACAGGTTTCAGTCAGCATGAAGAGTAACATGAATCCAAATCTGACTTTTCATATGCTTTATTATTATCATCTAGTAAACTCTTGTTAAACACCACTTTATTTCCTTTAGCAATAGCTTTGCCAATACTCCTCTTTCATGCATGTGTGGGTGTGCTCACTGCCATTATAGAGGCCATCAGAGGCTTCACATATGTATGTATACCTTTCCCTCTTGCTCCCTAATAATTTGTCGTGGTTTAACCCCAGCCGGCAACTAAGCACCACACAGCCGCTCGCTCACTCTCCCCCAGGTGGGACGGGGGGGAGAATCGGAAGGGTAAAAGTGAGAAAACTCGTGGGTTGAGATAAAGACAGTTTAATTGGGAAAGCAAAAGCCGCGCACGCAAGCAAAGCAAAACAAGGAATTCCTTCACTACTTCCCATGGGCAGGCAGGTGTTCAGCCATCTCCAGGAAAGCAGGGCTCCATCACGCGTAACGATTACTTGGGAAGACAAACGCCATCACCCCGAACGTCCCCCACTTACTTCTTCTTCCCCCAGCCTTATATGCTGAGCATGACATCACATGGTATGGAATACCCCATTGGCCAGCTGGCCTAGCTGTCCCGGCTATGCTCCCTCCCAGCTTCTTGTGCACCTCACAGAGCATGTGAGCTGAAAAGTCCTTGAGAAAGTAGACTACCTAGCAACAACTAAAAACATCAGCGTGTCATCAACATTCTTCTTACACTAAATCCAAAACATAGCACTATACCAACTACTAGAAAGAAAATTAATTCCACCCCAGCCAAAACCAGGACATAATTTCACACAAAGTACAGAAACTGAAAGCTGCAACTCTTGTGACAGGTCTTTAGAGTCTCTGTCCAATACTGCCAAAATAGGTAAAAAGGTAAATACACTATGAATTCACCTACAGATAAGTCTAGACTATCAGTACATGCATCAGGAAGACACTAATAAATAGCAAAGAAGGTATTTACTACGAAAAAAAAAGATAAAATTCCTGGCACTACTGAACGTATACTTTAGAGTAACAAGAACATTCTTTGTACAGAGATCAAGCTTTGCTGTTCTGTGATTCATGACAATACCTATACAAGTCTCAGGCAAATAGTTATAAGGCTGAGACTGAGATTTGAGGAAGCTTAGCTATTGTAGGTATGTATGCAGCTGAAGTGATGTTCTTAGGAGTACAAGTGATTAGCACTTTGCTATTAAAGCAATAAGTAGGATGCCTGCAGTCCTTCAAGATGCAGCTACAGTACTGTATGATAAGAGTATGTAGATTAGGAAACATTCAAGTATGACATCAAAAGATATATAGCATGGACTGAACATATGTTACTGGTAATGACTGGCATTTGAGTATATACAGTAAATGAATGAAGTAAATAACTGCTTAAAATACTTTCTAGATGCCTGTAATGAACCTGATCAGTGTCAATTGAGGAACTAATGATCCAGAGAACTGTTAACCTGAGTAGGCGCACGCCTGTGCTGTGCTACATCTATAGCTGTGCCATCAGGCCTGTGCTGTGCGGTGCGTATCCCTTGGCTGCAGGATAAACTTAGCCCACCCACGGGAGCAGAGGAGCCTGTAGGCAGCTCCCACTCATTTCTGGCAACTATGCCACCTGCATGACCCTGTCTTTATCTAAAAGTGTGGCAACAGCTTCTCACGTGAACATCTTTTCTGTTTCACAGTAGAAATTATGTTTTCTTTTAAGAAAATTTTGTAAGAGCTCAAAAGACCAAGATGGTGTAACTTTTCCGTAGATGAGATATGCACAGCGCGTAATACCTTGGTCAGAGGCCCATTCAACACCTCACAACTTGGGCTTCCCAGCAGCTGAAGGCACGTAAGACTCTCTCTATCATTCTCTCTTTCTTTATAATGTTAAGTATAGCTGATAACCATGGTTATAAAATACATTAATTATAGTGTTAACAAAGTTAATAAATGGCATTTTAAACAATATTTTATGGAATCCAAGTGCCTTTCTTACAGGACCTCCTGGTGCAAAACAATTCCTCATAGATGAAAACAAACAGTAGGAAAATTAAAGATACAGTTTAAACATATATATAGAGAGCAATGACTTGGATTTTGGAGATTTGAATAAAAAACTCAAGCGATAAAGTCAGGTTTTTTTCCTGAGTCTGTGATAAAGATTGTTGGATGAGTTCCTGTTTGATGGAAAAAATAAATTATTTGAGTAGTCAATCTTAACATTGGCCAGTAGGCAAACTGCAACCCTAGAACACCAAAAAGGGAAAGAAACATAAAAATCCACATCCCATAAGAAAGAATAAGCCAATTTACCTAATCATATAAGAATACAAGGATTTAAAATATAGATAATCATGGGCAGAAGGATTTTATATTAAATAAGTAAATGAATGGCTTGACATAACAGTTACGAGGTAGGGATATACTGTTAGAGTGTGGAAAGAGAAAAAGAAGTAGATAAAACCTCTGAAGCACTGTGATTGCTCTTTTCCAATTTTTTATTTCAAATTCAAAATCATTAGTGTTGCATTTCATACCTTTTCATTCCATAGGTATTCACAAGAAATTTATAAATCAACAAACATTAGTTCTCTCTCAAATATGATTAAGCTAATGTTGTGGTTTAACCTGGCAGGCAGCTAAGCACCACACAGCCACTCGCTCATTCCCTCACCAGTGGGATGGGGGAGAGAATCAGAAAAGTAAAAATGAAAATACTTATGGGTTGAGATAAGAGCAGTTTAATAATTGCAATAATAATAATAATAATAATAATAATAATAATAATAATAATATGATGTAATAAAAAGAAAGACAACAAAAAGAAAGAGAAATAAAACCCAAGAAAGACAAGTGACGCAAATGAAAAAAAAACCCAAAACAAAACCAGTTGCTCACTATGGGTGGACTGATGCCCAGCCAGTCCCTGAGCAGCGGCCTCCTGGCCATCTTTCCCATAGTTTAAATACTGAGCACAACGCCATATGGTATGGAGTATCCTGTTGGCCAGTTTGGTCAGTTGTCCTGGCTGTGCCCCCTCCCAGCTTCTTGTGTATCATCTCCAGCCTTCTCAGTCAGGAGAGCATGAGAAATTGAGGAGGCCTTGGCCCTGTGTAAGCACTTCTCAGCCATAAAGAAAACACCTTTATATTTTCAAGGCTGTTTTCAGCATAAATCCAAAACATAGCCCCATACTAGCTACTACGAACAAACTTAACTCTATCCCAGCCAAAACCAGCACAGCTAATTAAACCCAAGTAGTTCCTGAAACCAAGGACTTAGCAGGATTTACAGAACAGTTTGGATATATACTGGGTATGAAGAGTGTCCTGAGGTCTTTAAAATTGGAAGTTGGATCATTGGAATGGGAAGAAGGGAGAGAGACACACAAGGAGAAGAAAATTATTACCTTGCATAATAATTTAAGCCAAATAGTTGAGATTCTTATTGATGTTTCAAAAAAAGGTTGGCTAGGAAAGACCACTAGGCAATAAATTGTGGGAAGATAATGCTAATTTCAGCGCAGAGTAAGTGACAAATATAATCAAACTCATATTATTATCTACGATCACACTACATGTCGTAAAAAATTAAATTGGCAGCATAAAACTGTAAAGAGAATTAAAGTGATCAGAATTACATGTGTCAGTAGCAGAATACTTCAGTATGTGTTTTGTGGGCAAATATGTATGTCCAGCATATAATCCCAAAATGGAAGTCCAATATGGTAATGAAAAATGTCATCAGAAACGTAGAAGGATCACAGGCTAGATGAGAATTGAATTCCAACAAGCCAGAAGGAAATCACTATTGGGAAAGGAACTGGGGCAGAGAGAGATTCTGTCAGATAAAGAACAATGCTGATGAAGGACTTGGAGCACCCTGAACTGACATTTAATCATATTTTTTCTCCTTTCTATGCTGTAACTTCAAGAAATTCAATCAGCCTCTTCTGACTTGGAAAACAAATCTCAAGTGTAAGCACAGATTTCTTGTAGTTAACTCCGATTTGTTGTGAGTTTCTCCTTCTGTTCTTAGCACACGTATATTGTTGTAATCACATCTTAAGCAGAAGCATGTACTTAAGTCAGTGTGCTTTGGCTTTAATATAGCGACAAAATCATCAAAGATCTTGACTGAAGAAACAACTTGAAATAAAGCTAAGCAGCTTTCAGCTGTCTAAACACAGGCATCTAGTGTTCTTTTAGGCTCTGTTGAATATCTTGCCAGGGCTGCAGCTGCAGCTTCAGAAGGGCACAGGTCTCCCATGAAGACTGTTTTGCATGTGTCAGCAGATGTCACACGATAGCCTAGACCATTTTGAAATGGCACATCTATGTTCAGACAAGTTAATCCTTCTTATCTGATTTACATGCCTAGAAAATCCTGAATAGAAAAAACAGTTGTGAAAAATCTTTTTTTTTTTTTGGTGATTTATAAAGAGCATGAATATTTTGTTGCTAATCAATCATTTTGTTGTGCACTGCTGAAATCACTAATATCAGCATGAAATAGTGAAAAGCTGATAAGGTGGAGTGACTTATCCCATTCTTGGTTTTGTTACGATGCTGAACATGCAGGAGGAAAACCCTTTAACTTAAAAAAATCTGCTTTCTCACTTGCTATTAAAAAATGAAAAATGATTCAGTGTTCAGCAAAGATTTATTGAGACACTAACCCCAAAGTCAAATCAACTGTGGAAAGAATTCATACATACATAATGGGGTTAAAATCCTCAGTGCGGTGGCCTTACAAATACATTTTATTGCTTGATGTTAGAAAACAGTCCCTATAGAGCCCTTGTGCATGTTAGAGAAAAAGAGATTTTGAGAAACTGCTTAAGTGACAGGGAAATAAAGAAAGTGGAAAGTGGAGGGAGAGAGAAGGAAAGGTGAGGTCACATAATATTACTTATTTTTTTTCTCAGAGGAAATTAGCTAGTTCTTGCATAACAAGGGACGGATACTGGATGAGGGGAATGAGGATGACTTGAAGGAGAGAAAGTACTGAAATAAAAGCTAGGATTAAAAACAGAAGAATTCAGTGCAGGCATGAAGTGGGTCATGAATATTCTAGTACATATTCACCAGAGGGATAGAGAAAGCAGTATTAGTGATGTGACCATGTGGATGAACTCTGAAGTAAGAGAATGGGTCAAAGAACCAAGGGTACAGAAGAAAAAAAGCCAGAAGAGTCAGTCCTCTGTGATAAATGGTAGGACTGTTTGATTTGTTTGTCTACAGTTTACTTTATGACACTGCTCCACTCTGATGAGAGCAGGAGATCACTTCTTTCCCCGAAAACAACTGTGAATGGTCATCTTTGGAGAAACTTCAGAAGCAACCAGGAAGAGGGGCAGCAAGGAGGGATACCACAGCATAGGTGCAGAGACTAAAGCATTTTGGGTCTATTGATTAATTGTTTTTAAAAAAGTCAGGCAAAGAGAGCAGTTTTACTGTAAAGTCCTGGACAGAGGTCCCATCATACCATATCATAAGAGGAAAGGGAAAAGAGGTCAAGAACAATGCTGAAAGGACTGAGCAGAGACATAATTAATGCAGATAGATTAGAAGTCCGCTGAGAGTGCTGACAGACCAGCATTTGATTTTGAAGGGAGATGAAAGAAAAAGTAGTGCCAGCTTGACACTGCTGTGGTTCTGCACTGATTAAGTACTTAGTGAAGGGTTAAGTACTTAAAGCTCCCTGAGAAGTTCACTCTGGGTTAAGTGCACTCAGCATGTGGCTCAGTGAACCTTACGCAGCAAAGAAAACAGTTCTTGAGCCTACGATCATTCATTGGTAGGTTGTACTCTGCAAACTTGTTAACACAGTGCACAAAATATGAATTTTGTGAATGAATTGTAAAAATAAGTAGGTTTATTAACATTTGTTCCTTGTATCTTTCTGTGTTCATAATCTGCAATTTGACATTCAAATGGAGATAATTATTTCTCTAGGAAGATATGAAGACTAATAATAAACATTTGGGGCCAGGGAATATTTTATTTTGCTTTCAAAGCACTTCTCAGTAGCCAAAAATAAAGCTACAGAAAGCATTTTTGCATCATCATATTTGAATCCTTTGCAGAATATCTATAGCGATGTCAAAGCTCTGGCTTTTTATTAAAATATTTTCTGTTTTATTTTTCATTCTGTGTGAATTGTATCATTTCTTCATTTTCATGTGACATTGAATACATACATCTCATTACAACCACACTCCCATACTAGAATACATAAAATGCCTTTGTTAAACAATGCCCACCTCTTTAATATCAAAACCAAATAATGTCATTTCATTACATTATTCACATATCGCCATCATTCGTATTCACCAGCTCTCTTTAAATGTAATATCCTTGCCATAATGACCCTTGTGTTTTGATTACCATTCACTGGCAGAAGAACTTAGTAATAAGCCTTGAGGTCAAATATCTCAATTTGACTGATTAACCAGATTTTGAAAAAAAACCCAAAGATGACCATGGCTAGAAAAAAATATTGTTACTATAATGCAGTTATAGATATATTTATACCTTGGTCAGTATGTATAGCTGTATTGGGTTTATTTGGCATGGGTTTTGGTGGGGTGGGCTGCAGGGATGACCTCTGTGAGAAGAGGCCAGGGGCTGCCTCCTTGACAGACACAACCAGTTCCAGCCAGCTCCAAAATGGACCCACCGCTGGACAAATTTGAGCCCATCAGCCAAGCTGTTGATGCCTCTGTGAAAACATATTTAAGAAAGGGTAAAAAACACTGCACAATATCAACTGTGAGAGAGGAGTGAGAAAATGTGAGAGAAACAGCCTTGCAGACACAAAGGTCAGAGAAGAAAGAGGGGAAGGAGGTGCTCCAGGCACCAGAGCAGAGCTTCCCCTGCGGTCCATGGAGAAGACCATGGGGAAGTAGGTTGTCCCCCTGCAGTTCATGGAGGAACACAGAGAAGCAGATATGCACACTGCAGCCTCTGGAAGACCCCATGCTGGAGCTGGTGGATATGCCCTGAAGGAAGTTGCAGCCCATGGACAGCCCGCGCAGGAGCAAGTTTTCTGGTAGGAGCTGTGGCCCATGGAGAGGAGCCCCCACAGGAACAGGTTTCCTGGTGGGAACCGCAGCCTGTGGGGGACCATGCTGAAGCAGTCCATTCCTGAAGAACTGTACCCCATGGAAAGGACATATGATAGAGTAGTTCTTAAAGAACTGCAGCCGGTGGGAATGACCCATACTGGAGAAGTTTGTGAAGGGCTATATCCTGTGGGAGGGAACCCATGCTGGAGCAGGGGAATAATGTGAGAAGTGTTACGAATTGACTGCAACCCCCATTCCCCATCCTCCTGCACCACTCAGGGGGAGAAGGTAGAGGAGTCAGGAGTGAAGCTGAGCCCAGGAAGAAGGGAGGGGTGGAGGGAAGGTGTTCTTAGTTTTGCCTTTGTTTCTCACCACCCTACTCTATTTTTAATGGGCAATAAATTTGATTAATTTCCCCAAGTCAAGCCTGTTTTGCCTGTGATGGTAATTGGTAAACAACCTCCCTGTATTTATCTCAACCACAAGCTTTTTAATCTTATTTTCTCCCCCAGCCCTGTTGAGGAGGGGAGTGACAGAGCAGCTTGGTGGGCATCTGGCAGCTAGCCAAGGATAAACCACCACACTAGTTCTTTATGCTTTAATGAAAAAAAAGCCAATTAAGAGTAAACTGATTATTAACAACATAATCAGGGTCATTTCTTGGTGGCAAATCAATCAGAAAAATGCTAATTACATATGCTCTAGTAGGCTTGTATTAATTTATTAGTAATTAAAATGAAGTACAAATCAAACATCGATCCTAATAGTAGCCAAAAGGCATAACTGTCTTTTTGTTGACCGACAAGACAATGCTATTTAGTTCACTGCATTAAGACTACTTATAAATTATTTCATATGCCCAGAGCCCTAATGACACACCAGGAACAGTATTTAATGAAAATATGTAAGGTTATTTTATTTTAGAGACACATAAGGTGAATTTTGTGTTCTTCTGAATGTCTTACYTATAACCTGAATGACACAGATACATTTTTTTTATGATTGTCTGTTGCAAGAGCACAGACATTTAGCAGAGACACTAAGGTTGAGACACTCCATCTCGGAATGTTTAAAAAAGTAGCATGAAACAATTAATTCTACACACAATGATGGAGCATAAGTTCATATGTAGAGTCATCAGTATTAATACTTTTTTGTCTAGATTCTTGAGCCAGCAAATAAAATGCCTGCAAAGAAGCTTGTCTCAAATTATTCGTCTTGCATGAGCGCAGGCACCTCCATAAAAAGGAGATATGTGTAGTTATGTAGAACCTGGTAATTAATCTGAACTAACATGGGATCAGTTTGGGATTTGGGTTAGCAACAAGTGGTTGACAGATGTATTTCCCAAACCTTTCTTAGTCTAGCTTCCAGGGAATTCTTCCAGCATACAGATGTTGACTCCCCAGACATATTTAGGCAGAAGAGCATTAAAACCTGAGGCCCCCAGCTCTTGAGGAAATGTTCTACACAGTGGGTAGACAATTATATAGAATATAGGTGACTTTATCCTTTGCAATCTGAGCAAACCAGGTTTGATAAGAACATGACAAGCACATACAGCCTCAGGCAGAGAGAATTCTGTTCACTGAATCCCAAATACAGAATCACAAACTCCTTTGTGAAAGATATAGGAACCTAGAGTAACAAATTCAGGCTTTTCAGTATGATTTCTTCTCTCACTACAAATGCATATAGTGAAAACTTGCATATCTTACCCCTTGTGTGCTACTTAATAAGATGTCAGGACAATGGAAAAGAATGAGAATTAATTTCAGACATCAGATTTTCTTTTTCACCATTAATACAGAACTGATCACATTTTCTTCAGTTTTGTGGAATCTCATTTTAGAAGTCCCATATATGTGGCTTCTGATATAGAATCATAGAATCATTAAGGTTGGAAAAGACCTTTAAGATCATCGAGTCCAACCACCAACCCAGCACCCATGCCCACTAAACCATGTCCCGAAGCACCACATCCACACGTTTTTTGAACACCTCCAGGGATGGTGGCTCCACCACTTCCCTGGGCAGCCTGTTCCAATGCCTGACTACCCTTTCAGTGAAGAATTTTTTCCTAATATCCAATCTAAACCACCCCTGGCACAACTTGAGGCCATTTCCTCTCGTCCTATCGCTTGTTACTTGGGAGAAGAGACCAACACCTGCCTCTCTACAGCCTCCTTTCAGGTAGTTGTAGAGAGCAATAAGGTCTCCTCTCAGCCTCTTCTCCAGGCTAAACAACCCCAGCT